>CM067490.1:4648351-4671589 GCA_034552555.1 Semaprochilodus insignis | reverse complement strand
AGTTTGGGCCTACAGAATCACATAAAAGGAGAAAGAAATTCTCTTTAAACGCTGAAATTGTTTTCATTGTGTTCTCTAATTGTATTGTTTTCTGAAGACATACACAATACAGCATAAAAGCCATTGTTAAGCATATAAACTTAATTAATGGTTAAAGCGAATAGAGGCGTTTTGCACTATAGGCCTTTTATCATACTTTTCACTATATGAACTGCCCACCGCCAAAATACAGGAATGCACATGCACATACACTCATGCACTCTTCCATACACATGCACTGTAATTAAATCAGCAGCAGCTGTGAGTTGCCGGTTGGGGAGTTGTGTATTGGACACAGTGCTACTCTAGCTAAGGTGACCAGATTTCCGGAATGAAATCTGGGCCTTTTTCCAGTTCAGCTGGAAATACTTCCCACCCTAATAAATCCATGTCATTAATTAATATCTGATGTGTTTATGTATGAAATGAAAAAAGACAGTTCCAGTTTTACGTATTTTGATTGTGGTAACTGTTGTGATGTAATAAGCAGACTGATAAAATTGGGTACCAATAAGTAACTTAGCCGCAGCTGACCGCGGTGAATGATGCTATGGTAAACTATGGAACACTCAATAAAGAAATGAATAAAAGCTAATAATAAAAGATTTATATTTCTTGTTTTTGCTAAGTAATAAGGGTCTAGGCAGGGATATGTTTAGCATAAAAGGAATCCGTGGTTGCATGAGCCCATGATTCATATTCATATTAAATATTTTGGCAGTAAAAAGAGAACCTGGCCTACAGAAAAAAAGACCCATGGCTAATAGCCCAATAGCCACTCCCCTGGACTAGCTTTAGTTCTATGACTAAAAGAGGGACACAGTTTTAAAAGTGATGCACTGTTTGTAGATGGTAGCTACATTCAAGTACACTGTATGACTGTACAAATCAGCCCACCTGGAAGTATGATTCATGTTCCCGTAACCCTTACCACTGCTTTAATTCCTGGGTTACCGCATGTCTTGAAAAGATGTTTGTAGTGATGGTGTGGACTTAATATTGCTAGCTTTGGCTGATTTGTACACAGCAGTATGCTGGATTGCAGCCCCTCAAACACCCAAATTCCTCTAGTGCTCTTCAAAGTCTGGAATTAATCAATAATACAAGCAAAACAAGCACGTGGAAAGCTGTCGTTAGCTAATGGGACACATTTAGTTTTACTGCATGTAATATGTTCTCTGCACACAACATGCTGTTTTTATCAGTGCTAACTTATATGACATTTATTGGCTGATTGTCCACTGGACAATGTTGATGAATTCACCATCTCCTTTTAGCCTGAGCTCTGCCTTCTCAAAGCATTGGATTGTTTTAAAAATATCATGATCAGTTTGTTCACATCCTAAGAAGTCTTGCCTTCCCAAACACATTTAACTCAAACTTTCTTATGGTTATTCCTAATATTGTATTAAACAGCACTGGGAACAAACATGAACAAACGCCCTATAGGTAAGGATTAGTTTTACACAAGGAGGTGGTGTAATGTAAATTGCCAGTATTTCTCAGTGATTGTAGTAGGTATTAGATTCACCCAAAAGCCAGCTAAGAAAGATGGGGTTCTAGCTTTCAGTACTGTCACAGATGAACAAGCACGCAACCCCAAAGGGAGACTGTTCCATAACTTGAGGCCTGCAACACTGAAAGCCCCATCACAAAGTACACAGTCTAGAGGGAAAAACTTTAAGCAAATGTGAATCTGAGGAGAAGAGTATGACTGAAGCAGACTACCAAGGTATAAGGTGGCGAGGCCATGCAAAGACTTAAAACCCAGCATTAGCTTTTTACATTGTACACAATACTGAACAGGGAGCCAATGAAGAGGTTTCAAAGTTGGACTGATGTACTCCCAGGAAGTGGTATGGCCCTAGCAGCTGAGTTTTGCACATACTGTAGCCTGTTCAAAAGCCGAGCAGGGAGTCCATGTAGCACAGCATTGTAGTAGTCAATTCTAGGTTACAAAAGCAAGGCTAATAGTCTCAGCAGCTGCAAAACAGAGAAACGGGGGGATCCTAGCTATACTCTTTAAATGGAAAAAGGCCACACCAGGGTTTTTACATGGGGTTCACAGTAAGTCATGCTCTGTCCTAAACCAAGGTTTCTCAACCACAAGTAGGCTGCAAAAACACCTTTTGCTGGTCCTCAGGCTAATATGTAATGGGAACCAGTGATCTGTAGTGGGCCATCAAGGACACTTTGTCATTAAAATAAGGCTTAATAATAATAAGACAGTTGGCAACACCATTGTGCAAACCAGCTTTGTCTGTTTTTGCCTGATTTCTGATGCAAAACAAGCCCACTTCAGCCGAATTTGTTAATATTTTGCCCTTAGCAATAAATGGGGTTGCATAATGGGGTTTAGGCACCGACATAATTCCCCAAAAATGATATTTTTAAGCAAAAAGAGTTTAATTTGAGTGGGCTGCCATGCTTTTAAAGACAAACTGTTGGAATTTGAGATGGAAAAGTTTGAGAACTTTCGTCCTAAACTTTGCCGACATGTCTGTGCAACCTAAATGAAAACTTGGATGCAGTTTAAGGCAGGTAAGGAAAGTTTTGGGGATGAAGTAAAAAAAAAAAACCACTTGGGTGATTATTGACTTCTAGTGTTTGTTAGCAATGGTGGCCTCTAAGAAGAAAGAAGACACTGAACAGGTACAGGCTGATTGTCTACATCTGGCACAATTGTGCAAATTATTGATGCATTCATGCAAATTATTCCTTTCATTCCTGGAGTTTAGTCAAAGTTAGTAAAGTTTGAACAAATTACTTGTTTTAATGACTTTCTAAGAACAGAACCTTCTTTCTAAGTAATGTGGCTAATTTCAAAGTCATTTTGTCCCTGAATGTGAATTAGAGTGAATTCAGACAAACCCAGGGAGAAAAGTTTTACAGCACTGAAACACCGAAGGAGAACATGCTGAGGGTAACGCAAGGAACAGAGAGAAGGAGAGAGAAAGGAGTGAGGAGAGGAAGAGGGGGGAGTAAGGAACAACCTGTCAAGGTGATTTTAATGAGCTGCGACACTTTTATTATCATTATTAATTAGCAGTTTTCAACTGGCGGAATGAGATCAATATGGTAGAGTGAAACGAATTTCAACAGGCCGTTCGGATCAATCAGAGCGAGGTTTTATCTACATAACTGCCACTAAGCTCGGCTCGTTAGAGCGCCATTAGAGCTGCAGGAGAGCGCAGACTGGCAGCATTTTTAATTAGAGAGACATAAAACCAGCACCCATTTTTCTTTTGCTGTTCACTTCTAATCTCATTTGCAATTCTTTCTCCCTCTTTTCCCTTTTACCATGCACACGATCACACACAGGCCGGCGTACACACACACACACATCTTCATACATTACATGAATGCCCGCGTTTTAGCAAACAAGCATGTATGTTTATACCTCTGAATGGCTGTATGCGAACGCATTCACACACACACACACACACACACACACACACACACACACAGACACACATTCACGCATGCACTAATCCCTCCCTCTCCTCTTAATCAGACAACCAGTTAAAATAGGATTAGGCCTTCACTAAAGCAATGCTGCATTTTTAAGCATGATATTTTACCCTTGTTATGGAGCTGATATTCCGCCTCACCACACCAAGCCGCTTCTGCCCGGGAGAAAAGAAGCTTTCAAACACAAATTCACTATTTACTTTCTTAAATCCACAAAGATGGTTAAACTGAGAGGAGTCTCAGTTTTAAGGCTAACTATCTGAAAAGAGAAAATAGTGAATACTTTATTTTTAATATCATACAGCAAAAATAATCTGCTATATGTAAATTACTGTGCTGTACAGACAGCACTGCAGCACACTACCGTTCAATGTAATAATAACTAAAGAAAACTGAAAGATTCAGATCTCAGATATTCACATGGATTATGCTAAACTTAACAGACAAAAAGATTAGCCACCTTGCATGTTTAAGGTGGTAGTAACCTCAGGCTTCTGCAGATGGCGCTACACAAGGATGATGGGGCTATAAATCCCTGCAGGGTGTGAGTGATGGGATCCATAGATTGAGAAGAGGTGCTACAGTGCAGGGAATGTCTCGTTCCATGTGTGGAAAATGGCTCCAAAGCAGATGTTAATGAATGACTAAAAGGAGTGACTGCATTTGGGCGTGCCAAAGACCATAGCGTGAAGGAAGTAGCTGAATCTGCAGGTGTATGGAAGTGTACGGTCATACGGGTCTACAAGCAGTGGCTAAAATCCCAGTCTACAGGAAACTCTCCTCAGAATTGTGCCAGGGAAGGCATCCACCAAATTTGAACCAACTGCGCAATACTTTGATGCAAAAGTGTCTGAACATTGATGTGACCTACATCCAGAAACTTGTCCTGTCCATGCCAAATTGAATTGCAGCTGTTATTCGTGCTCGTGAAGGTTACATCCTATTAATCAAAATAAAAAAAAATCAAAAATCAAAATGACATGCTATTAGGTGCGTTTCAGTCTCAGCTGATACATTTTTTGTCCGGTGAGCTTATGATGAATTTAAATCCAAGGAATTCATTGAGATAGTAATAAAGTAAACACATACAAACCCATCCTTTATGTAGTAGACTCTATTGGGGGCATCTGTCCCAAACCCCTAGTTTAACTTGTGCAAATTATTCTTGCATTTGTTTAGCAAAGTTGTGATTTTAAAATTCTTTTAAACCGGAACTGACAGATTTAGGTTTGCCATGAGTTGGATTTCTCAGTAAACAAATGCTGTCCCATGTTAGTGCATGCTTCATATCACTACTGAAACACAAAGAGATTAAGTTCATAGGCGGAGCCCTGTTTTTGCCCCATCCCTGAGTTTTTAGAGCAGGAAGTGAGTGCATCCCTGTTCCTCATGACCACATGGTGAGTTACCAGTTAGAATCCCTGTTTTTTTAATAAATGCGTGTAACATTAAGAATTGTTACTACCAAAGTAGCTAGTCATGAATTATGCTCAAAATCAGTAAAAACTGTCATTAATGAAACTAATACTCAACTCTCCAGAACTGTGACTCATGTATGGGAGTTGTTATTGTTTTACTGGTTTTAATGAACATAATTAAGGTATAGGATCAGTTATATCAGTTAAAGCAGCATTGTGTGAGAATTGGTGCTGTTTGCTCTTGGGGTCCCCCTACATTGTGAGTCACTCCATGACAGTCTGGCACGACACCATTGCGGTCTTTGGTGCAGACAATGGTGCTGGCACTAACAGGATGACTCATGGACGGGAATCACTGCTCGCTGAATGTCTGCAATCGTAGCTGTTGGGTCAGTCATGTTCAGTGATAAGGCCCATCCTAGCTTACGTCACATGTGCAGCTGAGCGTGAAACTTGAATCATTTGCGTGTCTCATGATGTGAAACCTACCCACCAAGTTTCATTCCTGTTGGTGCTATTCTTTTTGACAATGAGTCTATATGAACCGGAGGCTGTACTCTAATTGGCTGAGCTAAATATCACTCCCATATCACAGTTACAATTTACCACTGCTTTGTACCTCCAGTTATGTCTTTTTCAGTTTTCGACATAATTTGAAAACACCTGTGTGTACTTAAAGTTAAGCATGCTTTTTCCTTCTCCCGGGAAGTTTGGATTTCAGAGATATAAAATTTGTTTCCGACATCACCGATACATAGCCTCAGTTTGTGTGCCCGTCATGTTTCCATTTCGTTTCTGGCTTTCTAACAAAGCTCTTCTTTATTTCTCTCCAAACTTCAATTCTCCATACCAAACTAAACGGAGCACCCACAAAAAAAAAAAAAAAAAAGATCTTTTAAACAGAACGGACTGATTGCATTGCAAATGTATGAGAGAGCAGTGCTGAGAGAAAGAACGAGGACTGAGAGAAAGAGGGCAAAGAGAAATCGAAGCAGAAGCAGTCGTATGTAACAGAGCCTAACACACCCACTACATCATACTGAAGAGGGCCATCGGTCAGGGCCTCTCCCTCTCTCTCTCTCCCCCCTCTCTCGTCCTCCCATGCCTCCCTTCTCTCCCTCATCCCTCTTTCTCTCTCCATCTCCCCTGGCAGCGGAGGCACGTAGCAGGCAGCAGTTAATTCCTGTCTAATTTATTACGCTGCTGCAGCCGGCCCTGAAGAGCCATTAGCAACACACACTGACACAGCACACTGGCCTATGTCGTAATTTATTGTCTTATTACAGCTCGGGAGCAGCATCAATTAATTATCCATTAAAGCGCCGCTGTCGCCAGGATTTATAGGGGCCGGAGCCAGGGCCAGCCGGGGGCGGATAGATTGCCTTTCAGGGGTGGAATGAGGGGGGAAGAGCTGAATTGGGCTAAAAATACAAAGGCGCTAGAAGAGTCGGTGTAATTTGTGAGCTCTTTTCTGCTCCACCAACAGAACCGTGGAAATAAATGGTGAACTGTACGCATTGGTCAGAGCGCCGGCCCGCTGCTGGGTGCTGCCGGAGTGCTTGCCATGCAGGTGTAGAAACGGCCCACCGTCCAGAAGACTGATTTAAACTGACCCTCCAAACAGCCCCGTCAATGACTCATTTTCAGTCCCTAAAGACGTTCTCAGGGAAGGCCCTCGTTTTTCTTTTACTGCTAGCCAGGTTCACAATTTGTGTGGAGCTTTCCTTCCAAAAGTTTCCAGATGAATCTGTTTGCAGTTGTCGGTGAGGCCTTAAGCTGAAAAATGGGCACTCTGAAAGGCAGGACCGTGAGGAAAACCAAACAAGCAACAAAATTCCTCCATTCCGCAGTTAGCCATTTAGCAGTGGCTAGCTAAGTTAGCGAGCATAAACAGTAAGATTGTTATACCTCCTAATGCAGCCTTACGTTTGACTGTGTACTGTGTTCTTCATTAAAGTAATCGTTTGTAACCGAAAGAACTATTTAAAATCACATCTGCTAATATTTGCACTTTACCATTTTGCATATTTAGTGCTGCTATTCGAAGGACCGCCTCCTCAGAGGCTGATGCAACCAAAGCAGTTGTTCTGTTGGTTAACAATACAAATTCAGTTTGCCAAAATAATACCCCAAGCATCATTTCATTGCTACCAGAATTCTGACAACATTTTCTATTGAAATTAATGAAAATGTGCTAAAATTAGTGTGATTTGACCTTTACTGGATGGACTGGTCTTAACCAGATCTTAGCTTCCAATACTGGAATCTGTGTTTTCTTCATAAGTAGGTCAGTCTTGTTCTTGTGGATACACATTAGCATTCATAAAGCATGTCCTGTGAACAACCTTCCAATTACCATTAAATGGCCGATGCATTTCACCCCAATTCTCCTCTTTCAATGTAAACTGGGCATCCTAATACTGAGGAGCACTTGTGTACCCAGCACCCTCACCAATCACCAATGCTGATTTGGCTTTCCTGCCCATACAGCCTGAAGATAAACAAAGAGAGATCGTTTTCTTAAAAAGACTTACAGCATGGAAACAAACAACCAAGCAAAAGTTAGCCTAGTGAGCGTATCATGCGACCTCATTTGTTGTTGTTCATTTGCCCGTTCATTTATTCGTTCAACCAGCCCTGCCAGTATTCCTTGGATGCACCTCCACCAGTAAATTGTAGAGTATAAGAACTGAACTGAACCTTAACACTGGCTAATAAAAGCTGGATGATGTTTTATGTGAGCAGAGCATAAAGTAGTCTACACCAACTGCATATGTAGAGCTCGTTTTACGATTTTCTGGACTGAGGGATGTCAGTCATGCTTGGTCATCATAAGCTTTTGACCTTGCCCAGACAGTTATATAGGCCTGATGCTTTTTAAGGTACATTTTCTTTTTTTTAGATAGATAGATAGATAGATAGATAGATAGATAGATACTTTATTGATCCCGAAGGAAATTTAGCAATGTTTATCATTCTAATGCTGCAAGATATTTATTTTAACACCTAATTTTAGTGTCATACAAGCACTTTTAATATTTTACATTGTGTACCCAAGGACCTTAAAAATTAATGCTGCAAAAATGGGACCTTTGGAGCAATGCCACCCACGAGGTGCCAGTGTGGCTGCAGGTTTTCATTCAAACAAAGGAGAACAAGGGAACCTAAACCCTAAAACTCTGTGTTTTCTCTTCCAGTGAAGTTAATCTTGTTCTTACAGGCAAACATGTACTAAGAATACCTTCAGGATAGCGTTCCACTGACCAATAAAGGGCCTATATATTTCACCCCATTTCTCTCCTCTCAGTGTAAACTGGACATTCCCAATCTTGGGTAACACTTCCATAAGCATTCCCCTAGCCAATCTCTGGCCCCACCCACAAATAATAGTTTCAGAGTCAGATGAACTTACTGAGCTAAAGCTAACCAGCCTAACCATCAACCTCTCTGTAGCTGCCTGTCACTCCTCCTTCTTTAACCCATACACCAACATTGTTCCTTCTTCCATGGGTTGTGTCATCCATGCATTGTTCATCTGTCTGTCCATCTGCATGTCTGTTCATCATGCTTCGTTCGTCTGCACATCTGCTGGATAATGATTTAAGGTCTGTATGAGTTGCGGAGCAGGCTAGGAGAGTTGGACAGAGAGATGTCAATCAAGCTGCTCATTAGCCACACCCACACAGCTCTCAGATCAGCATTTTCAGCCTTGTTTTTATCATATTTATATCTTGTATTTTGAATTGAGGTTTTGATGTTTAATATAGCACTCAGGTTTTGTATCATACAAGCATGTTAAACATTTTACTGGTCCCTGAGACTTCAACATGCAAATTAAGTGTCACAAAAGGGGCCAGAGCTTTCAGAAGTTGCAAATCTATTTAATGTCGTCAATTTGTTAAAACCGGCAGAGTCATATCAAAAAAAGTGGCACTGGTTTAAAAATGGTAGATGTGGTTAAACATTATTAAAATTTAACATATGTGCCAACTAATTACAATTCTCAGCCATCCGGTGCCCGCTTAGCCAATTATCTGTAATGTAATAGAGCAGTTCCATTCCAGGTCAGCGATGGATACAGAGAAAAAGGACATGGTTGGCGTAAGACATGTTCCTCATTTGTTAAGTGAAATTAATTTAGTTGGTTGGGGGGGTGGGGGGGTGTGAGGGGGGCAAGTCAGGAAAGGTGCAGTAGCACTTACTATTATTATCCAAAAGCAGGCCTGAGGCACTATGCAGTGTTTTTGTTAAGTAGTATTACTGAGTACAGAGAAACTGTCTTACTCTCACTCATATTCTAACCCACTTAACCCGACTGGGTCACAGGAGTAATGCTGGAGCCTATCCCAGGTCTCAAAGGGCAGAAGGGACACATCCTGGGACACACCCTGGACAGGCCGTCAGTCCATCACACAGCAAGTATAGAGAAATTAAAATATCGTGTGCGTGTCGCTGTGAGTCAGTCTGTAACGTCTAAACTAATCATTCCAAAGCCAGAGGTACTGGGACGGATTTGGCAGTTTTTCAGACCACATCATACATCTTGACTTCTTGACGTCTCCAAGGCTCATAAAGAAGGCCCGACTTGACCATTAGGGCGTATAACAAAACAAAAAATACTGCACTATACTAAGGTAGAAGGGTATTTGGGTATTTCTCTAATGTATAACTCCAATATTAACTTATTCTTTAAGCAAAACGAACAGGGTTAATTTTAAGGTTTTGACCAGCATTCATTCATCTGTCTGCATAGCAAAGCAGCCTATCAGAGCAATCACAAGCTGCTTATTGCAGGCATTATCATTCAACTCTTACAGTGTATCTGTAACTGCCCTGAGGGCACACAGAGTACCTAGAACATTGTCTGTTGAACTATTGATGATAGTTGTCTCACTCTGCATAACCGGTTTGGCCAGTTAGGTTCAAATGCAAAACCAACAGTGCACTGCTATAGATATGATGACAATAGTAGATATTCACTTCCTCAGAAGACACGTCCTTCACCAAGTTCTCTTCAAATCCTCTACATCATGCTTGCACGTTAATGCACTTAGTGTTCTTTGGCGTGATGCATGCAATTACATATTTCCACCAGAGAGGTCTCCAAATCCCCAAACCCTACATAGTGTTGCTTTAAACCACTTGACTGAAAGGTTCTACAGAGACCCAAAAGTGATTCATCTAGGGTACCACCCTGCAGAACTCGTTTTAGCAGCTTTATTTTTAAAGATGTGATGCAGCACTTGACTTACGGATGCAGATTAATCTCCCAGTTGACCTGTAGCACATACCTATATGAGGAACAACCTCTGTGCTTTCAGAAGGGCATAAGCTCACTTGGTGTCATTAATAACCCTGAATTATCCCTCCCACCCAACCACACACACACACACACACACACGTTTCTGAGGTCAGTTGGAAATGTATTCAGAGCATTATTTCATCACCAGCAATAAAAGGCCTGGCAAGCTAACCGACCTCCACTCATGTGCTTCCTTTCCCAAACTACAACACTGTGTGTGTGTGTATATGTATTTCTTAGAACAGAAACACCCTCTCGCTCTTTTGCACACGCACACACACACACACACACACACCCACACACCTCAGTAATGTAAACAGCCAGACTCAAACTTGCTCCGACGCTTTGCCCTCAGCCTTCAGAAAAAGCGGCCTGTTTTTCGCCTCTGACAGAGAGGATGGATTGCTTCCATTACTCTGTACAAGAAACACATTCTGTGGAGATGAAGGCTTGGTAAATTATAGGGAAAAGTGTGTGTGTGTGTGTGTGTGCGCATTTGTGTGGGTGTGTTGGGAGGGGGGTGTGCTGACGGTGGGTGCTAACAAGCCTGGGAATCCTCAGCTAATGGGGTCGAGCCACAGCGTGGCAGCCGCCTCGCAAATCAAAGCCGTCCCAAACAAGCTCATCACCCACAGGTACTCTGCCGGAGGATTACACACGATACGACAACCCGGCCAGGGTTCAGCTGAACGAGTGTGAACGTGTGGAAGTGTGAGTGCATGTGTTTGTTTATTTGTGAAGACACTGATAGACAAGTCTGTCTATCCCACATTAGTGAGAAGTACAGTGAGTAACGGAGTAACGGCAGCTGCCAGGAGCTCTAGACATCAGCAGCCAACCTGCCAACAGCCGCACACAGTCTTGCAAAGCCATCGTTGTGGGGTTGTGGCCTGCTGTAATGCTACGGTTACATTGCAATACCTGATATATCGGCAAAGCATCGTGAATGTAGGGACTATAATATTTGCCATGATAATATTGTTTTAAGGCTATTAGGATATCATAATGCACTATATTTCCGTCATATCTTATTTATCGTTAGCTAATTTAATGCAGGTTTCACATGAACCTAAACATAGAGTGGACACTTTCATTCCATGTTTCAACCAATGGTTGTATGTATCACATCCAGTATGTCATATATGTTTCATACACTTAGTCCTCCATAACTGTAGTCCCATTGTCTTATCCATAGTTCTACTGTGAGCATATCATATTCTGCTGAAGGCAACCTCCCATGCTTGTTACTGATCTTACTGATATATCTGCCATCAGTGCTGGGTTTTGATTACTTAAGGCTTGAAGGCTTCACCTTCAGGGTTAATAAATAAATATCATGGCAGTAGCTGGTTTTGTCAGGAGAGTCCTAAATGGAACTTGACATTTAAAAGCTCTATTTGAACAAGAGGGCTACAATCACCGAGTCATAGAAACAGCGCAAGCTGCTCAGTTTGGAACTATGAGTAGTTTAACCCTCTCAGGTTGATGAGGTCACATGCAAAAGTATGTTGTACATTAAAGAATAAATATCTTGTTTCATGCTGGAGACTGCAGGTAGCACTGTTCCAGTCTGGAACACAGTCTCTAATAGTTCAACAGGTCAGGAACACTACCTCTAATTGGTCAACAAGTCCAGAGCACAGCCTCTTATTGGTGTACAAGTCAGAAACACAGCCTCTGATTGGGCGGCAAGTCAGGAACACACCCTCTGTAGTGTTGCTGGAGTTTTAAAACACCTCAGTGTCACTGCTGAACTGAGAATAGTCCTCCAACCAAAACTAACACGCCAACACAATCCTGTGGGCGGCGTCCTGTGGTCACTAATGAAGGACTAGAGGATGACCCACACAAACTCTGCAGCAGCAGACGAGGTATCATCTCTGACTTTACAAGGTGGACCAACAACCAGCACAACACACACTAACACACCACCAGAGAGAATGATTGATCACCCACATGATATCTGCTCTGTGGTGATCCTGAGGAGGTCCTGATCATTGACAAATACAGTACAGTCTATAACTGTAGAACTACAAAGTGCTCCTATATGGTAAGTGGAGCTGATAAAATGGACAATGAATGTAGATACAAGGAGGTACCTAATGAAGTGGCCAGTGGGTGTATAACAAAAATAAATACTGCACTATAATGAGGTAGGAAGGTGTTTAGGTGTCTATAACTCTATTCCTCTAATGTAGAACTCCAATATTAACTGATTCTTTAAGCAAAATGAACCGTGTTGGGGTTTTCACCAGCATTCATCCATCTGTTTGTAAAGCAAAGCAGCCTATCAGAGCAATGACAAGCTGATTATTGCAGGCATTATCATTTAACTCTGACAGTGTATCAGTAACTGCCCTGAGGGCACACAGAGTAGCTAGAACATTGACTGTTGAACTATTGATGATAGTTGTCTCACTCTGTATAACTGGGGTGGCCAGAAAAGCAACTATAAGTCATGCTAGCCACCTTTTGACCTGGACAAACATTCTAGTTTGGGGATTAAAAAGGTAACCTCAGAACCAGAAAGGAAATAATTGGCTGTTTTTTTGTTTTTGTTTTTTTTTGTAAAAAAACAAAAACAAAAAAAACAAAACAAAAAAAACCCCAACATTTTCCTCCAACTAAATGTCCCCACAGTGTCAAAATGTTCTTGTCATCTTGGGAACAGTTGGTCCCCACAGAAAGTACAAAATATAGTTGACCTAACCTCAAACTTACTAAAAGTTCATGGTTTGTAGTTGTCCTAAAAAACTTGTTATAAAATTCCCATATAATCTAAATTTTTGTTTTCAGTTTTCTGCCATTATTGTGGGGACATTTGGTCACCATAACGAGCTACACACAAACACACAGGCATGCATGCACACATACATGTTTGTTTTTGTGAATTGTGGGGCCTTTACATAGACTTACCTTCATTTCATGTGGACTTACTGAAACCTTAGCCACTGACCTCTACTACTAACCTTACTCTGGCCTTAACCTTAATCTTACCATAGTCTTAAAATTGAATGATTTAAAATCTACCTAAGGACGAAACGTCCCCACGAAGTGAGTAAATGAGCAGATTTTGGTCCCCTTGATGTGGCATAAACCTGACCCCCCCCATACACACCTCCACACACACATTATAGCACAGACATACACACACATAAACACACTACATCCTCTGTGAATGTCTAATTGTTCTAACCCTGAACCGAACAGATTTTAGCCCTGTTTTCAACCCTATTCCCTGCGCCACATTAAATCTTTTCATCGTTGTATCACACGCATCATCACATGCAGTCAACAGTGCGGTGGTCAATGCCACAGCCACTGCGTCCTTGAGGGAGGGTGACCAAGAGAGCAAGAACAACACTCGGGGAATTATTCCAAAAAAATGAAGGGTAGAAAAGCTTGTTTCACACCTAATTTTTTCCCCTCTCCCTCGGGCAGGCTCGGACAGGAAGTGGGGATGACTGCTTCCTGCCGCAGTGCACTTTGAAGCGGACCTGAGCGGAGCGAGGCCGGCCACACTTTGGTTCCTCTGTTGCTCGGTTCCTCAGCTCTCAGCAGCTCCTGTGTGATCTGTGACGGAACGTTTCCACTCGCCTTTCATGTCTGATTTAGCGTTTCCCCGGCTGAGTGATGGGATTAGCTTTCCTTCCGGACATTTCCGAAGCCCGTTCCCGCGCTGCGCCCGAGGTAAAAGATGTCTGCCTGGAACAATGGTGCCGTGGAGAGCGACTACAATGATAATGGAGATGAAAGAGAAGGCAGGCCTGACACTCTCCTTGAACTAGTTTTTGGGGTGATGCCTGAAAAACACCGCAATAATTCTCTCTAATTCCTTGACATAAAATGTTATAACGCTGTAGGTTATAATACCACATGGGAGCCTTGCAGCACTTTTATTTTCTTGTAAATCCACTAAGCCTGTCATGACAATTTGGCTAACTGTTTATTAGCAGAGACCTACTGAGTTATTATTATTGATTTACTACATTATTCTGAAGTAATTACACCTTTATATGCTTATTACATAGATATGTCTGATTTCTTTATTGTTTCAATGTCAACAAATGACAAAAACATTGGCATTTTATTCTTTCCACTGTGCACAACAATAAATATTCTATTCAAACTACAATAAAACATCTTTTCTTTACTCACAAATACAACTGGTACATGGACTAGATTCATAGAACATGCACGGTTGACATCATTTATACTCCTGCTTCAATTAAATATAAGTAAGAAATAATTCGGATCAAATTACATCTTGCAGCTGTTATCGCCAAAGACAGCGGTGATTTATTAAGCTGGAATGAATCATCCAGTTCCTTGCAAACCTCAGTTTTAATGCAACTTGCTTTTCCAGTCGGTTTTCCCATCAAGAGTTTATAAGCAGCACTCCAGTGGCATATTTCCAAGCTACACTTCAAAGCAACTCCCTTTCCCTAAAGGGAGCTATCTGGCTTGTCCTAGCTTGTCTGTTGCTGTACTGAGATCGAACGGTCACAGCTGATAATGATCAGTAGGAGCCGCAGCGACTGGAGGACCAAAATCATTAAGAACCGCATTTTCCTTACTTTCGTACAGTAACACACCGGTCACTCCGCAGTCCATACAGTTCATATAGGGAAGCTGCAGTAACAGCCTGTTTTAAATTCATCTTGGTTGTGATGTCACAACACCGTGAACCGCCCCATCAACCACTCGTCTGCTGGGTGTTGCTACTGCAGACGGTCTGAGTAATTGGGGCCGGAGTGGAAAATATGTGGGAAAATGATTCAACGTTGTGCTGTTCCTGGTTCCTGGGTTGCAACTATATCATTGCAACGCTCCAAATAATCCAGACTTCCGGATGGCTTACCGAGGTTTACTGTTTTCAAATGTCCGTGACGTTTTCAGTGGGAACAGTTTGGCCTATGCATGTCAGTGTATACTATTTTTAAACAATAGAGGGCAGCCAATCAGAGACGAGGCCATTTACCGTTTTTAAAAAAAACCTTGAGATCAATGAGGAACTGTGACTATTAAGGCTAGGCTTTCAGTTTGAGTCATAAATGTCAAAACACGAGGAAGAACCCTTCTCAGCAGTAATGCTAATTTCCGCTAGCATCCCTGTGGCATTTCGCATTAACATTTCTTGGCCACTTTAAATTAAACCCAGACATTTGAAGCTTCTTTAAAGACATCCAGTGTTTCACTTGTGACACGCATATTAGTGTTTTACCTTGTAGCGGTTTCACAGCAAAAGCCTGGTACAGAGCTGTATTGATTAGGCCGCCACTAGTTTTCATAGTCAGTCACATGTCCGAGACTTTCAGAAGCCTTAGAGTGATGTTTTGTCTTACACAATTAGCCCTGACTATTGGAAATCAAAATCTGATTGGTTGCTTCCTTGGTCACTTCGTAATCATGCTACTGGTTAATCTAAAGTCTTAGGACTTCTCTTTACCAATAGGATAGCTCTCTTAGCCATAATGACCTAGAGATCACAGAGAAAACGAACTCTTGATTAACCATTTGCCATTTGAAGAATTTAACCCTTCTGTTCTCACTCAAAACATGAGTAGTACACTAATAACAAAGTTTGAATGATTCTACTGAATATACATATAAACATAAAATTACAAATATTTATTTTTTAGTTCCTAGAAATCATTAGGCCTTGTCTGAAGGTGTAGAGGTCCCTAAGGGTTCCCCTTTGTTGAAAACATCCTGTTTAACTCTGTGCAGCTGGAAAATTGCCATGTACAAATGATGTAAAAGTGAAATTTAAGGGGAAAAAATTAAATCCATGATCATGTAGAATATGCAGATGAGACCCTTTAAAGCATTTGGTTCTTTAGTCTTTCGTTGAGCACAGTTACCATTTAAATGTGTATTGGTCTTGTAAGTGTCAGCATTTTATACCTTTGTAAATGTATATGTTTATATGTCTCCATAAAGATAGAAACATAGAAATCAGTATAGAAATCATTAGTGCTGTTTTTCCATCCTTTTCTCTCTCGTTCTGCAAGGTGGTGAGTCTGTCCCTGGGTGGAAGGACATGCCAACCCTGAACACAGACGCTTCTCTCTTTATTCTCTCCATTCTGACCTCCCTCCCTCTCTCCTCATTATTATTTATCATCCCACCATTTCCTCATCCCTCTCCCCAGCGACTTTCCTCCCACTCCTTCCTTTCGCTGGAAAGAGCGAGTGTGAGAGAGTTGGGGTTAGAGGGACGTTTAATGTTGGCCTACACTGTTCAGCTGACCAGAGTTTACATGGTGGGCTCAACAGGTCTTCACTACAGACCTACAGACTATAGGGTCCACTGTCTGTAAACTGGAAGTGAGGGTTTGGCCAAAAAGGTTCCTCAGTACTCAGGATTAAGGAGGAGAGGGACCATCCAGCCTGTCATCAATGCATAATTCAGAAGCTCCCATCCTTGATGGTATGAGGGGAGCTTTTGGGCACATACCATGGGTGACTTGCACATCTGTGAAGAATTCATTAATACTGAACGATATATAAGAGTTTTAGAGCAACATATGCTGCCATCCAGATGACGTCTTTTTCAGGGAAGGTGTAGCTTATTTCAGCAAGACCATTCCAAACTACATTCTACACATGTTACAACAGCATGGATCCATAGCAAAAGAGTCCGGGTGCTGAACTGATCTGCCTGCAGTCCAGACCGGTCACCCATTGAAAACACTTGGCGCACTATGAAACGAAAAATATGATAATTCTCTATCAAGGAAAAACGGGAAAACATTTCAGTTTCCAAACTACAGCAATGTGCTTATGTCATGCCAGTTTCCATTTTGAAAATGTCCTGGCCAAGAACGAAGCTGTGGTGGAAGGAATTTTGGAAGTGTTGTAAGAACATTGCGGAGCTGCCTAAATGAAGTAGAAAAGCAAACTGAGGATGTGATGGCAGAATGGCATATTGTTGGCTGCACATCTTATTAAAGATGAGAATGTGATTGTGGCTTGTCTTTCCATCAATTTCTGAGGAACCCAGACACCTGTTGCCAGAGTCTGCCAAAACAAAGNTGAAGTACAGTTTTTTTTAAATGTTGTTTATACAGTACCTATATTTTGATAATAATATCATTGTGAACTTTTGGAATAAAAAAAATATTTACATTCCATTTTTTGTTGGTTTATAACAACAACAGGTCCCCTGTGAATTTTTGCCCAGGGGCCCAACAGGCTCTAGAATTGCCTCTGTCAACACATCTACATTTACATTTACAGCATTTAGCTGACACTCTTATCCAGAGCGACTTACAAGGGTATTCATATTACAGGTAGGCCAATGTAGTGTTAGGAGTCTTGCCCAAGGACTCTTATTGGTGTAGCACAGCATAGTCACCCAGCCCAGGATTCGAACCCCAGTCTGCCACATGTGGTGGTGGCGGCTCCCTGGCGGGTAGGGGTGTTATCTGCTGAGCTACACCAACCACATCTACCACCTCAGACCACACACAAATGTTAAAATATAATAAACAATATGTAACAAAATATTATTGCCATTTTTTTCCTGCTTTTGAAGGTCATTACCGGAGTTGGCTAACTAAGCTAACGGCTTCATTTAAGCACTGCTCTGTGCTGTTCTTACAACACTTCCAGAATTCCCCCCACCACAGCCTCATTTTCTAACAGGATTTTTTCAAAATGGCGGCCGGAGTGATATGAAGCCCGTTGACGCTAAAAGTGTTGTCCCAACTTTTTGTAAATAGGTTGCATCAAATTCAAAAGGGGCATATTTCTCAAAAGGCCATAACATTTCATGGTTTCAGTGTTAGATATGTTGTGTTTGTACTAATTCCAGTTAAATTTAGGGCTTAAATGATTTGCATATCATTGCATCGTCTGCTTTTATCTATGTTTTCATAGCATCCTGACCTTTTTGGAAATGGGATCATATTATCTGGCAATCATGGCACTGTTGGCAAATCCATGGTAAACCATGTTGTTGTGCTTTAGTGATCTCAGGGACTGCAAATGGCAACGAAGGTTCACCTTACTTTCTACGGAAGGAATCTGAAAGGTCAGAGCAGAGAAAAGCCTTCATAATGTAGGTGAAGTAACTGCTTTGAGTTGAAATCAGCTCGGGTTGTCTGGAGTACTCTGCCAAAAGACAATCATGCTGGCCGCTTCACATTGTTTTGTTAGTGCACAGGCAGGCTTAGGTTTGAGGCAAGTGTTTGGAGCAATGCTACATTTGTGGCTATTGATTCTTAGTCATATGAGCCTGTTAGCTCCAGTGCAAAACTAAAGATTCCAACCTCCAACAGCAAGCACATTCTGGCTAAACTGCATTTGAGGTTAAGACAAAGCTGTACATTTGATTTTTGGCCGTCACTTTAAAAGCACCATAAATATGAAGTCGTTTCTAAGAGCCTTTTGATGGTTAAAAAAAAGACGTCTGAGCATTAGCAACACTCAGGGGGCCGATTAGATTGAAATGGCTTTACCACATCAGGCCGTGATTGATACACTGATAGAGTGCTGTTTTTGTTCAGGCAGAGAGCTGTAGAACAGATCCAGCCAAGGCCTTCAGAGGGAGGAGACGTGTTGAAGAAGAGAGACAGAAGTTCCCCCCATCAGTTTTTCCCATAGCTGCTTCAGTAGGGGAGCAGATTTGGACAGTGCTGCGTCCATGAGAAAGCACTCCGCTCACCCCCCTCCTCTCTCTCTCATCACCCCAGCGCATGGTTTTAATCACGTCTCGGTGATTTATTGAAACAGCAGAGCCGTGTCACCTCGCTTCCTTTCATTTCTCCGAGTGTTTGTGTTCCTCTGGGTGATAGATTTATCTCCGCACAACGTCAGCATGACTAATCAGCTCTCAAATACCACATCCAGATGTGCTGCTGAAAGACATCCCCCAACAGCCTGCCACACTGCTCTCTCTCTCCCTCTCTCTCTCTCTCTCTGTCTCTCTCTCTCTCTGTCTGTCTATCTCTCTCTCTCTCTCTCTCTCTCTCTCTGTCTGTCTCTCTCTCTCCGTCTTTCCTTTCTCTCTCTCTTGCTTGAATGATGTTATTTCATTTTGGTCTGTCAGAGATTCACTCTTTCTTTGCTTTTCTCTTTTTCCTTCCTGCTTACTTTTCTTTCTTTCTTTCATCTTCCTATCATTTCAATCATCTTTCATTTTTTTCTTTCTTTTTTCTACCCTTTTTTTGATTCCACTCTTTTCTTTCTTCCCCTCTTTCATCTATGTCTTTAATTTGTGGTTTTCTTTTTCACTCTGTTTAATTTTTTTTCCTATTATTTTGTCATTATTCTTTTCTTTTTCTGTCATTCCCATGTCTCTTTCTTTCGTTCTTTCGTTCTTTCTTTCTTTCGTTCTTTCTTTCTTTCTTTCTTTCTTTCTTTCTTTCTTTCTTTCTTTCTTTCGTTCTTTCTTTCTCTTCTTCGCCCTCTTTCTTGTTTCTTTTTCTTTCTTCTCTACTATTTTTTTCCACTCTTTCTTTAATTCTTGTTTATTCTTTTTTTCTCTTCACCTTGTTGTCTGTTTTGTTCTTCATTCTTCTTTCCTCCTTTCTCCTGTCTTGTTTCTGACTCTAACTCCTATAATGAGTATGGAGTATTGTTGAGGGCTGCTCAGTATTATATGGTTTGTATGTTTTTCTTGCTTGTGCTTGAAGGACGTCTCATTATCTGCTAAGCTGACACTGTGAAGCTGCAGTCAGCTGGATTATTCATCTGTTCACTCTGCACGTCACTTTCATTCTGTCAGTCCACCTTACATCAGTGTGTGTGTAATACATGAACCCTGCCAGCATTTCTCAGCAATGACAGATATGAGTTAAAACAGGTGTGTGTGTGCGCGTGTGTGCGCATGTGTGTGTGTGTGTGTAAGCATAACTAAGTGCATTAATATCTGCCCTGTGAAGAAGCAACAAAAGAAGTGTGTGTGTATTGGTACGTATTCGTAACTGCTGAAAGACTAGTTTACATATGTGTGTGTTCAGTGCTATGTACTTATTTCCAGTCAAAACAGCCATTAAGTTATTGATTTGAGAACATTAGATAAATGATAATTTACTCACATAAGAAGAGAGAGAGTCAAATTACAAACAAGTAAAAAAGATTTAAAAACTGGCATTTAAAAACCTTTATATGATTCAGAGAAAATGGGACTCCTAACAACCATGCAAGATCTTGAGTACCATAACTTAAAGGAGCAATATGTAAGATGAAGCTACCTGTTGAATTCATACTCCAAACAACAGAGCGCAACATATCATCAGATAGTTGTAGTGGTCTTAAGAAATGCACAGTCCCTCCTCCTCCATGTTAGCATTAACATCATGAGCATTAAACTTCACTTCTTTTGCTTGCTGCTGCTGAACGTCGATTCTTGACGCGGCTAATGGTTATAATGGTTTGCTTGCTCACTCTTCCTTCAACTGGCTGTCTTTCCCTTTAACGATCTAACTGGGAGCGGCACCTTGAACATGATTGACAAGAGGTTAGATTACACCATCAGGGCAGTGCTACTTCTTCATGCTCTGGACCTATTAGTCAACACTTCGGTGACTCACCATCGCCTCTTGAGGTAGCTAGATAGTTAGCATGCTAACTTTGTGGATATGGAATTAGACGTCTTTGACATACTGTAGAAACTGTTATTCCTTCACATTCTGAGGATAATTTTGGTTAGTTTGGAATGCTGTATGCTAAAAATCTTACATATTGCTCCATTTGAGCTTTCATCTTTGAGAAGGAGTAGAAAATCAAGCTCCACTCTTCTTCAGACCTGAAAAAATCCACAGTCCAAATCCACTGTGTAGCCATCAAAAGCCCAGGCTGAGAAAAGGAAATCAAATCAAATCAAACTTCTCAGATGGACTAACCACCAAACAAAGTCCAGACCTTAACATCACTGAATGTGTTTGGAATTACTTGAATCATGAGAAGCAGAACATGCACCCAACTTCTAAGGCTGAACTTCGGAGGTGTGGAAAAGTATCCCTGCAGATTTCATTGAAAAACTGAAAGAATTTTTCCTGACCAAGACCAAGTACTTTGCACTAAACAGTTATTTCGGTTATGTTCACATATTTAGGGTGTCTGCAAAGTCATAAAGCCAAATGTACATGCCAGAGTGAAAAACTCTCTCCCTGCAGCTGAGAAATAACTTTTCTCAGCTGCTTAAAACACCTTGTGGGAATTCCATCCCTGTTCTCTGTTACAAGATGACATCGTCACGTACCACCATCTTTACTGCCCCACCCTATTACAACTACTGGAGGTTGTGTGGAGGTGGAACTGCTCTGGTGGTTGACCAATCAGAACAGACTGGGTGAGTTGACCTATGAAAGCACACTGGGCTCAACAGGAGGTGGGGCTTAAATACACAAGAGCTCTAACAGAGTGTTTCAGATAGAGGGGGAATGCAGGCAAGAAAATGAGAAAAATATTTTGGCAAAAATGTGGCATATAAATCTGTTGTAGTAGAGCTCAGAAATACAATTATGGAAACTGAAAATGAGCATAACACGCCCCCTTTAATGGCTATTTTGCCTGGTAATAATAAATAACACTGGGGGGAGGGGTGGTGTTGGCCCAGCACTGTATTTGTGCACAAGTCAGTGTGTCCACGTGAACTCCTGGTGTGTGTCTGTCTGTGATAGAGTGCGAGACAGTGTGTGCGTGTGTGTGTGTGTGTGTGTGTGTGTGTGTGTGTGTGTGTGTGCGTGTGCATGTGTGTGTGAGCAAAATGAATAAACTTTGTCCTTGTCGAGGAGTTGTGTAAAATCCGTGGCCCCTGCAGGCGAGGCGGTGTGTGTGTGCGCGCATATGTGTGTGTGCGCAGTGACGGCTTTGACAGCGCGCCCTGACTGACGCGTGATCTGTCCAAATTTCAGCCCTCATAAATCTACCTGTCAGTGCGGCTGACTTGAAAGGGCCGGAGCCCCTCCGGCTCGGCTTTAACACGACTCCGGCGCTGATGGAATTCTGTAGGCTGGAGAATTATAGCTGTCACTGAAGAACGCCTACATCGCATCTGAAAACTTGGCTGTCGTTCTCGTCTCTCAACTCTCGCGTCTGCTTCTCGCTCGCCCTGTCTCTCACACGCTCCCTCTCTCTGCTTAAATCTCTCTGTCAGTCAGTCTTCTCCCTCTCTCTCGCTCTCTCTCTCTCTCTCCTTCTCTCTTTCCTTTCTCTCCATCTCTATCTATTTCTCGCTCTCTCGAGTCAGACACGCTTCCACACATCTTGTTCCATCTCCCGGCTCCTGCCTGCCAGACAGATTCCTCCTAAGATTTGGAAACTATTGTTACGTCCCTGTTAACGTCAGTCATTAACGTGAAGCATTGCACTGTATGAAGGCTGAACGGCTTGAATCCTTTCATTTTGAAGTGGATCATTTGTTTGTGATTTATCCACAGCTTCCCCCTCATTCGCACAAAGTGTGCTTTTGTTCGGGCTCTTCGAGGCCTAGCAGTGAGCGTTGCGTCTCCCTCCTCTCGTCACGCGGGGAGAGCGCTGCTGTTTCTTTCTGCGAAAAACAGCATGAGGAACATTTGCATATTTCCACAACTGATCTGAAGTGTGGCCCTCGGCCAAGGTAAA
Organism: Semaprochilodus insignis; assembly: GCA_034552555.1. Classification (NCBI taxonomy): domain Eukaryota; kingdom Metazoa; phylum Chordata; class Actinopteri; order Characiformes; family Prochilodontidae; genus Semaprochilodus; species Semaprochilodus insignis. The sequence goes on along the minus strand of CM067490.1, from coordinate 4,648,784 downwards.
GACTATTCCCTGGGTGGAATGACTAATAAATATTAAGCATGTGTTTTTTTATAGAGCCTGGCTGTGGCCAATCCATTTGACGGATTCCAATCTGCTCGGAGACGCTCAGGGTTATAGTGGGTGTTCAGGGTTTCGCGTGTCATCGAGTGCTACGAACTTTGCAGCTTAGAAATAAACTGTAAATGTTTGACTTGATTGCGCTTTTATTGGGCTTGATTGCACACGTATAAACGCTTGGCCTGATTGGACTTTATTGTGCTTGTATTATATTTTATCGTTTTAACATTGTTATTACCCTATCATATTATTCTTACTCCTGTTGATCTCTTCGTTTTATGAATTTTGCTTTACTTAGCTACCCTGTAAATAGGGATTTGATTTTTCAAGGTTCACATTTGCTTAAAGTTCCTCCCTCTAAGCTGCGTACTTTTGG
>CM067490.1:4596154-4630297 GCA_034552555.1 Semaprochilodus insignis | reverse complement strand
AAGGCCTGGTGTCACTCCACCTCCACCCCTACCGCACCATCTGCAGGAACTGTGTGAGGATATTCAAGCTGCATGGGATGGATTATCACAGGACACCATTAGGAACCTCCTCAACTCCATGCTGAGACGTCTGGCGTGTTGCGTTAGCAAACATGGCGGCCTGATGCCATACTGAGAGACACTACTTCTGTATGTGTAGCTCTATAAATATTGATCATATCAGTCTAAATTTATCATCAGTTATTGTTCCTGGTAACCTTCATCTTCCTTCCCAACAGTACTGCAATCCCACACCTCCTCCTGGGTGCATTTATTCTTTCGATGATGAGTATAAATCAGACTAAACTACAGAATGAAGTTTCCGTTTTCCATTACATCTGTTTACATTCAAGTGTTTTCTGTTACTGCCTGCTCTCGTCTCACTTTTCCCCCGAACGTGAAAAAAGCCCAATTATAGGAACAGACATTGTCGCAGAGGGTCTTCTCCCACATATGGAAAGTTATGGTGAACATAAAGATGGGTTGATGTACCTGCAGTGTGACCGTAGCGTTAGTTCATCTGTCCCCTGAATATCACTTACATGGCACAAATGAACTAGCCCATCTGCCGAGCAGAGTAAATCCTTTGAGGACATGAATGAGTTCAGTTCATCCAACCAAACGACTGATTGAATAAGAACAAATCACCAGTGAATTACACATCACTAGTCACTCACTATCCGGCTGATAAAAGGTGCACATGGGTCACTTATGAACACAAATGTGAACTGTCAAGGCAAAAGACATCAGGTCTGAAAATCAGAATCAGGCAGCAAAGCTGGTAATGTGAACACGACTGTAGAGGCGTGGGGGAGACAAGGGCTGTCAAAGCACGGCTCGGTACCACTGAGGCAGCGGGCGATAAGCAGGGTTTGAAATAATTACGCTACAGGCCCCTCACAGAACCGGCTGATAGCGTAGTGCCTCTCACTCAGGCTGAAAGTGCTGACAGAGATGTGTGTCTCTATGTTGTTTTCCTTCGGTGCGGAGCGGCGCTTCAAAAGGTTATCACGGGGCTGGCTGGGGAGGCAACAATCAGGGGGCAAGAGGGGGTGGTGGTGGGGGGGAGCCAGCGGGATGAAATAGATTTGAACAGCTTTTGATGAGCCAAGCACACGCTGAAAGAGGCTTTCAAAGCACAATGGCTTCTTCTCTGCTTTCGGGGCGTCTTCCTCCCGTTTTTATCGCGTTTGAAGATTTGTCGGAAAACACACACATGCAACACTCTCGCGGAGCAGCCGGGCTAAATCTCGAACTGATGCGGAAGCAGATTCAGTTTTTTTGCTTTCATTGATGTTAATTTTTTTCTGTCACTTTGTAAAGAACAATTTGGTCTGTTCGTTTGAAGACGCAGGTTGAAACCTAGCTGACTTCAAATTTTCATTTGATTGAACTTCAAATACAAAGTTAACGGGATGTAAGGCAGATTGTAGCTCTGTCGGTTTACCGTATGATGTTGAAAGAACTCAAAATTTGAAAGAGCACTGTAGGACTTTAATATAAAGTTAAAATCAGCAGTATATATGCTTTTAAAGACATCTCGAAAGCAAAAAACAAAAATACAATGCAAAAACAAATTCTCTTCTGTGTATCTGGGTGTCTTTAGAGGTTCTGTATAAGGCTGGAGATAATAGCAGTTATGTAAGCGATGTTGTGTGGTAAGAACAGCTGGTCCCTGTAGATGAGTCTCTGTAGGTATGTACGGCTCATCTTTTGGGACATCCACAAGGATTTGACGTATAGCGAGGGTGATTAGAACAGTCGAGCATGACATGGAAGCCCATGGAACAGAAGAGTTTTAGGGCAGAGGAAGCCGGGTTTTTGAGTTTTGAGATTTGTGTGAAGGCCTATAGCCTAGGTCTGATCGGAAGGGGCGAAAACCTAGAGCCTCCAATAGATAGATAGAGTTAATAGATCTGAAGTCGCTCTGTTATTTTAATTTCACTTTTTATTTTTCTCATGTACTATTGATTGTTGTGGCATCCCTAAACAGTTATATTATCATTTTTAACCTTTTTAATCTTCTTTGTTCACCTTTTTGTGTGATTTTTATCCTTTTAAAACACTTACAGATATCCTGTTTTTAGCCTGGTGAATTATCTGAATAAACTCACTGCTAAGACTCAGTGCTAAGCATTTTTGGACTCTTGAACTTGTTCAAAAATACCAATAAAGAAACTAAACCGCTTCATCTGGGTGTGATGTGTTATATTCAATCAATACAGCATGTTATTTGAGCAAGTGCACACAATGTTCTGCACACAACTGCATGTAACTGATCCCCGTGTTGATCGGCTGCCCCATATTGTGCCTCAATGGCCTCACTTTAGCATGAACGGCTGGAGCTAGACTGGGCTGTAGCACGAAAAGGTGGGTTACACGTAAACGTGTTTGAAATGCTTTAATGACATCACAAAAACGAGAAATCAGTCAGACTCTTTAAAGCAGTGAGGTTAACTATGGCTTCTGTGTTAAAACACCCAACCCTTTTTTTCTACAGTGCATTTCTTTTCTTTTCCAGCAGCAGCCCAGAGGCTTCAAAGGCAAGGACAGTGCAGAGGAGACGGGAGATGAGAGGACAAAGCCAATAAGTGAGATGTCATCTTTAATGTCAGCCACGGAGCTTTTCTTTCTCTCTCTTTCATTTTTCCTCTCTCTTCTTTTACCGGTACTGTAACATTAGCCCAGTTGCCCTGAGCAACAGTATGTCAGTTGGTATTGGCAGAAGTGACAGTGAGGAAGAATCCCTTCGGCCGGGCGAAAGAACAAGAAAACAGAGGGAGGGAGGGAGGGAAAGAGAGACACACAGAGACAGAGACATAAAGAGTAAGAGAAAAGTAGGGAGAGAAGCAGTGAGAGAGAGACAGAGTGCAAGAGAGAGAGAGAAAGAGATGGAGGGAGGAAAGGAGGAAGGAAATAAGAGACATACAGAGACAAAGACATAAAGAGAAGAGGAAAGTAGGGAGAGAAGTAGTGAAAGAGAGCAAGAAAGAGAAAAAGAGAGAGAGAAAGAGGGAATAGCTCCAGAGGCTGCAGTTAGGCCGAGATTAGTCTTGACATGCCGTGTCCCGGGACTCCTGCTCTAACCATCTCATTAGCCTCTATCTCAACACAAAACACTGCCCTCTGCTAAAGTGCCACTCTGTCTACTTTACTCAACGTAAAATCCATTTTCATTTGGATAGCCCGCATGCTTCCCAATTGAGCAGCTACACAACAAAGCAGCTATCAATTACTCGGCTAGTTTTGTTCTCAATGCACTGCTCGGTGTAAATCAGAACTGTCAGTGGTCCGCTCCCGAGCCCCTGTGTAAACTTGAAGAACTACTGACTAGATGAAAAAGTTGTAGTGGAGCACCTGCGCCGAAATTACTGTTGACAACAGCCCGCTTCAGTTTTGTAAAACTCCCCAATGTGCAAAACTGCATAGCTCACTGTATGAATCCAGCAACTAACCCTTTAATGCCAGGATGAAACTGTGTCTGCTCTTATCGTTTAACCTCTGACATTGCCAGGCTCATTACATCTCAAGGCTTATTACTTGGAAGTAATTACATGGAGAACAGTACAAGCTGGCTGTGTTATTTCTACACCTGTCATCAAAAGTATAGCTGCACAAATAGCTGCACCCAGAAGGAATCAAGGGACAGGACGGAAACTTGATGAGTTGGTTTGACATCGTGAGACATGCGAATGATTCAAGTTTCATGCTTAACAGGGCATGTGACCTAAGCAACGATGGGCCTTACAGTGAGCTGTGATACCCTCTATGAGTCATCCTGTTAGTGCCAGCACCATTGGCAAACAGCTGCACGATGCAGGGCTACATGCACATGACTCCCCTTAACACCACGTCAACGTCGTCCAAAGACTGCAATGGTGTCATGCCAGACTGTCATGGAGTGACTCAGAATGGCAGCGGGTGATCTTCAGTGACGAGTTCCGCTTTAGTCTTGGTGGACACGACCAACGAATCTGTGTGTGGAGGCACCGTGGTCAGGTTGTTGTTATGCACCACACGTCCAGAAGGCCTGGTGTCACTCCACCTCCACCCCACCGCACCATCTGCAGGAACTGTGTGAGGATATTCAAGCTGCATGGGATGGATCATCACAGGGCACCATTAGGAACCTCTACAGCTCTAGCATACATGGCAGCTTATATACACATGATGAGTGCATATTACAACAGTGGGAAATGGAAACCAGCCTTTTCAGTGGTTAATTAGGTGATTTTATTTTGAAAGATGTCGCACAATAGAAAATTTACTTACTTGTAGAAAATGTATGTATTATCTTAGTTGCATAAGGAGTATATAGAACTGACATACTGTGAATATCAAACACTGTTGCCCCTGCTTCAAATACAAATCCCACATTCGCAAAAGAGGATGGTAAAACAGGCTGATTCCAAAATCACAAACTGTTATGCAACAGTCCTCATTAATATGACAACCGAGCAACCGTAACGAAAATAGGCTGTGAAGACGATGTCAGCACTTTTCATACCCTTTCCAAAGAACGGAACTGTCAAATGGCATGACTGCTGTTCATCTTGAAACAAGGATGAGTTTGGCTCCCTATTCGCCAGCTTCTTAATCTACTGTCCCCTTCCATCTTAAACGCTACAGCTTGTACAGGCACCAGAATATACCTGTGTCACTGGAGGAACGGAAAATATGCTAAATAAGCTGGCGAACAGGAAGCCAACTTCAGCTGTCACATCTTTAATAAGAACTTGGACACCTTCAGTTCAGAGCTGTTAGTATGCTCTGCGCATTTCACTCTGGCCACAGTTTCTCAAACCTTGAATAATATCAAGCAGGCTTTGCCCAGTTTGTTGGGCCTATGGGCCCCACGTCCTAGCTTTTGGGTGTCTCAAAAAACTTTGCATGTATTAAACTTAGTGTAGAAATCCTTGACAGCCCACAAGCTCTTTGGCGAACCTCTTATCAACCTCAGTGGGTTGAACCAAGCATCAAGATTCAGCTCTAAACTCCTGAAAGAACTATTTTCATTTTAATGAACCCCTTAAGCAATTTCGTGGGGCTTGCACAAGAACTCACGAGCCTGAAGGGGGTTATTGTAGGAACCCTAGACATTTCTGGGGTCCTTTCTAGGAGGTTCTTGGCATACAGAGATTTGGTGAGCTGCCAAAATGTGGAAAAATATGACTACCCACCATGTGTAGGGTTGCGGAATTGGTTCATTTTGTAATGTAGCTGCTTCAACTTATCGGGTTACTTCCCTTTTCAAGTTTCATGATGGTGGGGCAAGGACTGCTGTGCAGAAGGGCTGTTCTTTGACACCTGAGTGTTTGAAGCCAAGACAAAATAATAAAATGCAGCAAAGGGACGAAGCTAGTGCCTACATCTTTGGAAACATGTATACAGAAATGTGGCATAAAGTCGTTCTAAATAAAAACGTCTTCTGAAAATGTAAATTATTAAAATGTAGTAGTACTAATAATTGTATTTTTATTATTTTTATTTTTATCATGATTATTATACTGTCTGCTAAGTGCGTTTGGGGGCACCTCTGCATTTCTAAAAGGCATATGGACCCTACCAGTAACCTATAGCTATCTAGCAAACTGCTGGACCATGCTCCTGAAATAGAGGTCACACAAGCTCAGTATGTTCATATCTGCAGACACGGCAAAGAAGTTTCTTGTGTGTCTTAATGTGCACCATGCCTGTACAGTACAATTACACAATATGTTTAATGTCTACAGTTGGCTTCTTTGCTAGTTTTGCGCTAGTCTCGCATTGCCATAGCCATCAACATGGCCAAGAACCACCTACTACTGCAGGAAAAGGAAATACAATTGACATGTAAACTGACCAATCACAAGTCTGCTGACAGCCATGTCATATGGAAAAGAGGATTTTGAAAATAGACATGACATAAACAGTCCCTCTGGAAACATAGACTTATAAGATGGGCAGAGTGTCTGTGGCTGAGAATCCTTTTTTTCACCAGGCTGGTAAACAAAACTTTGATTGCTTTTGGAAGTGTATATACCAGGATATGCGGACAGCCAATCAGAATGCAACTAGAAGAACCCTGACAGTGAGGCCGGGTTAACACACTAAAGATACCTATGTGCGGCTGGAGAGTCTAGTTTAGCACTAGACATAGCACTGGTTAATATGGCTAACGCTTAATGTACGCTACAGTGTGCAGCCTCTACATTAGCCTAGAACTACGGTCGTATGCAAGGTTTTAGAAATAATGAGGTCCAAAAACTTGGTAAAGTCTTGATAAGGGGGTTCAGTGGCAGCTTTGCACTTCTTAAAGGCATGTGGACTCCATCAATAACCTATGACTATCTAGCAAACTGCTGGACCGTACCCCTGAAATAAATGTCACATAAGCTATACAAGCTCAGCATGTTTGTGTGGTTGTGTGTCAGCATCTGCAGACACGGCAAACAAGTTTCTTGTGTGTCTTATTGCCGGTAAAGTACAATTAGGGGGAAGCACGGTGAGCCTTAATGTTAGGACAGCATGTAACGTATCACGGTGGGCCATGACATTGAACGTTACAGTCTGCTAATAAGATCCGAATGAATAGCATCACACTTTGGTGGACTAGCCGCCTGTCCGCTTTGTTGAAATACATAGATTTGTAGTGATGATAATAAGATCATTCATGGTGATCAGATGAGAAAGTCGATTACGCTGGCACTGTACAGTATCTCTACAGCACCAAAGGGGAGACTTTTATTATATGTACCTTGGAAATGATGCCAAGGCCCTCTGTGACCTCAATGATGGGTGCTGCCATCCCTAGAACCGCTTCCTTGCAACGACAAACATCATCCTAATGTAAACAAACCCTTTACAGACACACATCTGGCAGATGCAAAAAAATACAAAGACCTTTGTCCATCACTGGGGATAAACTAAACCTCAAGGCTCTACTGCTTTCTCGCTTTCTTTTCCTCTTTCTCTCTCTCTCTCTCTCTCTTGCTCTCGCTCTCTGTCTCTTTCTCTCACTCTGTCTCTGTCTTTCACTCTCTCACGCTTTCTCTCTCTCTCTCTCCCTCTCTCTCTCTCTTCCTTGTGGCCCTGTAGGCCTCACATTCAATCAGAGTGAAGCGTAAGCCTCGTTCTTTGATGGCTCATTTGACCACATGGCCCTGGGCTCTCCTTTTTCCCAGTGCCAAACATAATAACTCCTTTAGCTCCAGCTATTTCATAATTTTTCAACATTGTTTTTCACTGTCAGGGTCAGTCCATTTCATAGACTCATATATCTACTCTCACATGCTTTCACGTTTCGGTTATGCACTACAGGTTCAGCCTGGAAGCCCTGCCATACCGAGCCCTTTCCTTTTTGTACTTTTCAGTCAGTCCAGAGGAGCAGCCTATGATGATCCATGATGGAAACATGGAAAGTGTTAAAGTGTTAAAATGCTGCATACAATCTACCCCTTACCTCAAATGTAGCGGAGCAGTCATCTATATTGTACCGTGATGGAGAGGAAGAGTCTGGCCATCATTTCTGCTTAAACATGCTCTTAATTAAAGGAACACCATTATAACAGTGGCAGGTCACTCCTAGCTCTACTCTTTCTCCTAGCGGTTACCAACATGACCCATTCCATCTAATCCCAAACCCTCACAAGCACACATACAACATGCAAACACTTCTTAAACCAACAAACTACAACATAACAACAACTACAGTACCTTTTATCACCCTCACATGTTGAGGAAAGGAAAGGATGTCATGCATAAAAGAAAAAATAGCTGAGGAATGTTGCATGCCAGAGACTTACTTTTATTTTTCCCAGTAGGATAGTGTTGTACCATTTCAAAGAGGGCTCCAGTGTGATTGTGTCCTTTTGTAATCCAGCCTTTAACTGCACCGTGATTTTGGAGGCTTTGAAATAAATCCATGATGGTAAATCCAACAGTGAATGTGATTATTTATCCATTCCTGAAAAGAGTTATTGTTAGCATGACTGTTAGTTGTCCACTGCCGTCCACTGGGTTGAGTCTGTCGACCAATCAGAGACTGTATTCCTGACTTATTGTCCAATCAGAAGCTGTGTTCCTGACTTGTCGTCTAATCAAAGGCTGTGTTCCTGACTTATTGTCCAATCAGAGGCTGTGTTCTTGACATATCGTCCAATCAGAGGCTGTGTTCCTGACATATCGTCCAATCCGGGGCTGTGTTCCTGATATATCGTCCAATCAGAAGCTGTGGTCCTGACTTGTCGTCCAATCAGGGGCTGTGTTTACAACTTCACAAGTTTTGCACAAGAGATATGAAGCTAATATGGCTAACACTAATGTAGCTACAGTGTGCTACAACGTCACTATATTAGCACTGTGCAAGCTGCACGCCTAAATCGTCACGCACTTGCCTCAAAACATGTCAAGTTGTTATGCAATCTCAAACAGAGTTGTTTATGTGTTCTCTGACAATGTAGGATAAAAATCTAGAGGTATAGACAAAAAACGAAATTCACAAACTTCTATCAACCACAGCGGGGTGAACCAAGCACCACGATTCAGCTCTAAACTCCTGCAAGAACCGTTTTCATGTTAATGAACCCTCAAGCAATTTCTTGGGGTTTGTACAAGAACTCAAGTGCCTTAAGGGGCTAGGAACCCTAGACATTTCTGGGGTCCTTTTAGGAGGTTCTTGGAGTATGGAGATTTGGTGATCTGCCGAAACGTGGAAAAATATGACTACCCGCCATGTGTAGGGTTGCATGATTCAAGATGGCTGAAAAGCATGCATAACTTGTTTTAGTATGTTTAGTGATTCACTTTGGTAATAAATTACATTTATGGTATTTAGCTGACGCTCTTATCCAGAGCGACTTACAAGGTTAATCATATTACAAGTAGGCCAATGTAGTGTTAGGAGTCTTGCCCAAGGACTCTTATTGGTGTAGCACAGCACAGTCACCCAGACCGGGATTCAAACCCCAGTCTCCCACATGTGGTGGCTCCCTGGTGGGTAGTGGTGTTATCCGCTGAGCTACACCAACATACAACCTGCTGGAGGTACTTCTCAATAATTTGTTAGCCATATTAGCCTGCAAACTCCAGTGCAAAACTAACAAAGCAAACATTTGGACACCAAACATGTCTTGACTTTTAAGGTAAAGTTGATTGTTCTCTTCAGCAACTTAACAGCAGCAGGAAGTTAACAATGCTCATATGGTAGACACAGTCATACTCAGCTTCAGTCTTTCAGCGCCATCACGATGTTTCCACTGAAATACTGTAATGTCTATTAATCATGAGCTTCTACTGCATGTGCTCTGGGTTTCAGTTTCCTCTAACAGTCAATCCGTATCAAATACATGAGGAATGTTTCTTTCCTACAGGGATATCAATAATGGCTTGTAATGAGGAAATTATTGATCAAAACAGAACAAGACGGAGTTTGTTAACATAATAATGCATGAAGTATTGCAGCAAAATATCCATTTCATATTTCATATTTACCATCAGCAGAGTAAATCTGGAGTGAGATCCATTTACAGTCATTTGGAATAGCAATACTGCAGGGGTTTGGAGGTAGAACTGTGGGAATCTGCAGTAGCATCCTCATTTTACCTGTTTCAATGGGATACAAACAAGAGGTGTGGGATTGCAGTGCTGTCGGGAAGGAAGATAAGGGTTACCAGGAACAATAAATTATGATACATTTAGACATATGGCAATATGATATGGGAAATATTCATAGAGGTACACATACAGAAGTAGTGTCTCTCAGTATGGCGTTGGGCCGCCATGTTTGCTAACGCAACATACCAGACGTCTCAGCATGGAGTTGTTCCTAATGGTGTCCAGATGGTGCGGTAGGGGTGGAGGCAGAGGGACACCAGGCCTTCTGGACGAGTGACGTGTGACAACAAACCGTTCATCTTGGCGCTGACCACGGTGCCTCCACACACAGATTCATTGGTCATCTCCACCAAGACAAAAGCGGGACTCAGTCAGCTACAGCAATAAGGCCCATCCTTGCTTGCATCACATGTGTGGCCGATTGTAAAACTTGAATCAATTGCATGTCTCATGAAGTGTAGACTGGTATGGACAATATATATTGAGTTACACACGCTTCCATTTTTTTCTTTGGCGACGTTGACGTGGTGTTAAGGACAGTCGTCGTTACCATCTGCGTGCATGTAGTCCTTGAATTATCCACATGTCTCACAATGTCAAAATTACCCACTAAGTTTCAAGTTTTACTTCTTTGACGATGAGTATATGTAAATAGCCTCTATTGTGATTGGCTGCCCTGTATTGTGCTTCATTCTAAAAGCAATCCTGTCTGAAATTCTCCATATAACTTATTATAGCATAAATGAGCTGGTGTTAACCTTCTGTCACTTGAACGGGTGTGACATCACAAATTCATACCAAATCAGCCATTTTTGCAGCTCACTTTCCATAGATAGACTTTTGGGTGAATGGTATGCTTTGAAACAATGTTTGCATACCACATCAAACTCTCTCAAAAATAGAGGAAAACTTGTTTTTCTAAAACTTGAGCTCTTGTTTCACATGCAAAATATCTAGGGGCATGCTTAGAACACCAAAACATCTCGTGCAAAAGCTTAAACCCAAAGCAACCATCCACCAGACGTTCAGGCCCTGTGGCAGCAGCTGTCAGAGCAGTGGACAGTAGCAGCAATCTGTCAGGCCTTAATGTCGGCTAGTGAGGACAGCGACACTGAGGCCTAATCAAGTTAGAGTGGTTAGATTGTATAGCGAGCCTTCACTTCCAGTCGAGGTGCTTAACCCTGACATGTTTTTCTCTCCCTCTCTTTGATATCTCCCTCTGTAAATGACAGGGAGTGCCAGAGCGAGAGTGTGCTCCTCCACAAGAACGTCTGCGCGGATCATATGGTTGAAATTAGCTCGTGTGTGAACGCTGGTGTGGGCGGTCAGAGGGACCTTGTGACCCCTTAATATCGCGTCACATGTCTGATCCTCTTCCTGTCTGCCATCTGAACCCTCATCATGTGTTCCTCTGCTAATCTGTCACACTTAATCGCTCAAGAAAGGAAACGTTAAAAGGAGAAGGCCGTGACTGCTCCAGGGAAGACCGCCGAGAAGAAGCGGCAGAAGAATAACAAAGAAGAGAGAAAGTGGTGAAAAAAATCACTGCCATGCAGCGTGGTCGAGCCGTGAATGGGTTTCATTCTTCTCTGGAAGAGCATGAACGCAGAGGGAGAGAATGAGATAAGAGAACAATGCCGCTGCTGTTTTTTTCTTAATCTGCAATAAATCATTGGGCTGCTCACTTTGTCAGCCACTTTGGAGTGGGAGTTGTGCAGGAACTTATAATTGATGGCTTGTGACTGTGGTGCAGAAGGTATCAGACTGAATGCTGTATGAATGTGACCACAAGAGAGTTTGGATAGTTCACTTCTGGTTATTTAGATTCAAGTACATCACCGACAGAGTGTCATTCTGACCCGCAAAGCCCCTTTACAGTCAAACTTGTGTTTGAACAATAGGAGATACCAGTTTCTGGATTCTTCCCTACAGTTTTCATTGGCTAACTGGAAAAGTAATGTAAATAACATGCCATTGTACTGAAGGATAGATTGAAAACTACTTTGCTCCAGTGGCAAAGTGTGACTATCAGAACTAGGCCTTCAGTTTGAACCATAACATGGAAAAACTTTGTTAAAGCAAGAGGAAAAAACCCAACACTACAATAATGCTAACTTCTGCTAGTGTCCTATAGGATTCTGTAGTAGTCTGATAGCACATGGCAGTTCACAGGGAGAGGTAAATTGTGGCAATTAACCAGGATGTTGGCTAGCAGATGTAAGTTAGTTAGTCTCATTCAAGTTTTCCAGTCCACCTTGCTGCACCATTTAAGGTGGGAGAGGAACTTTAATAAAGGCAGCTGAAATTTGTGACAGATGTATTAGGGTATAATATACTTTCTGGCAGCTTCACTGTGACTCTTTCAGTAGCTGCCTTGTACTGAAGCCTTTGGAGCCTTCCTAACAACGTACTGATTAAGCTGCTGCTTGAGTTCACAGTCAGCATCTGGGACATCCAGAAGGCTTGGAGTAACATTTTGTCTTATATAACTGGTCCCTTCTTGATCGGTTGATTCCTCTGCCACCAAGAAGGATAGAAACAAAAGGACTACGTTTTTTAACTTCTTGAAGTTCTTGGTGTTCCAAAAAATGTTAGCCTTTTGTTTCCATCAAAAGCTTTACAATGAACCAAGAGTACTGTATTACTTGCAGAGTGCAGAGTACAAGCATGATTCTATTGACTAAAAATTAACTGACATGCATTTTTATAATGTTCGGAAAACAAAATGCATTCCTTTTTAACTTTTAACAGAAACTTTTATTTCACTTTATATGCTATTCAGAAAATTTGTAGTCTGCCAACGGTGCTGGCACTGGAGGGCATCACTGCTCGCTCACTGTCTGCAATCGTGACTGTTGGGTCAGTCAGGTACAGCAATAAGAACTGACCATCCTCCATTTGTGGCCTAGCGTAAAACTTGAATAATTTGCACGTCTCACCATGTCAAACCTACCCACCACCCAAGTTCGTTCCCGTCGGTTGATTCCTTCTGGGTGCAACGATTTCTGCAACTACTCTTTTGATGATGAGTGTATTTGCACAGAACATTACACAAAGCCAATATATTTCTGAATAATAAAGCATTTTTACATGTACTAATCTGTGTTCATTGAAATTTTCCTACATGCTTCTTTTCTGGCTGTTAGCTCAAGTACTATAGGTGCTTCCAGGTGACTCCATGGTGACTCCTATGCTGAACTGAAAGTTTGACAGACATAGCAACTGTAACTATGGGAGGCACGGTTTTCAGAATGTTTGCAAACCGGCAATTAGTCAACCGACGGAGTCACGAAAACACTAAAATGCGCAGAAAGGCCTTCAACTATAAGACATATTGTTAAACATGAGGTTCTTCAGTCTACTCTTTTCATGTTCATCTTGTTACAGATTCAATTCTGAAGTTATTTCCGCCTCTATATTTAGAGGTAGAGCTGGCAGTGAGTATGTGTTGTTCTTGCATGTCCGTGGTGGCGACATGACATGGTTGCGTGTGTGTTGGGCAGGCCGGGAAAATCCTCAACAGATACGGAATAAGACAAGCTGTCTTTCATTGTTGCCTGGATAAAACTTAAAAAAAAAGAAAATCACTGGGTTGGTATTTTCTTAGGAAGCTTAGGAAGCCGGAAAGCGCCTCAAAGGCAGATGTGTGGGAGCCGACAGCCATATGGTGATTCAAACGCTCAGCATCAGTCGTGACCTTCGAGAGTTATTATTTGCATTTTGCGAAACTATTTACATGTAGTTACGTATCGAATTACCCAGCGAGTCAAGCAACGAATTGCATGGACATTTGATTTACATTCTGCATCGTCAGGTTCCACATTACATGGCAAAAACAAGACTGTACCCAACAACGATTTCAAATCATGACAAAACGGCTCGGTTCTGCTTGTGTACAAACACAAAACCCTGTTTAGAACCTGTGCTTTCCACAGCCTTTCTTGACTCATTTCAGTGTGCTATGAGTGAGAAATAAATAATATTGTATTACACCAAGCATTTGTTATCACTGGCAACAACCGAGACGTACAAGAGTTAAATAAATGTAGCATTCTGGGTGTAGCTGCTACCACAAACCACATTATGTATGCAGCTGACGGATTGAAGAACGTCCAAACAATTCTGTTCAAAATGACAAGGTGATGACAAACTAAATGCAGTTAGCAAGTGAAAAGCAGCTGCTATTGCCGTCATTTGACATTTACGAAATACACTCACTGAGCACTATTAGGAACACCACCTTGCCTCTACTCCAAAACCAGCTCCACTTCACCATATAGGTGCAGTCTGTAGCTGTACAACGACAGACTGTAGTCCATCCATTTATCAGCATTTAACCCTGTTCTTCAATGGCCAGGTCCCCCACAGGACCACCACAGAGCAGGTATTATGCGAGTGGTGGATCATTCTCAGCACTGCAGTGACACTGACATGGTGTCACTGCTGGACTGAGAATCGTCCACCAACCAAAACCATCCAGCCAGCAGCAACCTGTGGGCAGTGTCCTGTGACCACTGATGAAGGACTAGAGGATGACTAAAATAAACCCTGCAGCAGCAGACGAGCTATCGTCTCTGACTGTACATCTACAAGGTGGACCAGGAGGTAGGAGTGTCTAATAGAGTGGACAGTGAGTGGACACAGTGTTTAAACACTCCAGCAGCAGCACTGCTGTGTCTGATCCACTCACACCAGCACAACATACACTAACACACAACCACCATGTCAGACTCACTGCAGTGCTGAGAATGATCCACCAGCCCAATAATATTCGCTTTATGGTGGCCCTGAAATTTGATGAATGAGATAAACGTGGATAACAAAGTATACAGAGAAAAAGATGAACTACAGTCTGTAATTGTAGAACTACAAGGTGCACCTACATGGCAAGTGGAGCTGACAAAACAGAAAATTAATGTAGATACAAGGAGAAGTGCTAACTGAGAGTATGTGACATATGTAATTTTGATTGACTAACATATTTATCTCTGTTTGTATTATAAAACGTCAACTAAATCCTAAAAATGATTTGCTAAAAAATGATTTTAAAAATATTTCTCCCATCACTCGGCCCTACAGTTTTGTCTTGTTAGCACCAGGCTGAGCCAAGAAAGCTCAATCGGGTCTTCTCGCTGTCAGCAAGCTGCTTCAATCCACAAATTGAGAGTTGATGGAGCAGAGTTTCAGCCAGTTATATGGAGCATCTAATACCCCATATGAGAGCCGTGTTCTCGCTGAGGTTCCTCGGAGGGCCAAGCTTTCACATGAAACCAGACAGCTTTCTGGAATACAGAAGTGGGAGGTAGCGAGTGAAAGCAAACACAGAGGAAACAGTAAATCTGTAGTCTTTACAGTTTTTAATGCTGTATTTAATTCCTTCTTCCTGGCAGAGTGGACCACAGCGACAAATGTTTGTGGCCAGTTTAGATTTAAAACACATCTGGAGAAGACCAGTGTGGGGACTGCAGGAGTCTACTGGAGGATTCCCTGACCACTAGCCTATTGGTAGTGTAGTGCAGTGTATAGCTCTGTATTAGGGAAAGTGACACAGCCAAATGCTGATTCTTTGTTTCCTGAGGTTAAAATTGGGGTTGGGTTATGTGTAGCACGGCAGAGTTTGGCTACACGCGTGCAGTAAGACGTCAATGGAAATACCTCGCAAAAATAGGAATACAAACTAGAGTGTGGGGGAATATATGTGTGTGTGTGTGTGTGTGTGTGTGTGTGTGTTTAAATGTCTGGCTCAGACTGGAGTGCGGACAAGGACATCTGGCTGAGAGAGATGGAATTCTCATACACGCAAATACACACGGATACGGACAATAATACCTAAACACAGAAGCACTGATCTGAATCGAGAGCTGTGAATCTGAAAGCAAATGACTTATAGCTGACTATAAATATCTGTACAGTGAGGGGAAACATGTTATAAGCACAAACAATACAAATTTGGGTGCCACTTTAGAGTACGACTACCCTTATATAGGGTTAATGAATAGTTTAAAATGAGTTTATTAAAGTTTACTATCATAAACACCTTAAAAGCATTAATAAGCATTTATAACATATTAATAAAAAGGGGAACAGTGACCAGTGAACTGACATTTATCAATACTGTTAAAGCTCAGATTCTGATATTTACTGATATTACTTTATCGGTCAACATTACACCTGTCAGCCTTGTCACATATACATATTCGTCAGAAAGAACATCTCACTTTTGCCCTTCTTACTATTGTGTTATAACTGTTAATTATTACTTTTTAAATGTTTACAACCCAGCTAATAACCATAAATAAGCTAATTCTAAAGCTGTCGAAGTCTTATTCTAGAGTGGTATTGAAAGCTGAAACTTATAATTATTAAATTTAATATCATCGCTCTCCAAAGAAAAACATGTCTTAATTTTTGTCAATTTTTACTTTTATGCATAAGTTGGACCAACAGAAATGGCCCAAAATGGCTTGAAAAAGGTCTGCGTCCATTGACTTCCATTTAAACTCATTTTGGTTTTTGCCCTCTCCTGTAAAGTTGCCATTCTGGACATCCTTGTTTTGCTTTGGACATTGGTGATATGCAAATGTTATATGGTTATATGTAAACTGCATCTGGAGTAAAAGGCAAAGACCTTATACACTCCCTGTCAGCACAACTGGTCCATGGAAGGTTCATGAAAAATTAACTAATCTATATCATAACTAATCATTGCTGGACTGGTGCACTCAGATAGAATTCAGAACATGCTGTCAGATCACTGATAAGGAAGGTAAGAGAGAAGCCAGCAGTAACTCAAAAAGAGTTGCAGGACAACCTAAAAGTAGAAGGAAAGAGAGTGGCAAAAAATCATCCATACTCCCAAACCTATGACCTACGGAGATACAATGTATACAAACCATTCAGACAATCTTTTGAAGCAGTGTAATCTGGTTAGACAAGGCAACAAAAGTGAAGAAGTCTTTGGTAATAATTTAGCTCATCATATTTGGAGAAAGAAGGTTTGCAGCCAGTGTACAGCCACCTAGCCCTGGATTAGTGAGCCCTGCCCAAAACCAAGCAGTAGGTGGGATTATCGTGATATCTGGTTGCTTCTCTGCAAACTGTACTGGGGCAGTCTTTATCATAAACATGAATGGAGCATTGCACTTGGACACATATGAGGGTAAATCAATCTCATGTACAAGATAATGACCCCAAACATAAAGCCAAAATAACTCCAGACTCATTTCTAAAACCACAGGTGAAGGTACTGACATGGCCTAACCAATCTCCTGACCTGAACCACAGTGAAACAGTTTGGATGATTCTGAAATTGTCCATCAAATGGACCCTCGTAAACTAGAGGAAATGAAGATGGTTGGACAAGAGCAATGGATCACAGCTGAACCACAAAGTTGCAAAAAGCTAAAGCTACTTTGGAATATACTAATATTATTTATTTAGATATGCACTGGAAGTATCTAAAAATCTTTCTGCTCACTGTATGTATTTCTACAAACAGCACACATTTTTTGCAATGGTGGCATTTTGCACTTGTAGAGAGAGATTTGCAGGTGCGACTCCTAAAAAACACCCTACCGCTGGGATTCAGTTCCAGGGTTTAGGCCATCCATGTCCTCATTTCTGAACAACTATCCTGAAATAAAAACACAGTTCAAATAACTAAGTTTGTCCTATTTCTCTCAGCTGAATTCAGCAGGTTAGTAGGCCAGGCCAGACTCTTCATATTTCACATTCACAACTCATTTCAGTGTGAGTCTTTGGATTCCAGACAGGAACATTGACCTTTTGAAATGTTCTCCAACGTTCTCAAACAGCCCTTCATTACTCGAACTCCTTATAAGATGAGGCCATGTTTTGACTTTGTTTTATCAATATAGTGTATGTTGTGGGAAGAAAGACCGATTTCATGTAAGAGTAAGGTTATATGCATAAAAGTAATAGCTGCGTAAAACAAAAAATTGGTCGACTTGCGTGTTTAAGGTGGTAGTAACTTCAGGTTACTGCAGATGGCGCTGCAGGAGGAAGATGGGGCTATAGATATCTGCGAGCTGTGAGTAACGGGATTCATAGATCTGATACAGTGACGGTACAGTGCAGTGAATGTCTCGCTCCATGTGTGGAAAATGGCTCCAGAGCAGATGTTAATGATCGGCTAAAAGGAGTGACTGCATTTTGGCGTGCTAAAGACCATAGCGTGAATGAAATAGCTGAATTTGCAGGTGTATGGAAGCGTACGGTCATACGGGTCTACCAGCAGTGGCTAAAATCCCAGTCTACAGGAAACTCTCCTCAGATTTGTGTCAGGGAAGGCGTCCATCAAATCTGAACCAACTGCACAATTCTTTGATGCAAGAGTGTCTGAACATTGACGTGACCTACATCCATAAACTTGTCCTGTCCATCCCAATTCCAATCACAACTGGAGGTAATACATGCTAATAGGTACGTTACAGTCACAGATGACTATCTTCTTCTCCAGTGAGCTTATGTATTAGTTTTATACTGGAGCTTTAATGTGGGTAACGAGTAATGGAATTAGCATTATGCAAATTGCATGCCTCAGTCATCACACTCTTGTTTCAAACTGCATCAGTAATCTAAAATGCAAATATGCAGCTGCTGACATTATATAAAATACTGTCATCTATAAAAACAGACAATGATATGTTGAAGCTAATGATATGATAATGATATGTTGAAGCTACAAGGCAATACTTTTGCCTTGTAGCTTTAGTGCAAAACTGCACAACATGCTGTCAGATCACTGATAAGGAAGGTAAGAGAGAAGCCAGCAGTAACTCAAAAAGAGTCGCAGGACAACCTAAAAGCAAGAGGAACAAAAGTGGCACAAAATCACCCATGCTCCCAAACCTATGGCCTATGGAGATAAAATTAATACAAACCATTCAGACATACTTTTGAAACATTGTAAACCAGTTAAACAAGGCAAAAAGTGAAGTATTTGGTAATAAAATAGGGTGTCAAGTCTGGAGAAAAAAAAGGTTTGCACTCAAGGTTACTTTTGCCTTGTAGCTTACGTGCAAAACTAAAAAAGTATATTTCATACCCCTTGGCTGGAGTAAACTGTGTCGATTTGATTTCGTGCTTAACTATCACTTTAATACTGTACGCTCTATGCGTAACCATAGCTAACTAAGGAGACATTCAGAAACACCAGGATCATATAAAAGCCCAAACTCATTCCTGTCCTTGGAGAAACAGGCCTGCTGCAATTGAAGAAGCTGCAGTGCCTCCATATTTATGCCTCCCATTGTAGTCACAGAGATCCAAAGATCTGAGCTGATTTGGAATGCAGGGAGAGAGCCAGCTCTGAGGGAACCATAAATCTCCTCTTTCAACAGCTCATTTATGATATTTAGCCTGCACGTATCACCATAACGACTCGAGACATTCCGATAAAACAGGCCAGCGCTGTATCAAATCTGAGCGAGGGGGAAACGCTGGTTGGGAGCTTTATTAACACACTCAGCACTTCCAGGTTTGAGCCTAGATTGCATTTTTTTACGAGGGGAGCCGCAGTTATGGAGTCGTTTAAGTGTGTGCACATGTGCTGCGACTGCTGTCTGTTTGTGGTGACTTATTGCCACTGACAGCTCACATTAATATGTCAAATTAAAGCGACCATTTTGTTGACAGGCTCAATTTGACCTCTGTCACGGTGTGCGCACGTGTCCTCCTGGACTTGTTAGATTTCCTTTCCTACACACACACACACACACACACACACACATGCATAAATACAGAATACATTTGAGCTGAGCAGAGAATACGTTTTTATGGAGAACAAGCCCATGTGATCAACTTTAATATGCATACATACTGGGCTCGACCGGTGTATATTGTTTGGCCGATAAAATCAACTGATATTACGGTTGGAATTGGGGTGGGAATTCCATGGCTAAATCTCTTTAAAGGCTATGATAAAAGCGTCAGACATCCAAAGAGTTTCATGTCCATGTAAAGGAAATTCAGAGATTTGTTTCTAAACACTTAGCCACACTTAGAATGACCCCTCCCCTAACACTATCACCTTATAAAAACTAGAGTGCATTAGCATCAGCCAAGTCGGTGCCCAGCTGCTACATTTCACACTGTGAGACTCGCGTTATGGCTTGCTGGCCCTCCTCAGACAGTGCCTGCTAAGCCAACTTCAGCTAGGCTAATGGCGCTATCAGCTACACGTTACTTTGAGTAGCCAAGTCTAACGACCCTGCTGAAAAATCACAGCACAGGCCAGCATGCATTCACGCTAGTCTAAGCTGGTCTATCCTGGTTTAAGCTGGTCTAATGCTGGTCCAGTGCTGGGTTAGCACACCAGCTTCCAAAATACAACATGTGCTGGTTTGGTCTATGGTGGTCTTTTTAGCTTGTTGTCTCTGGGCTGGTTATGGAACAGGGCTAACAGGTTATAGGCTACTACTTCACTGTTAGCTTACGCTAGCAACGTCTTGCATAAATGGCCAATCCTGACACCTAAGACATTTTAGATAGTTCTGTAATAAGGCTTATTCATATCTCTCCTTTATCATAACGAACATGGCACACAACTTTACAACACTTTAAAGGTTAAAAAGAATTTATCTGCAATGCACATCAAACCTGAATGTCTTTGTTTGTTACCTCAGCCACCGAGTTAAGCAGAAGAGGTACTGTTGCCCTTTAACATACATGCACACCATTGCATATATATATATATATATATTCTGATGTACATGAATGAAAATATGACCTTTGAGCTAAATCGCTTATATTTGGGGTACTCTATAGATGCTGGTACCTAAAAATCTCCCCCCCTCCTCTCACACTGAGCCCCTGTTGTGTCAGTTCAGTTGCATTTTGCTGAGGAAATGTGTGTTGAAGTCCAGGGGGTTTTGACTGGCCACTGAGGCCAAGAACACTAATACCAGACGGCAGGTTTTTCCACTGAGAAGCGCGGAAACTCTAGCCGTGGCTATATCCAGCCGTTCCTCTGATCCTCCGAGTCCCTGGCCACCGTTTGCCTCTGTCTGTACCAAGTGCATGTGTTCCACATCATTTCAGCTTCCCTCGCGCTCCAGCCGCTCATTCCTGTCCAGTGAGTATCCCTTGAACCAGCACAAAGACCCAAAGGTTTCCAAAACTCATATATCTGACACTATGATAATCTCTATCCACTATGACAGTATTGCGACCTCAAGGCGGATGGCCGGTGAGGTTCTCCTCTCATGGGTGATCTGGCAGGCCTGTTTGCAATAATTTTAGGCAAACAGTACGATGGTTTAGACAACATTTGTCCTGAACCGAAAACCTTGCACAATCTCCTCGCGCTGTGGACGTTTCCACTCATGCCAGGAAAGCTCTTTCAAAACAGGGCTGAAAAGCAATCCAGAAACCTCATCACACTCGCTTCACTCCGATCCCATCCCGCATGTCAGTTTGATGGATTGAGAAGCCTTTCGTGGACTCTTGTTGGCGGAGCTGATCGATGGCTGGTGAGCTATTCACCAAACCCACCTCTTGTCGCTGTGACCCAGGCCATCACATGCAATTTGTCAAATGAGACAGTGGCGTTTGTTTGGGAGAGTATGGGAGTGAAATGGGTCAGGACAGGAATGAGTGGCGTAATTCAATCCCTCCACAGCAGTAACGCCTCTGTTTACAAGGACGAAATTAGGAACGTGGACCAATGCCACAGAAGGAGAGTGATTTAACGTTACAGATGGGACAACCCACATCTTAAGGCTGAATTATAGAGTTTTATGGTGATCCAACACAACCCCTTATACAAGAAGGGCAACGTGGACTACATTTAACTGCCTCAGGCCCTAATAATCCACTGGAGTAATTGTTATTACAGTACTCTACCGTTACTTACAGAGTGCCAATAGTTTTGCTGAAAAAGTTTCTCTGACCTTGAATCTAGCCCCATTACTACACCGCCTCAGCTCTGGCCTTAACCCCTTAACTTAACCTATTTACACTTATCGTCAAAAACAGTTGCACAAATAGTTGCACCAAGAAGGAATCGGCATGCGACCTAAGCAAGGACGGACCTTATCGCTGTACCTGACTGACCCAACAGCCACGATTGGGGGCATTCAGTGAGCAGTGATGCCCTCCATGCCCTCCATTAGAGCCAGCACCATTGGCAGACAGCTGCACAACTCAGAACAACATATACTCAGACCGTTACGACGACTGCCCCTAATACCACGCCAACGTCACCAAAGTTATGCAGGTTGGAAACAACAATGACAATTTTGCCATCATGCTAATGTTAGCTCGACTACACAAGAAACGAAAAAATACACTCAAATATATGCAGAGTGACCTTTGATGTATATGCAAAATAGTTATTCAAAATTAAAAGCATGCTCTACATCTACAAGTATTTTGACACTACTAAGCATATACCTTTAATGGGTATATAAGTCCACCACTGAAAACACTATGATCTTAATGGAAATAATACATAGCAACAAACAGGAGAAAATAAACTCTAGGTACATGCCAGCTTATCAAATATTGCATAACGTATCAAGTATTGTATTCATGATATTTACTAGCTATATAAGAAGGAAGGATCTTGCACCAACTGAGCAATTTGAGATTTTTCGGGTTAGAGTTTGCATGAAGCCTGAGTGGCCTTAATGAAAGCTATACTCCTTCAACAGACCAGCAAGACATGCCAGAATTAGGCCATTAAGAGCTTTAAGTGTCCAAAGCAAGACCTTGTAGTCAACACGGAACCTAACAGGAAGCTGTAAACCTAATAAAACTATAATGTGCTTAAGCTTTCTTTTCATGGTAGGCACATGAGCTTCTGCATTCGTGACCGGAGCATCCATCAGTCAGTTCATTGTAATTCCTTAACCATAAGGCTTAAGAAGAATAATTAGGCCCGGACCCTAAACTTCGTCCTGAAATGCTTTGGTCCCACTGCAATGGACATCCAGATATAACTCTAAAAGGAACTGTGATAACTTGAAGGCTTTTCACGAAAACAGGCTGCTATATTTGTGAGGGTGTTTACCAACACTGAAAGAGCACACGAGCCTGTTAGCGTGGCGACACGCGCCGGCAAGCAGGCAAAAAATGAAGCACTGAAGCATTCTCTAGCTCTTGCTCCCCCTGGTCCACGTGTGGGTGTCAACACCCACAGTCCTGCTGTGAAGGAACACTTCACAGGATCTCCATCAAAAGCCAGGAGCAGAGGAGACATCAAAGCCGCCTTCTACCCCCCCTCCCTCCCCACCATTTCCCCCCAACAGCTTCCACACACGCTGGAACAACCCCGTGCCGCCATCTGACAAGTGCCTCTGTAAACATCTCCTTCAGATCCTGCCAGCATGAGGGAGCCTCCCATTCACAGCCATTGTGCTTGCACTTTGTTTATCAAAGCGCTCCCTTTCTTGCCTTTGCTGCGCCGAGCCGCCGAGTTGTGGGTTCTGAGACGGAGCGGGGAGGAATGAGGAAAGAGGGGCGGGCTGGGTGGAAGTTCTTCCGAATATCCTCCGCCTCTGTGCCCAAATCACCCACTCTTCTTCTTTTGTCATTCTGGCTTTTTTTCTTCTTCTCTCTCTCTCTTCATCTTACTTGAAGTTCTGCTTTCCGTTGAGCATGTCTTTTGTGTGGGTTATCTGAGAAATTCATCTGATCGTTTGATATGTGTGCGTTTGTTTTCAAACACGGGCCCTTATTTATCAAAGGCCCCAGTGGAAGGACACTGATCTGAGATCAGGCCTCATCAGTCCATGCAATCCTATTCAAAGCCATGCAAAAGGCATAAACTGACATCAACTCAGCAATATTCGTTTGAGATGTTAGATAAATGTGGGATACAAAAATGTGTTGAATTGTGTGAAAACCAAAGATAAACAAGAACACGCCGCCTTATAATTCTAACTAAGAAGTCCGAAATTCAACATGTGCCCAAAGAGCTAATTTCCATTTGTCATATTCATAACAGGTTGTGAAATAGGAGTTTCCTAAGGCACTGTGTTCAGTGCAACCGTAAAGCATGAGTGTTATTTTAAATCACCTCTACTGGAGACTCATGCGATGACCCACCCTTTTCTACCAACTGAAGGTCAGTCAGGGTGGTTTGCTCACAACAGGGGAGACCGACGGGCCCTGGCCTTGGCTAGCCACGTCCCCGCCCGCTGCTCAGGGAGGAATTACCCGTTCAGCAGTGCTTCCTTCTCTCATCCCCCCCACTTCAAAGCCACTTCACACTCAAGTGTTTCCTCGTGCGCACAATGGCTCCTTTCAAGGTGTTTTTCAGGTTCAAAAAAGCTCCACTTTTGTTTTGCTTCAGCTTCCCTTCCCACTCCCCGTTCCGTGCCTCTTTTGTCACGTCCTGTCATTTCCCAGGCAGGGGTGTGGATGAAAAGGGAGGCGCTTTATGAAGATGATAGCTCATTAAAACAGCTCTCACTTCACAATAGACGTTTTAAAAAGAGCAAGGTACACCCTAGACGGAAATGGGGGGAAAAGCGCGGTTCGGTAATGAAGCGCTGCTGATCCAGGCATGCAGGGCCATGCCAAAAGTTTGATGCTAACACCTGAAGATAAAATGAGCTGCAGTCTGTAATTTCCTCCACTGTCTCCGCGATGTGATAAAAGCCATCCAAAAAACAGTTATGGCACAAATCAAGATGTCAGTATGGTATTCTTACCTTGTAAATTGACCATTGTATGGGATTCAGATTTATGGATGGGGAATAAATACAAAAAGCCGATCTAAGGTAAAACCGGGTTTCAGATAAACTCCTGAACCAAGTCTGCTTAATATATGCCAAATATGCTAAGACTACCACCACTTTTTACCCTATTTAGCCAGCATGCTAGGCCTCCTGAGTGGCCTTCAGAGACCAACCATCAATTCTGAAGAAGAAAACCTTATCACCATATCATGTAAGATTAGCGTTTTGCTAACAGAATGAAAATGTTTAAAATAACAGTGTAAAAAGGAAAGTTAATCAGACCTGCTGTGATGCTAGGCATCCAAATAAACTCCTGAACCAATAAAACTGGCCTGAACTTTAAAACCAGCTTCAAACAGGTCAAAAGTGCTAATTCTGCCACCTTTTGCCCTGAGCTGCTAAAAGTGGTCTGAGGGACTAGACACTACATTCCTAAGAAGAAATAAGTCATTGTCATATAAGAAAAACATGTTTAGCCAATATGCTAAGCTTCCTAGGCTGCCTTTGAGGTTGGAGAGGACCGATGAGACAAAAGGGGAATTTTTTAGCACAAATGTACAATGCTAGGACTTGAGGAAAAGGACACTGCACACCAACAACCAAAATCTCATCCCAACTGTGAAGCATGGTGGAGGGAGCATCATGGTTTGGAGCTGCATTACTGCCTCAGAGCCTGGACGCCTTGTGATCCATGAATTCAAAGATGTATCATTTACTAGAGAATACAAGGGCAGCAGTCCATGAGCTCAAGCTGAAGGGACGTTGGGTGATGCAACACGACAATGACCCAAAGCACACAAGTCCTGACGTTAACCCCATCGAGGTGCTCTGATATGACCTGAAGAGGGCTGAGCCGAGGGCTGCAAGGCATCTCGGACAAACTGATGAACCACATTTGCAGGGAGGAATGATCCAGAATTCTTCCTCAACGTGTTGCAAACCTTATTTGCAGGTACAGGAAACGTTGGTGGAGGTGATGCTACTTAAGATCTACAGGTTATTAAATTCAAGGGTTCACTTACTTTTACTAGCCTGCACTGCAAAACGTACACAAGTAGAACTGTTGTGTGTTATTGGTTTAATTAAATTGTGTTTGCCCATAATTGTGACTTAGATCAGACCACATTTTATTAGCAACCAATGCAGAAAGCTGGGTAATTCCAAAGGGTTTACTTACTGTTTCATGCAACTGTATGTGGACACCCAAATCAGGATGTCAGGATAGTAATTTTTGTTCCTTGTAAATTGAACCTAACCTATATAACACATAAATGAAAATGAAATTAAACCTAATTGGGTGGAATGGATGACATTTGTGAGACATTCGTCAGACGGGAGCTTACTAATTGACAAGCATTTAGAGGACTGACCTGCAGTTAGTTGGTAGGCGAGTCGTGGTGTCACATGACCTTGGTAAACCAATGAAATGCAAGGCATGTCTTTTGACACAGACGTGAGCCAATGGCACACACAATATTGTTGGCGAGTGAACATTTTAAACAGTTCATCCCGAAAAGAGGACTAATAGGTGTCCGTCCAGGTATTGTGCCAGATGGAGGACTGGGAGGACTGGGCCTAAAACCGGACGTGTAGCCACCTTACACATCATACAAGCAAACAGCATTTAGCTTAACCAAATAAAATTCAGTGTATAAGAATCTAATAATGAAATCATTCTTTCATACTTGTGTCACTGCTTTTCCCGTTGGTTCCCAGCGCTTCTGGTGGCACGAACAAGTTTAGTCAAAAAGCAAGATTAGCTCTGACTTCCTTCAGTGTGCTAAAATTGCTGTTTAGCGGCTGCCATTCACTGTCGGAGTGCTGACACTGGAGGAACAAAGCAGAGATATTGACACGGGGGCTCAAAGACGGTGAGCTTGTGTTAAAAATGTAATAAAGGCGCTGTCGCCCGCGGCCTCCTCGGCACGGCGCTGTTATTATCGGACCGAGGCACAGACTCTGACCTGCAGCCATCACCAGCCGAGCCCCGCTAATCCCTCAGCTGAGCACAAAGAGCAGCGGTGACAGAGGCGGCGAGGGGAGAGAGAGGGAGAGAGACGAGTGCTTTCAGAAAGGGAGATGAGAGGATGACAAAGACGACGAGAGAAGAGTCTGAGATTCTGTCCCTCAGGGAAATGCGAAGACGACGGTGATAATTATATCCACTTCAGCCCCGGCCTGTCCTCGGCTAGCCCCGGGGCCTAGAGCTCCTCTTTCTCTGCATGTTTCACTCCTTTTCTTCAGACTGAGATTCTTGCTGAGGTCTTTTGGTTGGGGTACTGGTGTTAGCATTTCATAGGTGTCATAAGAAAACCTTTTTCTTTCCGTTTTAATTGTTTTGCGCCTTTTGAAAGCACTAGCTGTTTTCCTTTGCACTATGTGAACATGTATGGTGAACAGAGTAATGAAAATGATCCAGAAAAGTTGAATGACAGGAATGTTACTTTAACCTTCTCTTTTAATCAATCAAGTTATCATTTGATTCCAGTTATGGAACTTCTCCTGGGATAGTCACAAAGTGCTCATGAGCTCCTTGGAGGTACGACTTAGGAAATATGCTACACAGGAAAAATAGATACAAGAAACTACTTTATGGAAAAATTCCCATGGCAAAGGCTACGCTGAGGTTGTTTGCTCAGGTTTATCCACTGTCAAAACCTCATAGCATTTTTCAGTCCAGCTGCTCTTTACACTGTGTGAAGATCTCATGACAAATCCCTACTGAAAAAAAACAGCACAGACCAGCAAGCATTCCATGCTGGTTTAAGCTGGTTTAGTGCTGATCTGGTGCAGGCTTAGCTGGTCACCCCATCATAGCCATGCTGGTTGACCAGCAAACCAGCATCAAATCACACCATATGCTGGTTTTACTGGTAACCAGAATGTTAACTTACATTTACATTTACATTTACGGCATTTAGCAGACGCTCTTATCCAGAGCAACTTACAACCGTGCTTAGTGTTCCGTTGGATAATATTCCAGCTTCCACTGCTGCTGACCAACATCCAAAACAGAAGGTATGCTTGTTTTGCTGGTCTATGCTGATTTTTCTAGCAGGGCTGGTCCAAAATGACTTATAAAGTCTAATCTAATAACTTCCAAAAAACACATTTATTCAACTTTCCACTTACTCCAGTGGGCAGCCCAGACATGTATGATTCTTTAGTTTAGCGCTGAATAAAAAGGCTAATGTTGCTAACAAAACCTGCTGGAAAACACAGTATATGTTGTGCTTTGAAGCTGGTATGCACAAAACCAGCACACGACCAGCATGGACCACCTTAGAGCAGCATGGACTTCATACTGGCACTAGAAGTCAAAAGCATATTATGATGCAAAAAATTTGCTGTAACGTTTTTGTTCATTTTTGTAGTCATACCGAGTCCTAAACCACATCGACAAGTCTGCACCACATCATTGAAGATCTGGATGCAGTTTGAGAGACGTTCTGGGCAGATTTGTATGACTATTGACTACTGGCTAAATAAATTCTGGTTTCAGTTTTCTTATGACAGCAATGATTTGTAAGTGCTTACTTCTAGAAGGTACAAGTAAGCGATAGCGCTAGCAAAAACAACGTGAGGTTTTAAGGAAAACAGCTGGTCATGACAAAGGCTATGCTGGCTGAGTCACTTTTAGAGTGTTTGGGTTCTGCTAGGTTCCTTGTGCAGTGGTGTGTGCGCGTCTTCATTTCCATGGTCTGTGTGTCAGTGTCATTTCCCTGAAGCTAAGAAGGCCAACTGGGTACTGTAAACCTCCTAATGTGCTCAATAAGCCCAGGTGCTGAAAACCACAGCTCTGTAATGTGTGTGTGTTCTCTCCTCAGCGGTCAAGGTGCTCTGACTGACACCTCCATTCATTACCATCTCAAGGGAGGAGAGAGGGAGAGAGAGAGAAAGAGAGGGAGAGAGAGATTGTAAACAGATGGCAGCAGAGCTGTTCCTGAGAAGCTGCGAGACACACAAAAGGCTGACACATTAGTTATGCATTCGCCCAGCATTGTCTAAGCCAAGACAGACAATCTGCGGGATTAACACGTGCGGATGAACGCACGCTTGTCTGACAAGTGACATCCAATATAAAACATCCGTGTTATGTCAGCAGGCTCAGGTGGTTTGATTGACGCATCAGAATGGTGACTCCACTGTCTTGTTATGAGAACATTTCAGATAATAGAGGACTTTAAACAAAGGCTTTTGCTCATTCAGCACCGCCAAAAACTGTCACACCACTCCTAGTCACGGACTAAATCAAAGCCTTTTAACAACGTAAACTCAAAGAACCCACATAAGGGCCCACACTTCAGCTCTTCCCTCGGAATACTATGTAACTTATATATTAGTTTTACAGTAGTTACTAAATTATTAATTGTAGATCCCAGCGTTCCTGGTGCCCTACACAAAGCTCACATCACCCCAAAACCTAAACCCCGTATCTATATCCTCTAACAAAGTAATGTGGAACTTCCGTACACACTCCTCAATTCATTTTACAATCATAATTACAGTGCTAAGTTTCTCTGTCATCAGAAGAAAGAAGTTGATTAATATCAACTCAATTGCTCCTAGAACATGGGCAATCTGAGATAGAGTCATAGGCAAAAGTTTGGGCACCCCTGGTTAAATGACACAGGCTCGGTTCCCCAAAGCATCTTAATGTCAAGATCATCTTAACTGGTAGAGAGAGTGTTTAGTGTGATGCTCGCTCTACCATTTAAGAATGATCTTTGTGCTAAGATGCTTTTGGGAAGCCCGGACAGGTTCTAAATCAAAAAGCATTAACATATACACAGAACACACGTCTGCACTTTTGCTTCTCAATGCACATTTGCTGAATTTAAACAAGAATTGCACCAAATTTTCAATGTTTCCAAAAATGTCTCTATTTTCTTTGTTTTATGTTTTTAGTAGTTCATTCAGATTGGTTTGATGTGGAGTGATTCATTTGGAGAGGAACTTGCAGATTCATGATTTCTTTAGAGTGGTGAATAGAACCAGTGGTCCTGATGGCTACATTGCAAATATTGCCATTTTACTTACTATCCAAAACCACCACTGAACCTACACGTATTTTACATATATGTATATATATATATATATATAGGTAATAGTAAAATTGTGGTAAATATGTGTTCTTTAGGGGGCTACTGTGTCTTAAAGCATGATGAACAGATTGATACAGGGGTTGGACAATGAAACTGAAACACCTGGTTTTAGACCACAATCATTTATTAGTATGGTGTAGGGCCTCCTCCTCCTTTTGTGGCCAATACAGCGTCAGTTCGTCTTGGGAATGACGTATACAAGTCCTGCACAGTGGTCAGAGGGATTTTAAGCCATTCTTCTTGCAGGATAGTGGCCAGGTCACTATGTGATGCTGGTGGAGGAAAACGTCCTTCTTGGTGGTATGCTGACATTACCCTGGATACCGTGGCTCTTGATACATCACAAAGACTTGCTGTCTTGGTCACAGATGCGCCAGCAAGACGTGCACCAACAATTTGTCCTCTTTTGAACTCTGGTATGTCACCCATAATGTTGTGTGCATTGCAGTATTTTGAGCAAACCTGTGCTCTTACCTGCTAATTGAACCTTCACACTCTGCTCTTACCGGTGCAATGTGCAATTAATGAAGATTGGCCACCAGGCTGGTCCAATTTAGCCATGAAACCTCCCACACTAAAATGACAGGTGTTTCAGTTTCATTGTCCAACCCCTGTATGTCTTAGACCAAAACTTAAACACAAAATTGTCAAAAAACACTGTCTCAGGAAGTGTAACTATTTAATGTAATAACTTTCTGTGAGGACGCAATCACGTTATATAGTTCAACTTGCAATCTTTGCAAGTGTTGTAAACCCTGCTTCAGTATTATCTTAGCTAGCTTGTAATAACTCATGTTAACAAACTGACGATGGTCATTGAATTCTCCTTGTGCCCCACTAAATACAGCACTGCTTAGGTAAAACAGTATGACTTTTCCCAAAGCTAATGCATTACACATCTATACACAGCTGTGCACCCTATAGCTGAACCGTACAACAGCTTTAAGTTTTGCATTTCTGCGGGATGTAGACTTTGTAAATTCCTACATAGTGCACTTCATAGGGAGTATGAAGCCATTTCAGATCACCAGCAGGCAGGAAGTTAATAAGTGGGAGGGCCTACACAAATTGCCTAGTTTGCTAGGTAATGAATAATAAGACTGAAGTTTAACCCTTAGAAGGCCAAACAATGAAAAGGATGTGCTTTTCTGCAACACAATAATAAAGTGTCATCAGTATTAGATATTAGATATTAGAACCTGCACTTTCAACCAGATTTCTTTGCCTGTTACAAAGAGATACAATTAAAAAGTATTTAATGTCAAATTATCCCATACTTTTGCTATTGCTGGCTCAGGTCTAAGGGTTAAGGGGCTAATCCAAAGACATATGCCCTGAAAATAGAAACAAATGATCAGCTGTTAATATTATAACTACAGTATTTTGCATGTTAGAAAGTGCTGACATTGATGCTGGTGGACTTCTTATGATATTGCACAAACGTCACCACAGCTGGATGTGAAATGTTTTGAAGTACGTGTGAACAAGGCTCTAGCCCATGAAATATGTATGGCGCCATACCTGAGGCTGACCTCTTCTGCAAGAGCCATTTGTCTTGTGTCAGCACATCAGGGTGCAGAGAGTGGCTTTTCTCTGGCCCAGAAGTGTCGGTGTCAGCAGAGCTGGTTTTTAACGGTCAGTTCACCTTCAGCCTAGTTAAGCCACAAGCTGTTAGATTTAAAAAAATGAATGGAAGTCGTTCAGCCTTGAAAAAAGTACATTATGTGGTAACAAGCAGCTTAACAAGTTTTAAGTGCTGGCTCGAACATCTGCTTGGCTGAGTCGCGTTTGAAGGGCATGTAAAATCAATACATCAAGTAAATTCAGTGAAACTGTGAGTTGTTAGAAACCAGTTCAGTTATGGAATTCTGGTTGATTGCTATGTTTATGAACTACATGGCCTGGAAGAAGTTTATTATGGGTATTATTAATAAGCAGCAAAGTTAGGCCTGTTCAAAGGCAATGCTCATCAATCCAAATCTTGTTTATGGCCCTATTGTACAGTGCTTTAATACTGAAGGGACGTCATTAAGGAAAAGAAGAAGAAACCAAAGGAACAATGACAAATGAAAGCATTTCTAAAATATGGATATGAGAGAGGAAGGCAAATATTGATGGCAAGCCGTGCGATTTATATGTTTTCTTGACATGAAACTGTGACTTTTAGCAATGTAATGTTACTTTGACAGTGTATTTATATGGAGAGTAAAAATGTCAGTCGTAAATCCACTGTCCTCTCTCTCTCTCTCTCTCTCTCTCTCTCTCTCTCTACATCCACTCAGAGGATCAGCACTGCCTTGACAGCAGTATTCACACTCTGCAACACTTCCTCTGCAGGTTGCAATCTGACTAAAACAAAACAGGCTTGAAAGGCATCTGGCAAGAAAAGGAAGGAGAAAGGGAGGGGGTAAAAAAAATAATTAAATTATTCAAGAGAAATCCTCTCATCCTCTACACACACCCCCCCAACTCACTCCCCCCTCCCTCAACATCATCATCTCCCTTGCTGCCAAATCGTTTCCAACAAATCCGGTTTGATACGACATCACAGGGCCCGCAAAGTGAAGATAATCCTTGACATTTTTATCACCAGCCCCCCTCTTTTATTTAGTCTGCGGCGGGCTTTCTCTCTCTCTCCCTCTCTCTTTCTGTGCTGCCGCGGTGGCCCGATAAAATCTGCCAGCCAACGCAAAAGCCTTGGTGGATCACACATCAAAAAAGCCAGCCTGTCCCTCCGGGCCAGTGAGGTGTCAGATCCGTCTTCCTGTGTGAACTCTGGGTGGCAGACGCGTTTTTGAAAACTTCATTCGATTTGTTACTTTGTTGCATTTAGGATGGGCTCTGACTTTCTCTCTCCTCCCCGAGCCCCCTTTCACACTGACATGTCAACCCACAGCGCTGAAACACCGCAAATAACCCACTCTCTACAAATAAGACACGAGGCCAATTAATTCTCATTTCAGCTGGTGTTTATGAAATGCTTCATGTTCAGATGTTCACCTGTTAAATTCGATGTATACGATGTATGTGAGTGCCCACAGCATTGCCTTTACCCATTAGAGGTCTTGTAAACTGCCTTTTCGTAAAAACGTTTTTCCCTGTTCTTGCTGGTATAGCTATATAGGTTCCTTCTTCACTCTACAGTCCTGCTTGAAAGTTTGCGAGCCCATTATCATTACTACTTTGAAACATGGTGGTGGTAGTATCGTGATTTCGGGGTGTACTGTTACTATCTATCTACTTGCTCACAATAATATATGTACGCTTAGGTGGTCGTAAACCAAAAATAATGCATATATGGTCTACACTTGGAGAATTTAGGAAGCTTCCCAATCTTGTTGTGAAGCAAAGTAAAGTAAGTAATATCCTTTAAACTCTGAGGGATAATATATATGAGCCCAAACTTAAGTTCATCACTTTCAGGACTAGTTTCATAGAGTGCACCAATAATAGTTACTGAATAATTCATTGTAGCTACTAATATCTTACAGTAGTCACAGTAGTTAGTGAATAGTACGTCTATTTGAGTTTAGTTTTGCTAGAGGAGGTCCAGTAATTTAATTTGTTAGGGATTCGACTGGTCAGTTCATACAAGATAAAATATCTGTGTAATTTCACTAAATGATCTCAGATCAAAATGTCAAAGCCCAGCATCAAGATTAGAATGAAACAGACCAATATCAACCAATAGTCTACAAACTTCCAGTTAATACCAAATAGAACACCGTCAGGCCAATAAACTGACCTCGTTTAATCTGATAAATGTCAGTCAAGAGGACAGAGACTTTTACATCGTGAGACGCACCTCACCACAAAAAAATGTTTTTAATTACAGTAGTCCTGTTTGGAATTTGTGGATTAAGGAACTGTGCCAAGGGCTCATCTTTACTGGTTAGCCTTGTCTAGTCACCAAAAATACAAGAGGTGATGACGTTGGTTACCAAAACTTGCTACTACATTGCAGAGAGGTTGATTGGAACAGGACCACTATAATCGAAGGGGCTATGACTAGTTCCTAGATTAAAAGTAGATTAAAGACTGCAGATTAAAAGTACAGCAAACTCATCAGCAATCACTCAGATTCCCCTACATTCCAGTACATCCCCAGGTAAAAACAATCCAGCTCCAATAGGGCTTTAAAAATAATTACTCATTCATGAGCTCGTAGCTTACAGGGTTAACTCCATCATGATGTCTTATGAATTTCAGTGTAATTTGAACAGACCATGCACAATGAAAAACTCTCAGAAAATGAGCCGTTTCACCGGAAAACAAAGGAAACCTTCCTGCTCAATATCAATACGTCTTCTATCTGGTCCTGCTCTGCCTACATCTGCCAGAACGTCCATTGTGTTTATAAGACGAACGAGTGTTTTTACTGCGTATGTTCATGGAGTGCTGTTGTCCCACATACTGTAACTCAGATTTTTTCCCCACCAAGCTGACATAATATACGGGGGTGGAAGAAGCTGAGACCAAGACACATCATGCGGGGGAGAAAGAAGAGAGAAGAGAAGGAGAGAGAGTGGAAAGAGAACCAAAGCCTCAGCGTTTTGAAGAATGAAGAGTGGAAGACGGGGAAAAGAAAGAGGAATGAGTAAAAGAAGAAATTTCTCTTAGGAGGAGAAAGGGGAGGAAGACCTAAGATTAAGATAAAGAGAGGGAGAGAGAGAGAGAGAGAGAGAGAGAGAGAGAGAGAG
>CM067490.1:4570110-4596060 GCA_034552555.1 Semaprochilodus insignis | reverse complement strand
GAGAGAGAGAGAGAGAGAGAGAGAGAGAGAGGGAGATCAGGG
Source organism: Semaprochilodus insignis (assembly GCA_034552555.1). NCBI lineage: Eukaryota > Metazoa > Chordata > Actinopteri > Characiformes > Prochilodontidae > Semaprochilodus > Semaprochilodus insignis. Next base: position 4,596,018 of record CM067490.1, on the reverse strand, counting down.
AGAGAGAGACAAATAGAGAAAAAGAAAAGAGGGAGAGAATCAGAAGAAAGAGAAGAGAGAAGAAAGAGGGGAAAAAGAATAAAATGAGGAAAACGAACATGTGAGAGAGAGAGAAGGAGAGAGAGAGAATTAAAAAAGAGATAAGTGAAAAAGAAGAGTTAAAAGAAGAAAAAAGAAGAGAAAGAAAACCAGAGAAGAGTTAGGGAAAGAAAGAGAAAAGAGAAGAAAGTGAAAGAAAAAACAGGATAAATCGAGAGAGAGAGAGAGAGAGATGAAGAGAATGATAGAGAGAGAAAAAGAGAGAGAGGGAGAGGAAGAGAGAAACTGTTTGCATTTCTAAGGAACTCTATGATTTATCTCCGGCAACTTTGATCTTCTAAAAGGCTCGAAGACGTACACAACAATAACTCTTCCTGGCCTCTGAAATAAATGGTGTGTTAGTGGCAGCATTCCAGAATGTATTTCAATAGATTTATCCTCAGACACCCAGAGGAAGAGAGGGAGAGCGAGAGAGGGAGAGAGAGAGAGAACTGAAAAGGAGGAGGCTGTGAATGACTAAGTGCAGTGGAGACGAGAAGAGTAACCATATGCTTTTTTTAAGGCGGAAGGTACACAAATGTGACACGGATGAAGAGCAGAAAGCTTTAGGAAGAGAGGAGAGAGGGAGAAAATGATGGTGGTCGCATCAGTGATGCTAAACAGACAGTGATGAAGGGCAAATTCCAGCAGAACCATAACAATACGAACGGGCCGAGAGACGCAGGTGCACTCCCAGTGAGTGTGCGTCAGGCAGCTTTCACGTGATTGTGAATTTCCCACTTACAAAGTTATAACAAAGTCTTCATGATATAATGCTTTGTAGCTAAACATGATCCTGAACATGAGCTAAACGTGAGCCTGCTCTGCTCTAGTGTCTTCCTAACATCCCTTCCCCTCCGAAAACTTTTTTTACCATCAGTAAAACCGACAGTTCCGGTTTTACATAACAACTGGGCCAAAATACACTCATCATCAAAAGAGTAGCTGCACCCGGAAGGAATCAGTCGACAGGAATGAAACTTGGTGGGTGGGTTTGACATTGTGATACATGCAAATGATTCACGTGCATGTGACATAAGCAAGGGACATGCAGAGATGTCTGGCATGTAGCAGTAGCAAACATGGGGGCCAGATACCATACTGAGAGACACTACTTCTGTATGCGTAGCTCAATAATTATTGACCATATCACTCTAAACTTATCATCATTTATTGTTCCTGGTAACCTTTATCTTCCTTCTCAATAGCACTGCAATCCCACACTTCCTTCTGGGTGCAACTGATCTTTTGATGATGAGTGTATACACAGGTGGTTAAACAGGCTAAAACAATTCTCCATTAATATTCACTATTAGACTTTAAATTTAATATTCAGTGAAGGATTTACTGTAAAACTGCAAAATAAAAAGTTAAGAATGTGTTACTTCAGTTCTGCAGATGCTTTGTTCCAGTGTTTTTGGTTTTATTTGCCAAAAGTTGTATCAACCCAGTGGGAAAACAAATGAGTTGCATTGTTAGTCTGGTGCTAAGGCAAAACAGGAAATCACATTTATTGAATTGTAGTTAAAGACTGGATGAGCAGCTACTAGGGGCTGAACGCCTCCAGATTTTATAGAGGTCAACAATTATGCAATGAATGTCAAACCGGTTAACAACAAGTGAATTTAAAATCTGTGAAGAATCCGCGAAGCCAAGGTCCAAGGAAATATGGACCCTGGAATCCTTCGACTTTGGCGCAGCCTAGGTGGCTTTGCTGAGAGCCAGAGAATTTTGGAGCACTGTAATTCAATGGAAATATGAGCAATCGACCTCAAATTTAACAGGATTATAAGGCGTTCCGCGTCCTCTCTAACAACACGTGACTGTTTACTGTAACCAGAGATTCATTCAATATCTGACGTTTAATATCTGATCTTTGAAGCAGTGTAGAAATGGACAACAAGCAAATTTCTGTGAAGCTGTCTTTTCCTATGCGATGACTAAACACCAGTCAGTAACAGCTGCTTCCTAAATAATTGTAACTTTACAAGCTTTAGGTCAGAAACAATAACTCTGATAGCACATGAAGCTAGTGGCAACGTGCATGTGGTGGTCATTTTCATATTTCTATGATGTTGCGATGGCATACCGCATTGATGGGTGTTGAAGTCGGCAGACTACGTTGGATCAGATCCAGTCACATCACTGCAAAGTAACGTCGCTGGCTGGGTGTTTCTTCCTACAGAGTAGATTGTTTGAGAGGCTTTCGCTTGATAGCCCACCTCTAGCTGCTCATCTTTTAATTTTAAACAGCTCGTTTTAAAACGTAGAAGCTTTAGACTAAGAAATATTGGATGGGTAGCCAGCCATACTCCAGGTTTCAGTATCAGCATCACCTTCGTACAAACTGCTATCTTGCCATCTCTAGTTTCTATGCATTTCGGCACATTTTGCACGCAAGCCTGAGCCAAATGTTTCTTTATCAGCAAACAAATATGCCCAGGCAAACACAACTTTAACCTAACCATGTGCCATCTGTTACTGAGGCAGGGCCTCGTTCGCTAACTTTGAGGTGTGTGAGTGATCAAAGTGACAGCCGTGACAAATGACTCCCATTAAAGTTTTGCTTTTTCGGTGTTGTACTGTGTGCTGTTGGGCTAAAACAAACACAGCACACACGTATCCACATTACTTTGGCGTGCGTGCACGTCTGCGTAGGTGTATGTGTGTGTGTGTGCGTGTGTGGACGTGGAGCGTGGGGCTCGGCTGTTTTCTCTCCGAGCCTCTGCTGCCGGGACGGCCTGTCAGTGAGGAATTCCCTCCAGCTGCTGGCCTGAAATGGATGGCCGTCACCCAAGCACGGTTTTGGTTTTAATAGCAGTAAGCACAAACACTATAAATTTACGGCCGCGAGAGAGAGGGGTTTTTTTTCTGAATAGACGCTGGACGCGGCCAGCGTTGTAATTTGTCTCTCTCTCGTCTCCATGCTGGGCCAGCTGGTTGTACTCAGTGGTGCAGGCTGACATGCTACTTTGAAACAGCAATCACTGCGTTTATACAGCAGGGAGGACTCATAAATGTGTCTCGCGGTGGAATATACAATGCCGTATTTCACCCCTTTTTTTCCCGTTTAAGCCCGCTGAGTTATGGCCGGTGAGATGTGGAGCCATTAAAGGTGAGATGATGTATGCCCTGCCTTGTTCTGAGGGCCATTCGTCAAGCCAGACAATAACGAAAATGGCTCCTGCTTCTGGCCCTTCACTTTCGCAGCCCAGCTCCTTCCAAGCCATTGCCCGCCATGTCAGGGTTATTAATGACAGCTCGGTGCTTTAACCTTCCGAAAAGAAAATAACGCAGGAAAGGCCTGGGTTCATCCGCCACATAGCTTATATAACTTCATCCCAACGTAGGCCGGGCTTAGCGGGAGGAAAAGACAAAAAACCCCACAGGTTCTCTTCCAGATGTCACGCAAATGTGTTTTCTGAAACCTTGCTTTTTGCCAGAACGTAGGCCTGGCTTAGCGGTGACGTGATAGCATAGCAGGGGTTATTTTAGAGGGGGGACGGAAATGGAGGAATAATCTAAGGGAGCAATTTACCTTTTCCGTGAGGCTTCATGATGGGATACATTCAGTGGGGGAATGATTGTCCTAGTTCAGCAGAACGCGAGGTCAGTAGGGGAAATATTTCATAGGTGTTAGAGCAGTCTAAAGATTTTGAGTAATGCTCGACATGACAAAGTAATGCTTGTTCCGGTGAAAAACGACTTCTCCCGGCTTTCTGGGGCAAGCATAATCACATTCCGGGAAGCCGCGTCGAAGGCATTTTCTAAAATATGGCGCTGGTTCATATTCATATATTCATGGGGAGGAAATAAATTAAGGAACCGACAGTTCAATCTAACTTTTCAAGTACAGTAGTGCGTCCTTACAAATGAGGGGGGAGATTTAAGAGGAGCTTCCAGAGGACGCGTGATTATTACAAGTAATGCTCATGCTTTTCAGTCCATAACACTTACAGCGTGACAGCCTGACACTACATGTCAGTCTAAAGCTATCTACTGTCAGGGTTTGAAAGGATTTGAAAGAACTGTCAGGGTTTGAAAGGACAGTATAGCTGTTAATGTGATTGACCGGTTAAACATAGAGTGTTTTCTGATTATCAACCTGGTATATTTGCAGGTGAATGAGTAGATGAGTAGCCCCAGGTGGTCTTTTCTCAGACCACAATATGTGGATATTTTCAATTAATGTAATCAAAGAAAACATTTTCCCCATAAATCTGTAATCAGATTAACCAGGACACTGTTGGCTCTCCATGTGTGAAATGTGGAGCTGCTAGCCAGCAATGAGGATGAAGGGGGGTGGGGTAGGGGGGGTTGTTGTGGGAACATCTTGCTGTGAAAGCAATTCACCCTTTTCATAAAAACAGCCGTGTCGTGATAAAACAGCACAGCGTTGATCATATCATGTACAAATGCCACAATTAAAAATAACATTACAACATAATTCAACACTTTTGTAAATGCTGACCTGCTTGCATGCCTACGAAGACGAAAATCGGGTAGTTCAACTGAGGGACCTCCAAAGCAGGCAGATATAGCATGTTACCTCAACTGTGTAATAGGGTTAATGAGACTATAGTACAGTATTTCAACCCCAATTCTAAAAAAAACATTGACACAGTGTGTGAAATGGTGACACAAACAGAAAGCAGTGATTATTAAATTCTGTTTATATTTAATTGAAAATCATATTTGATGTTTTACCTTATGAAGGCCATTGTGTTTCAGAAATACATGCTAATTCCAAATTTGATGCCTGCCACACATTTCAAAAACGTTTGGACAGGAGCATGTTTATCACTGTGCTGCATCCAATCTTCCTTTTAACAACACTTCAATCACTGGGAACTAAAAACACAAACTGGTCGAGTTTTGAGTTATACAAGTCTTCAGCTGTGATACCGTACGTGTCCTTTGTTGTTGTATTTTAAGCTTATCAATGGGAAACAGCTCTAGAACGCAGGCAGGTCAGTCTAACACTTGCACTCTTTGATTATGCAGCCATGCTGTCGTAACACATGCAGAATGTTTCTTGTTGTCATGTGTGCATCTGAAGAAGACGATGTCTAGAAGGCAGCAATGGTGCTTTCACAGATCCTTTCAAAGACCCTGACTTTGGAATTTACCCTAGTAACAATCAGGATGGTTCTTTTCTTCTTTGACGTTTATCTTTTCTATGAACGGTCTGAATAGTTGACTTATCCGACTACAAAAACTAGTTTCCACTGTGCATCTGTCCCTTCAGATGAGCTCAGGCCTAAAGAAGTCAGCAGCCACCATGCATAGAACAGCCTTACCTTGCACTAGTGGATCCAGCAACAAACAATTTTATTGGCAATGGCTTTTGAAAGCTTTCCCGAGCCCATGTAGTCATAATGCAGTTTTTAATGCAGTGCTGTCTGAGGGGTCGAAACTGCGGAGGGTGAAATACCTACACTCCTTCGCTAAGTCATGTTATTTTCAAACTGTATTTCTTAAGATGATATTTTGCTGATGCATTTTTGGTAAAGTGGCAAACCTCAACTCATCCTTGCTTATAAAGGACCAGGCCTATTCTATCCCAGCGTAATTACAGCACCTGTTTAAGGTGTTTTCTGTAGTCTTAGATTGCCCCCATCTACAGTTCATTTTTGTTTTGTGTTGCAGGCAGCAGTTTAGAATGAGTGTATATTAATATTAAGAACTGATAAGATAAACCAGTACATATATTGTCTTGGTACTGCTTTTGTTCAAATACAGGTCAAAGTACATTTGGGTTTGAAGTATAGCAGTGACTAAAACACTGTGCCATTTGGCTTTCTGGATTTGATTGTATTTGGCTTTATGGATCTGTTCAGTATTGAAGAGCTATAGCATCTACTCTCCAACATGAACACGGATCATATTGAGCTTAGGCCATTCCATGTCGGAGAAAACTCCAGCCCAAGCTTTCTGTTACGCAGTAAGCCAACCTGGAGTTGTCAGATGTCAAGCCTGAGCTGAATTATGTAGGCGGAACCTTATAATAATGATTTGTTTGATGTGACAGGGCTGATAGGCATTGATTTACTTACACAATGATAGGCTTTTAATTGAAAGCCCGCAGCCGTCCTTACTTCAAAGCCCATCAGCTGACACCCGCCCTTTTCACTCATGTGCTAACTGACAGGTCCAGAGTGTCGCAATCTTTTCCCTTACAGTCTTCCCCTCGCGATATCTGTCCTTGGTCATTCAGCACCACAGGGAGGGTATAAACCTCACTATGGAGTCATAAATCCCTACAACCGACGACTTGTTACACAGGATTCAAACAACACCTGTTGAAAGGCGCTGGTTATAACAGATGTTTCTGCTTTCTGCTCACTTCAGTGCTAGAAAAGTACACAGTCATACTTAAAGCCATACACCACTTTGGGCCCATTTTACCCGAAGCTCTTTGTGTGGAGCTCTTGAGGAACTCAAGCCATGTTCCTTGTCAGCAGAACCCATATGGCGTGCTATGCAGAGGTTAAAATTGTGCTCAGCGCTAACAGACATGGAAAGGAGAGTGTGATGACACCCCGGCTGTGACACCCTGTCTTCCATTACAGCATGTTCAAAGCACCAAATGGCCGTAGACGTGAACAACTAACAATGGAACATTGGCCAGATTTGGAACGACAGAATACGTACTATGACGGCATACTTGTTTTAAAGTCCAACAAAACAGTCATCATAATATGTTGCAGTCACCGATAAAGGTAATGTTGAAATATGAAGTGATTACACACGGAATTCTATTTATTCGCCTCAATGTGAGAGCAAATGGAAAATAACTGCTCATTAATGGTGGCCATGATCTCCAGTTCAGAGGCTTTTATTGGATGGACAGACTCCATTTCACACTTGAGTCTATGGAATGTAATTCAGCACTAATCAGAATACATTACTGAGGTTATCTAATTGTTTAGATTACATTGCCAGTGCATAATCCATACCACAGCACATTAAAATTAATCTCCATGCTGCTGGTGCTCATGTGGGATGTAGCACAAATTTAACTTTTCCTTTGTTCATGCATGTAAAGGAGGAACATTGCAAACTGGTTTTCTTTTAGTGCCCCTTAATTACGTATTGACTTCTCTATAAAAACAGCTAATTCGTTGCGATTGATAAATGACGGGCATTGATTGAGCTTTAAGGCACTGTGAAGGTCAAGTGAGATTATTTGGCTTTATGGATCTGCTCAGTATTAATGAGGCTTACCAACCCAACGACAGCTGCCCTTTTATTTTACTCGTGCCTTCAAGACATAGTGTTTTCAAAGCTATTGTTCGCACAGCCGTCCACCCTACGCTCACAACAGAGTCGGAAATGAGCGGCGCTCCATGCAGAGTGCACTGCACAGGAGCCAAATCCGGAAGCTACATAAAATGTTTTTGGGTCATGAAATTTGGCACCCGTTTGCCATCACTTAGCTTTGAGCAAGATCGTTCGATGCGTTCAGTGGGAGTTAACTCAGACAGATTTGGAAAGCACAGCCCCACCGCATGTGGCCTTGTTTTCCCCTCACAGTCACGTAAGCATCAATAGTAATAGATCGTTCCAGCACCGCCACCGCAGTGGCGACTGAGTGAGTCAGAGACATTTGTTTCTGGCCTCAGGGTCCTGTGGTTGCCATCAATTTCCTTGTACCTTAACCGTTCTTAAAGAACTACTATAGATCCCTCAATCACCATAATGGGAGCAGTGCTCCTACACCAGAGCGAGACTGAGAGCGAATATCAATCTGGGTGATGGATGATCATTCAGGTTGATTTCAGCTTGCGGGTTCTAGGACCAGCTGAGGCAACCTTGACTTGTAAATGGTTTCAATATAAATACAGTTTCCACAACCGCTAGGCTGCTAGCATAAGGGCATAAGCAACCAGTGCAGTTGGCTAGCTGTTGTTAGCATTCATTCCCAATGCATTTTTCTTTGTAAGTAACCAGAGCTGGAAAATAACTAGTGACATTTAGTCAGTTACATGTCTCTAAGTAAAACTCCAATGGATTTATACATATCTGAGCTTTTAGTCACATTCAGTATGTGAAATACCCCCTGGGAAATGTGGGGGTTCCATGTTAGCTGGCAACTCCAGCATCGGTTGGTAGCTAATTCACTCGCTACTTGCCTCCAGTCTGGGAAATAAAGTAAAAATTCACTCTTTTCTTAATAAGTTACCGCAGCCAACACTACTAGCCTAGCCTTTGTCAGCTTGTATCTTTCAGCTGGAAAACAACAGTCTGTGAAGAGGTAGTAAACTAATAAAATACTGTAATTAAATGCTTAAAAGCCTAATAAAATGCTGTAATTTATTCAATTTATACATGACTCTCCTTGCCGGCATGCTATATTACCACTATGGTATGTAACTGTATGTGATGCCACACATCGGTTGGTAGCTAATTCACTCGCCACTTGCCTTCATTTAGGAAAAAAGTAAAAATTCACTCTTTCCAGCAGTCTCACTCATTTACTGTAGGCAAAGCAGGCTAAAATGTTCCCTACACGTGTATTTCAACATCATTTTTTCCCAAACAATCAGCATAATGTAGTAGTTTTTTTCATGGATCCCCAGAATTTTGATTTTGGGACATGCCAGAGGTCCAAGAGGTTAATTAGAGGGTACCAGACCCTCTAGGGCACCCCTGTATTTCACACCTTGCTTATATTTAATTATATTTGAGAGGAAAATAGGCTAGTCAGTTTTAATTTTTTTAAATTCAGTTAGCCAGTCACAGTCACATTGAGTTACATATGCTGTTCTGATGGTGACATCATTTCACCCTTCACTTTGTAGCTTTAGCATTTTGATTTATACCAATGATGCCAAAAAGAGAAGAACAGCAGCTTTAGTTTCTATGCTAATCGATAGTTTCACTGTGATGCTACAAGGAAATCAGCACTTGAAAAGTTTTGATCTGATACTTTCTACTCTTATTCAAGCTGTGTTTTGGCTAGGCTACTAAGTGACAGTACTTTTCATTGAATATGGCCTCAGGCTCATGGTAACTGCTGTCAATCTGACATCTGGCTGTTGAAATCATTGTCAATGACACACATACCTAAGCACTAGCTATGAAAGAGATAGAGAGATAACCAAGTTCTGTCGACAGCGAGGCATCGTTGGCCCCTGAGACAGAGGTTGTGTTTAGTAGGACGTGCGGTAGTGAAGCTAAGCTAAGCGTTCTGCGGGAGACAGTAGTGGCTCCATCAGTAGTGGCTACAGGCTGGGTAGATAAACACCTTTGATGTCAGATGAAATTTCACACAACAGTGCTCAGCAATCAGATTTTGGCCCTGATGGCTGGCTTGTTTCGACTAAATACATTCCCCACCCACTCTTGGTGATAACTTCTACACGAGGAACACAAAGCCTGCCTTTGTGTGCCTATATGTGTTTGTGCGGGCATATGTGCGAGTAAGCCCACGTGGAAATGAAATCCATGTGAAATACATTTCCAAATATATTGTTTAATTCCAAGACGTATGTCAAACACTGAAGAACATTAAACAAAAATGCATTTTGTCCATTTTCATAAATGTTCAAATGGAGAAGGAAAAACAGACTGTATTTTCAATGTAAGTCAATGAAACCAGATTTTTCCTAAGTAATTATGGGCCATTTCTTTTGATCAGTTCATCCTGAAATGTCCACACAATGTAAAGGACATTTTCATAAACTGAAAAACAACCAAAATGGAGATTTTCAAATTGGAGGTTTTTGCTCGGACAGCAGTGATATATTTCGTTTCCACATGTGTGTGTTTCACTAAGCTAAAAGTAAGCCAAAAGTGTTACACTCTTAAAAACATAGGTGCCAAAAATGGTTCTTTGAAGTGATGCCATAGAAAAAACACTGCTGCTTCCCTAAAGAACCTTTACATCAATGGTTCTTTAAAAAGCTTATTTGAGAACACTAGTTTTTCTAACATGGTGGAACTTTTATTGTTAACAAGCCTGTATTCTATTATTTTCTTTTCTTTTCTTTCCTACAGTCTACTTGCCATTTGTGTGGCTTTATGTCCCTAAACAGCCATAATGAATTAATTTAACACTATTTAACTCTAAAGGCCACAGTATACATTGCGATCCCGATGCCTTACACACCGTCCAAAAACGACAAATTTCAACTTTGTTCAGTTCTTCAGTACATCACATCGTGCCACACTGTGTTTTGCCTTTGCTACATTCATTAAATTAATGTTAAATACTAATGTACTAATAATACTAATTAATTAAATTAAATACTAAATTAAAGCCAGATTGAGACCACAGTAGGTCAATTGTGACTTGAAATTGACACATAGAAAGGCAGCCAGTCAACTGGACAAAACAGATAAATACTAATGGGAGGTTACCCATTTTTTAGCTTGTATCTTTCAGCTGGAAAACAGATGAAGAGGTAGTAAACTTATGCCAAGCGTGATAAGTGATGATAAATGCTGTATTTCATTCACTCTCCCTGCCAGCATGCTATGGTACCGCTCTGATACGTATCGGTATATGGGACGCGGCCTTAATTGATTATGTTCCTGTGCCTTTCAGAGTGTTATATCCAAATATCCTTCCAGTCTGAAACACTCCTTATAAGTTGGGCAGGCCTAAACTGCTGTGACATCACAAAAACAGTCAATTCCAAACGGACTGTTTCTCCAGTTGAGATTCCCTATGGATGCCATAGACTTGGGTGGGGGATTTGAACAGCACTGTTTCAAAGATTACATCGACATCTGCATCTAACTCTTTAACAAAATCAAGGACAATTCAGCAGTGTCTAGTATGGGCCCTTTAAGAGTGCAGCGCCAGAGGGTTTTTTCAGGGTAGCGCTCTGCGTATGTCTGTTTACATGTGTCACATGGTCACCGTAAGTGCGAAGGAGAAGTTGGAGACGTCTTGAGCGGCTCCGATTTTAAATATTTAAGTGAGAAAGCGATGGGTGAGACGATAGATGAAGGAGTAGAGGGAAGGTTGACAGAAGTGGAGACTGAGCTGTGGGGCTAAGAGCAGATAAGTCTAATACTCGGCCCATCTGACTGACACCACAGGGAGATAAAGCTTAGGTAGGTGTGAGAATATGTAAATAATCACGACTTCAAAGGCCATCAACATGCCTGATCTGTGTGTGTGTGTGTGTGTGTGTATGGGAGTGTTCCTCTTTACAAAGATGTCTTTTGTGTAAGTCTGCGAGACTGAAAACATGGTTTTGCATATTTAAGATGATTAAAGTAACCTTAATGAAAAGGAGCACATTTATTAGATAATATAAAATATGATAAACGATTGTGGCTGTTTTGCATCAACTGTTGACGGCTCTTGAGGAAAGTCCCTAGCCAGCTACATTGTGTTGGTATGAATATTACGGGGAATGTTCACATTAGAATCTTTGGTTTCTAAATAACTCGGATTTATGCTAGCATTTGGCAACCGGGCTGCCTTCTGACATGTTTAAGGGCAAATAAAAGAACTTATCTTTGTGTATTATTGCGATTTAGTGAAAGATTTATTATCATGAGGCCCACTTTCAGCCTGGCTGAAAAAAAAATACAGGCCTTAAAACCTCTTTTGGGAGCTGTAGTACTACGTAAATTGAAGATATTTGCACTTCATTTCCATATCTGCATCATTAAATAAAGTGCTTCTGTGTGGATATAATGGCCATCGCTTCCATTTATCCGTCCACAAGATTTATTGGCCTCACAAAGGGGAACCTGCTTGACAACCATCAACAACAGGAAACGGCAATCAGTCATTAACATGGTGACACATCTGTTGACGAGCAACTTCAAGGCGACCCATGAAACGTCCCATAGCGATCCCCTATTGTTCACGTCACACCCCCTCTCAATCCCTTTCTCTCCCTGGCTATTCTGCTTTCCTCCCTCCTGCTGTCTTTTTATTCCCTCTCTCTGTCTTCCTCTCACCCCGGTCTCCTCCTCTCTGCTTGTTTCTCAAGCTTTTCAAGTCAACTCCGATGGCTTCACTCATCTGAATGCCTCTGAAAACCAACCTGATTGCTCGCTGTATTCTGTATAAAGCTCTACAAATGAATCGGATGTTACAGAGAGATAAAGAGAAGGTTGGAACTTGCGGAAGAAAGACGGACAAATTTAGGAATATCGGTTCTTCATGCTTATATTAGGCAATCGCGGTGACTGATAAAGTAGTTCATCTGGGGTCATGACCCCATGGAGAGGTCATCCTCTGGTAACAGCCGTTCATTCCCACTACTGAGATAGCCAGGGACACTATCACGCCAGTGAAGTCTTGGTTTGGAATAATGAGAAAGGCCTTCTGGAACTATTGGTCACTGGAACAAGAATGGGAAGGGGGTCCAGTGGTCAACACATAATTGTACTTACTTGATAATTGGACCTTTTTGCAGCATAAATTTGAAGTCGCGTGTTCTTTGCCACTCCTGTGAATGTATTTTGGTTTCAAGCCACCATGTTGTTGAATATTTAAAGCAGGGCTGACCAAAGTTGGCCCCCAAGGACATTTAGCCCACCTCACCCAGTGAGCCATATGTTTATGTACTATGTCTTTTACTTTTAAGACTTTAAGCAAAGCGCCACGCCTAAAACTCAAATGGATGCCTTGTTCATTTGCCCTCTGCACTTTGGTTTCCTATGACAAGGTTTGGACACCCAGAGAGAAGACAGGAAGTCAACTAGTTTGCTAGATATGCGCATTATAAACATCATAACCTGGTAGACAAACGAATGAAAGAAACATGCTCGTTAGGTTTATTTTTAGGTATGTTGTTTTCTTCCATTCCTAGGCTAGAGCTCTTAGAGCCACCACAAAAGATGCACATTGCTTTGTCCATTCAAATCACATGGGAATTTAAAAGAGCGAGCACGGTGGGAAACCCAGTTAAGAAGAAGTGGGCACAACTACAAAAACATTACCCACTCAACCACCTATAACCCCACGCTAACCATCTGTGTGTGATCTTAAGAAAAGCAGTGACACAGTAAACCCATCACCACACATGCTTTCCAATGCAATTTAACCCCTGACCTTTCTGCCTGACGGACTGTTGCCCAATCTCCTTATCACGGAGCTGACCTCAGCTGACCTCAGGAGGATTCCTTGTAAGATCTGACACAAACAGGGGTGGGACACACGGCATAACTCAGTGAAACAGTAATTAACACTCATCTAACGGCATTAAAAACAAGCACCATACGTTCCAGCTGCACTGTGTGAGGGTAGTGAAAAGATACGGTATTTTTGGTGGTTTCTAATAAAAACAACACGTACAATCATCAACTACATAAACTGTAATAAGCATGATGATAAGACAAATGTAGGCCAAAAAAATAGAATATGTGTGTTATTGCAGATGAATAAGCTATCTGTCCTAGACTACAGCTCACTGGAGGATCAGAGAGAAATCCATCCGCTCCTCTTTGTAGGAATAAGCCCATAGGTTATGAAGGATAAGGACACATTTCGCAGTCCATTGAGATGGTTAAAGGATTCTTGGCTTCAAAGCCTCTCCGGCTCAGACTATTTCGGGCTGCCACTAATAGCTCTTGTCAGGCATCGTTTTTAAGCACTTTAACCAATTCATTGTATAATTAGGTTAACGAAATTAGCTCATTGCCAAGTCAGTCAGGAGCAGCAATGCAATAAAGTTATTAACATTCCAGATTTATAGACATAACTATGGAGCCCTTCTTGTTTCATCACTGTTCTTCTTTTTTTCCTTTCTTCCTTTTTCAGCATGCAATTCCTGAGAGCTTTATCGCATTACATTTAATTTACTTTAACAAAAATGTTGGGAGTTGAAATAGGGGGGAAGCAGAAATCATCCCTTATTATATTAAATGAAAAATAAATAAATAAAAATCTTATTAGTGCGAATGTCAGTGGATGCAAGCATTTCTGAAAGGCATGGGAAGTGCCACTGTGGTTAGAGTTCAAGTCAGGATACGGGTCCTGTTTGGCACCAAGCTGTAGATCTGGAATATATCAGACTACTAGTATCACGAGTTGGGTTTTTTGATTTGTAGATCCATTTAAGAATCCACCCCACCCTCCTCCTTTTCCGTGGGGACGGAGGGGATTTGTGTGGTCATCATTTTTCTGAATAAAGCGCCCTCTGTCTGCCACACGTTATGAAATGCCTTGCTGTGGAAACGGCGGAATGCGAGACAGCTGAGATCTCTGTTAGCAAATACAAACCGAGCCGAGAGAGTCTAATACGGTGACATTTTGAAGAGCTGTTGTTGTCATTCTCATGCCACAACGAGCAGAAACGTGACAAAGGATCGCTGGGTGGATCGGGCGAGGAAGCCACGCCCCGAATAAGGAGTAACTCCGCCCCGGAACGCAGATTTGACCCGCCTTCATCAGCGCCAGCGGTTCAGTCCCTTTCAAGTCCGTTTTCAGACAAACCCCGCCCCACCACGGCTGCTACAGAGCGCCTCCTGCGCTGGGATTGGCTAAGCAGTTCGTGCTCGCCGTGCAGCTCTAGCCAATGATAGAGCAGGGGGGCGTGTTTTTCCGAAATACAGGCGGGGGGAAAAACATTGTCGTCTCATTACCAATGCGGCCAACGGCTATTGGACAGCAGCTCGCGTGCATTTGAATGTCCTCCTCGCGCTTGTAACGTACGTGAAGTATAACAAGACGGAACGGAGCAGGAGAAGGACTGCGGAGCTCAGTCCGAGCCGTTTTCTTGTTTCATTTCTAGGTGAATGTGGATTTGTTCACTCTCGTAAGCCTCGTAGACCGTGTCGAGCTAAGCTCCAGTAGCCTGTCCTGCGGGAGTCCTCTCAGAAAAGGTACTTCTCTTTAATTTTTGTTCCGTTGCTGCGTGTCGGTTACGACGACTGGAGCCCGAGACGGAGCTATGAGTGGCTTTGGAGTAATTCTTCGCCCCTGAAAGTGTCGTTTCTACTCGTCGAAGGAGATTTGGATTATTTCCGAACACTGATATGGACCTAACGGCTTAGTCGTTGAGTTTTCCGCGGACAAAATGTGTCCTGTCTGATGCTTCGGTCCGGACCCTGCTAGCCACCCCTCCGGCTGAGTCTCGCCTTCAAATGAAAGATACTTTCGGTGGAGCTACAGTGCACAGTTTACTACGCAGCGACGACAAAGAGCACGGCGACTTTCCTTTCAGAAAGATTTCTGGGATTAACAGCTCGTCTGCTGACATTAACCTCACCTCGCTGAAACCCTCGGATCCTCTCCGCCAGGCGAAAAGGCTCCCCGTCAAAATCCTCACCATGTTAACGGCGCATTCAGGCCACTTGCTGCACCCGGAGTATCTCCAGCCCCTGACATCAGCCCCGGTTAGCATCGAGGTAATCATCCAGCTCATCCATCACGACGTATACACTCCATTATTCATTTACCTCACATTATTCATTTAACCAGCGCCTTCATACCTGGCTGGCCCACATTTCCGACAACTTTTCTTTGTACAGCTAGTTTATGTAATTAGAAATACTCTGATATGGTAACTGAATATCTTATTTATTAACTGGCAAAATGGTTTACTAATACATTTGGGATCACACAGAACACCGATGTACTTTTATACCATATTACCAATGTGTGTACAATATACCTTATGACCTCATATTAAAATATACTCATAAAATATAAAACCCATTTTATCAAGTTGTTGTAGCTGGATTATAAAAACACACTAAATAATGTTAAAATAGACACCATTGATTTAGATTCCCCCAATTCCTGGGTTATCCACAATGTGTTCCGTCTTCGTTTGGTTCCTGTTAGATGCAATTTGGGCCATTCCGAGGAAAAAAGGTCTTAGTGATTATTGTAGGTCTAAATATAGTGACGTTATGTACCTCTTTAACATTTTGTCCAATGTGAATATATAGGATTAGTGAGATTTAGAACGTTTGTGAGCGTTTGTAGCTATTATGCAAAACGAATGATATATTTTCAATTTCTGTTGCTCTCACAGCTGGATGCTAAGAAGAGTCCGCTGGCCCTGTTGGCTCAGACCTGTTCTCAGATAGGTAAGCCAGATCCTCCTTCGTCCTCCAAACTGGCCTCAGTCACTTCCAGTGGACTCGGCGACAAAGACCCCTCGTCTCGTACCTCCTCCTCAACCCTGAAGCTTGGGGAGCAACGGTCCACGCTGGATGACAAGTCCAGCTTCAAGCCCTATTCCAAAATAGGCACGGACAGCCAGAGGGATGGTACTAACAGCAACAGCAGCACTAACAAGCCTGGGTTTTGTCTTCCCATGGGTGGAGGTAGTGGCAGCAACAGCACACAGAGCTGTCAGTCCCACCCTCCCCGTACTGTTTCTCCAAACTCTAGAGTGAGCTCACCACCACAGACGCAGACGCAGAGACCGAGCCTGTCCCCCACCACAGCACGTTCGACCGGCCACTCACAGACTGCGAACGGGGAGCTGCAAACCACAGAGTCAGTGAGCTCTGACAACAGCAGCAATCTAAAGAAGGAGGCAGAGTCAAGTAAAGCTAGTCTGGACAGTCCCCAGCTGGCCAATTCGAGCCACGCAAGAGCAAGTGCCAACTCTAGCAGTGGCAGCTCGGACAGTAGCCCCAGTCATGAGGGCAAGGCAGACACGCAACCAACGCAGCCGGGGGGATTGGGGCCTGTGTCTATTTCACCCTTCAAATCCAGTCACCCTGTTTTTCCTCTTCCGTCTTCCAGTATGGGCTACCATGGGTCTATAGTGGGCACTTATGCAGGGTATCCTGGTCAGTTTGTTCCTGGTTTGGACCCTACCAAGTCCAGTCTTGGTGGGGCTGGTGTAGGGGTTGCAGGAAAACACCCCAGCTCCAGCCCACTGACAGGAGCATCCCCTCCTTCTTTTATGCAAGGCTTATGCAGGGACCCGTACTGTCTGAGCTACCCAAATGCACCTCACCTTGGCGGTAGCAACTGCAGCACATGTGTTCATGACCCTTCTTCCCTGAAGAACGGCTTTCCACTGGTGTATCCCACCCACCCTCTCCACTCGCTCCACCAGAGCTCACTGTCTTCCAGTGTCACCCCCTCACTGTCTCACCCTCTCTACACGTATGGCTTCATGCTGCCTAACGAGCCTCAACCACATGCCTGCAACTGGGTCTCCGCCAGTGGACCTTGCGACAAACGCTTTTCAACTTCAGAGGAGCTCTTGGCCCACTTGCGCACGCATACCTCACTACCGGGAGTGGATGGTAAGCTCCTGTCTGCATACCCCTCTTCTTCCTCTTCTGCTGCTGCAGCCGCTGCCTCCTGCCACCTCCACCTGCCTCCCCAGAGCAGCCCGGCCTCTCTCCCCACTTCTTTCTCCCTAAGAGCACCCCCTAGCCTGGGGCTTGCACGCTACCATCCCTACAGCAAAATGCACCTGCCCACAGCCCCATCCTTGCCCATGCACTCTTTACCAGCCTCTGCGCCCTACTACTCCCATTACGCCCTCTACAGTCAAAGACTAGGATCTGCCTCAGCTCTCGGATACCAATGAGGCACCACACGGACTCTCCACACTTCAGAATCCTACAGAGCCTGAACAAGCAGAGTGCTTGCATGATGACTGCTAAGATATCCAGCTGATTCTGGACACTGGTTATTGCCCCTGGGCTCCAGCTCCCAGTGCTGTGCAGGGACAAGTGAATTGGACAGAAAAGAATGGCTGAGATTATGGGTGTGCATGCAAGCTTGAAACAGTGTATGAGACTGAAGCGCCGACACAGTTTTCAAACAGAATTGTATTTATTTTTAATAAGCGCTTGGCTTTCCAGTTTATAATCCAGGACACAATGTTGTTATTGTTTACTTTTACAAAATCAGAGTACATCAGTTAATTTCACGTTATCGTTCATTTTTCTTACATTCTCCTGCCAATTATTTGTACACAGTATGATGAAGACCATAAGCTTTGGAAATTTCTATTCTTTTCATGAGGCAGATGTCCTCGTCTGGGTTGCCTCTGTTTCTTTTGTCTGTGCGGTATGAATGTGCATGTCCGAGTCCCTCTGGGCCTTCTAAATACTCCTTTTTTTAATTTGAACAGCTAACAAATAAATGGTATAAAGAGCTGTAATATTTTTTTGTAATGTGTCAAGATTACAAAGCTGGTTATGGTGCCGGTTCAATGAGAAAAAAAAAAGAAAGAAAAATAGCGATGGCAGTGCTGTCCAACTTTGGAGTTATAATTTTGTTAAATAAATGAAATGGTTATATTTAAACTTTAAGCTTTTGCTTTTCTTTGCCTCACTCACAGTGTCATACGTCCAACCCCGCAATATTGTTTCCTTTCACAAACAACTATGAGTCCACTGGTTAGTGTAGTACCATTGGGAGAAATACATACATCTTAGTCGGCAGCATTACTCAGAGCCATGGGGAATTCTTATCAGCATCACTTTAGATTGGTCCAGGCCTATCTTTATAATGCAGGTCTCTAGAGATTGTGTCAGGAAGTGTAGTATCGATCCACAAGGGCGAAGAGTCTTTTCCTTTGCCCTGAGTTGTCTAGCCCTGTCTCATGTCTTGACATACAGAGTGAGTGGTGCAGTTAGGACTTGACTAGGGCAGCAGCTCAGAACTGGGGAGAAGGGCAGAATAGGCAATTCATTCGGTTGATATCAACCATGATTTACAGGGGTGATTCCGCACTGTGAAGACTAAAAAAGCACTTTCCAAATTTGATTGCATCTCAGGCGCTCTTTAAAAGCAAGTGCGGCGGCAGACCACTTCGCCAGCTTAGCCGTCTAGCTGCCCACTGTCGAGCCACTATTATGTTAACGAAGTAATGTGCCCGTCACCATGTCGTTTACTTACCGTTCCACTCGCCGTGTGCGGCAACATGCTCCACCTACAAAACTACGAAGCAAGAACCCTGCCAGAAGCAGCCCAGTGCCTTAGTGCAGGCGATGCAGTCTTCAATGCCACTATGGATTTGTGCTTTTCCTTCATGCTGGGAGTGCCGCCTCAGCATATCCTGAGGCGTGCTGCTGTTGTGAAACCTGCGTGTGTGCTTGTAATGATGACCCAGGGGACCCCTTCCCTCCTCTCCCGTCTTCCTCCCTGCTTCCAAGCATTTCGCTTTGTGTCCCTTATCCACAGAGTGACAGCAGATGTCAATTGATACATCAGCAAGCGGGTTGTAGTTAGGCAAACATTTGCCTTGAAGGTGATCATTTTCGGCATGCCATTACAGTTTCCATTCTTACGTGAGCCTTTTCCGTGTGTATCCTCTCGTGCGTGGGGTAATTAATTCTCAAGGAGTGCCGAGCCGCGGACAGTTCAATTAAATTTAATTACACTGAGTCATTTCACTCTTATGAATCACTCTTTTATAATTAACCGGGTAATTCTGTGGCATAAGCCACCTAAGATCTGCAAAAGAAGCCGCCCGGCCTTTCAGGTCACAGAGGGAGACTGTAACAGTTTACGCCTGGGCACGTTTGTGTCTTCTGGCTTCTTCATCGTCCACTGACTCTGTAGCTTTTGACGCTTTATGGGTCAGACCTGCTATGTGGCCCATAATGGTGGAGGAACTCGATTTGGAATGCAAAACCAGTCATCAAGGGCGGACAGAAACCAGAGCAGTGTATCTTGTCAGCTTGATTGGCAACAGGTCTTGGTGTCGGACCTGGGGTCAATGCCAGTGCTCATCACATGATGAAGCGAGGAGAGCTTTGAAATGGTCTAGCTGACTCTGGAACAGCATTTTTAGACTGCAGCATACCGCTGGCATGGCTCAGCTTGCCAGTTTGATTGGCAACAATAATATCCCACGGCCTCGCACGGTAACACAACAGGGACTGACAGCTCAGTATCTGTGTACCATCACTCACACACACTGACAGTTAGCTCGCAAGGTTACAGCGCACTACCCCTGGGGCTCAGACTCTCGTTACATTCTTATCCGAGCTGATCTAGGACCACTCCTGAAGGTGCCCCCTTCCCTAATGCGATCGAACACAAAGCTTCAAACACTGATCCTGCATCAGAGCAGAAAGGCATTGTGTCTCCATCGGTTCTGGGCAGGTAATCGGAGAGGTTGGCCCCGGCTCACTTTTCCCAGACATTGTGCGATTCACGCTTTGTGATGCTGAGTGAGGGAACAGATCCACTTGGCTGGACTCGAGTGGACGGGTCATGTTTCCAAAGGCTCTGGTCGCCGGGTGAGGCAGGATGCGGCACGAACACTTGAATCGGCCCTTCAAGGCTGCTGACCAACACCCCAAAGTGACTCGGACAAAGGAAGGTCAAGCCGCAGTCGTTGTTGCCTGTATTACTATCATTTTCACCATTGACTTCTTCTTTCCTTCAACCTAACCACATTTTAATGTGCTTCAGGTTCGCGCCACTACTTACAAGCTGTCAGTAAAGTAACGCAGAGCTAACAGAGCAAATTTCTGCCAAAATGACATTAGCAGTGACGACTATCTGCCCTTAAATCAATAAAAGGTGCAGTAGATGAAATTTCAAGAGCAGAGGTCCGCTCTCGAGGGAGAGATGAATAGTGGTGCCATTTTCCATTTTGCTGTAACTCGTCCATCACACTGTCATCCGATCCATCTTCCCTTTCTTCCTCCTTCGCTTCTCATCAATCACTCTGTCCGTCTCTCTCTCTCTCTCTCTCTCTCTCTTCCCCCAGCTCGCAGCCATGGCAGGAATCAACACCCACACTCTATTTCTGTCATCCCTGCTGCTCATGCCAAGGAGAGATACATCACCGCCGACCCAACGAAGACAGACAAAATGGACTACTGTGCAAGGAAGGAGCTGCACTACAGCCTAATATGTCTTTTGGGTAGCAGTCAAAGACATACATTTACACGCCTGGAAATGGACACCGATAGCCAGAGTCGCGCAACATGGGAATCCGTAAACACACAGAATGAACACAAGTCTCATCGACCACGAGCCCTTCCCCCAACAGAGAGGGTAAAATGGGAAGTGCTGGTGGTGTCTGAGGCCGACACTGGGTGGACAACTGACAAGGCCCAGTGATTAATGATGACAGAGTGTGGAGCTGCTGCTCCGTCACCCTGCAAGGCTCCAGCGTCTCTTAGCTTCGCCTGAGATCCAGCCACGTCTTCCCCATCACTTACTGAAAAGGGATCACACCAACATTTCCCAGCGTCTCCAAAGCCTCGGGGTGCACACCGAGATCCGTCTCTTTTTATACCCAGACGTTATTCCCCCTGTGCAATGCGTGGCTTCACCTCCCTCTCATGTCTCTCTTTAAAGTGGCTCGAATGAGGAGATGCTTACAGATGTTGTGCGTGTTTTAACGATGTGGTGAAGCTATCCAACGGCTCATTACTCCCACTCGCACAGACATAAGGAGAGGCAAAAGACGGAAAACATCACTTACAGCCAGCCACACTCGAGGGTCCCCACTGAACTGCACTGAGAAACCTTTCGGTCAAACAATTCCTTTCAGACCGCGCGGGTCTATTATTATACTGCTTTGTGGTGGACTGCTGGGGGGCCGCAGTAAACTAACCTGTTTTGTATTGCTTTGCATCAAGTCAGCTCTCTTCTCAGCACACAGGTTCTCCTTCCTTCCCACACCCATTCAGAGCCAGCTAGACTTGTAGACATGCAGTCTCAGTGTTTGATGTGGGTTCAGACTCGCACCCACTAACATCTTGTGTAATACGCATAATGCATGATATGTTGACATCTTGACGTTCCTTAAAAGCACATCATTGCGGAGAAAATGACAGAGAGACAAATGATCATTGTGAATGACAAATACGTATTTCAGAACTTCCTGTTATTACAGTTTGTGCTGTGAATAAAAAGGGGAAAGAACTCCATGCAGAGGTAATAGGCCTGATTTAAGGCGAGTAGCTAGCTAACAAAGCACTTTTCATATTCAATGTTTTGATTTTTGACAAAGCTAAATCCTGCCCAGACATCTGTAACTGTTCATCCATTTCTCCTTTTAAAGCTGTCCTGCTTTTTCCCTTTTCATTATGATTTCCTTTTGTGGTTACTAACCACTGCTGCCTGTTCATTTTGCTTGTTTTTGTTGTTATTATTATTATTGTTATTATTATTAGGTCTGCAGGAAGGAGAAGCTAGCGGCGCTGAAGTGTTTAAGTAGCACATATGCGACATGCCGATGGTGGTCCTTTTTCGTTTGAATTGTTGGGTTTACATTAAACAGAATGCATCATAACACACTTTAGCACATAGCACAGGGCTAATATAGATAATGAAAATACATATAGAAAATCTACGCTCATCATCAAAAATAGAAGGACGGAAGAAGGAAGCGACCCAGCCGGGAAGGAAACTTGGTGGGTAGGTTTGACATTGTGAGACATGTGAAATATTCAAGTTTCACACTCGGCTGCTCATGTGACGTAAGCAAGGACGGATCCTATCTCTGTACCTGACTGACCCAGCAGCCATGATTGCAGACACTCAGCGATCAGTGATGCCCTTCATGAGTCATCCTGTTAGCGCCAGCACCATTGGCAGACGGCTGCACCACGCAGGACTAAATGCACTCAGACCGTTACGACGACTGTCCTTAACAGCACGTCCACGTCACCAAAGACTTTTTTTTTCTAGAATACTTAAAGTTAACTGGTTAGCTTGTTAGCTCAGGATGGGATGTAATGAAATACAACTCTAAAATTATTTTAGGTGTAGCACACTTTCAGAACACTAAACAACACAACAACACCATCAATGCATGTTAAAAGTAACATCATGTAACACATTTATCTTAAAATAACCTTAAAATCATTTTAATGGTACGCTGACCCATAACAGAGAGAATGGTGTGTTCGTCGTTGCCACTCTGGGTCCAGAATGCCTGCTATAGCACTATGTAATATGCATGGCAACTTTCGTGAGAACTGTGTAACCACCACATTGCACACCAACAACTATGGATCTCCAGCTAAGGAGAAGCTAGATTAGAATGTCTCATGCAGGGCTGTAAACTGTTTATGCGGTTCTGGCGCTAGTTATAATGATTAGTCTCACGGCTTACATGAAACCAGTGAAAATCCCACAACAGACTGTATATCCCTGCCAATGTTATTTATGAAGGATTGTGATATAGGCTGTAATCTTATCTGTGTCATCCCTGTCTGGATGCCATGATTCATCTAACCTCAGACCCGTTTCAGGCTGGCAGGCAAAGGAATAAATTCATCTCGCACCAAGTTGGGTCAGTCTTAGCCTTGAAAGTTTGCAACCTTGTAAACCTATCTCAGCTAACTTGTAATAAAACATACTGTCCAATGTATATTATGTGCAGTATAGCCTGTGTCATGTCATCACCAACATTTGATTTGATTACACATGCTCTCTACTTTGAAATGCTTAGCAAATGTGGCCTATATGGGTTGAAAACAGAAGCACTATCCCTGCTAGAAATGATTTGTTCTAAAAACATTCTGTGAAAATGCAGTGCAACGTTCCAGTAATGTTTCCAGCTGGAAGTTTTCTTTTGGTTCCCAGAATGTTCTTTCTAAAGGTAGGAGAACGTTCTCTAAAACCATTCTGTCATCTCAGGTCTTACTTAACATTCGTAAAACATTTTCCGAATGTGGAGCTGAGAATGTTCTTCTTTCGTTTTTGTGTAACATGATCTGTGGCCCTGACCACATCCTCAGAACATCCTCTGGACGTTGCAGTTATAACTTTATGCCTTAGTTCAGATGTAACCTTATAGGAACATTACAATCTGAAATTTTAAACATCTTTAAAACGTTCTTTAAACATTAGACTCTTTAAAACTTCATTAGAACCTGTATGTAACTTTAGCCAAAGTTCTGGGAACGTTCCCTGCTAGCTGGGATTTAATCTATGAAGTCACGATAAATAAAAATATGCATATTTATATGCATAGAGTCATATCTGTGTAAAACCTGTGTTGCTATTCAGCCTTGTCTAGGCTACAGTTTTCTCATGGTTCTGTTTCCAGCAGCTTGCCAACAAATGCACATGTACAGCTGTCCAGGAGGCAAGTTCATAGCACGATCTGTATGTACAACAGTGGTGTAAAAGTCCATTACACTTCCCAACTCTAGGGGGAGCCCAGTAGCCAAACATACCATAAACAAGCTCATTAAGGTCTTAGTATACTCTGAGCGAAACGAAGCTTGTGAAGTTTGCACAAAGCCAAGACCTCCTTTATGAGCTTACGAGCTCACATACTTTCTGCGGATTCGTTTTGGTTGCCACGTTTGAAGCAACCGATCCCAGGCTTTGTTGCCCAGGGTGTTCATCTACAGAGCTTACCAAGCTGTCATGTGCGTGACAAAGAGAGTGAAGAGTCCACACAACGTCTGTGGTTGCATGTTTCCCCCTCAATTATGGCATATTGTTCATGTAACCCAAGAGAATGTGACCTCTCCAGGAAGTATAGCGAGGCCTGTACGTGGACTCTAAGAGAGGAACAACTGGCAATGTTTTACTAACACTGAAGTTCTGGATCTGAGTAGACTGATAAATCAGGGTGATGAGCCAGTTACTAAGCTCTATTGGAGGATAATCAAACTGGACAGTCTCCTCAGTAGTGGACGGTGGTTCTGCAGACTGTTAGACTTGTTGACTTTACTGCTCGGTGATGACGCTTAAAGCTTGATGTTGACTAATTGCCGGACATGTGATTATGGCGCTAACAACATGGATGCCTCAGAGAAGAGAACAGGTGTGGAGCCTTTTGATTTTGGGGGTCTGTATCTCCAGTTCCCTGAAGGCTAGCAATGCAATCTGCTGGATGTTGTTGTCTCCGGTTTCCCAGAGACTACAAAAAAAGTCATTTGTTGTTGGAGAGGGAGCATAATGCCCTACGATCCTGTAAAGTCTAAAGTCGGTTACTCTTACTTTCGCTGCACTCCAAATTTCTATGGCTGTCTGGACCTCCACAATGGACGAGTTTCTTGTCCAATACAAATTTGTGGGATTCTGGGATCTGTGGGATCTGTATATCCGGTTCCCCGAAGACTAGCAATGCGATCCAAGGCTTGTTGGAAAGCTTTTGGTTATGCTGGGTTAGCTTTAGATCACTGACTATATCTGACTTTGAAACTAGTTAGTGTGTGCGGGGCAAGGGAGACGTCAGCCTTGAGACTGGTAAAGGGAATGCCTGCGGAAGCATTATCCAAGATTAGGACCACCTAGTTACATCGAGAGGAGAGGAATATGAAAAATACAGCAGACACTTGTTGTAGTCTTTGGGAAGGTATTTCTAAGACATACTTTGTACATATATATTGTGGTCCAGAAGAACCAGATTAACTTCCTTAGAAACATAACACAGATTTATGTTGCCTACAAGAAGTCAATACACGATTCAATTGATAACAGCTATTGCTTATATTGCAATTAACCATCAGCTAGAATTTCATGATTGCGACAGGCCTACTGTTCGCATCATACAATATGCAAGATTATACAAGCTACATATACTAGCTAATTCTGAACCCATAGCAATGCTAAGAGAGTGGCTAAATTACTAAGGCACACATACTGTATGTACCCACAGTAAAAACTCTACATCACGCCCTTTTCTCTCAGATTCTCACAGATTCTGGGGTTCGTATCTCGGGTTCCTTGAACGCTAGCAATGCAATCCAGGGCTGGATTCTGCTTAGTCATGGGGTTTGGCTTTGTCACAGGTTTTTAAAGTTGCTTTTGAGGGTAACTTGTTCCAAACCATTCCCTTCTCTTGTGGTGTTATTCATGACATCATCCACGATTAGTCAATGTCAACTTGACTTTTATTGCATCATGTTATCCCTAATAGTGGACATGAGTGATAACCTTAGCGCTGTATGTTGTACTTCTACTCGGAGGATTGTGCAATATATTGCACAATATATATA
>CM067490.1:4538418-4565141 GCA_034552555.1 Semaprochilodus insignis | reverse complement strand
TTAAAACATTGTTTGCACAGTAAATAAATTGGCTGTAGACATCACAACTCTTGGCTACTATCATCACTGTGAAGAAATCTGAGTTGGTACGTTTCTTTACAGTTCACAGTGTTGGATAACAGCTCTGTGTTTACATTTCCAGGATTAAAATTTTGGTGGAAAATTAGTGAAACACGCGTATGGAACCACAAGCCAAGCTCCTTTCCCACCCGAAACCGCTCCTAAAGCCAGGCCCGCATAGCTGAAGATAAAGCAGCTGATTAGGACTATTAAAATGGACCACAATCTGCTGAGATAAGAGGGAAAGAGGCTGAAATCCTTTCAAATTCCTCAAGTTTAACCTTCCAGACATCTTCACAATGAAAGGACGGATAGAAATGGTCCAAAATGAACTGAAATCACATGGACGTTTATCTTTATATGTCACGATTTTGGAAAATGCAGCAATGATAAGTTGAGCCCTTTACATCCTCTCATATGCTGTACATCATACAACAAGCCTTACTTAATGTCAACATGTGCTCTCATCCCCGAACCATTAGGTCCATCAAAACACATCGCTTTCCAGCACTTCACTCCAGACCTTGCTCTGAAACGAGCGGCCTGTAATCTAGAAAGGAGCCCAGGTTTCAGCTGACGGGAACTGCTAGCTCTTTGATGACTTGTTTTGGGGCAGAAGTGTGTACGCACACGTGTGTGTGTGTGTGTGTGTGTGTGCGTGTTTGCTCTCGCTTCAGATGTGCTGAGCGAGAGGGAACGGAAAAGGCACCCGCATGCATGTGCGCTAGTTCCCAGCCTGTCAGAGGGCTGTCGGCCCGTGATTTATGGCCACAAGACTCCAACCTGTCTTCGCTGCCAGTTCAGTATTGTTACAACTGACAGCTAATGAGGCCAGACATGCTTTCAAGCCGAGCACTTAACAGCGCCTCAATCTCCTCCAGTCACGGGTCCATTATGCTCTCTCTCTCTCTTTTTCTCTCTCTCTTTCTCTCTGTCTGCTCTCTGTTTTCCTCAGAGGAGGCGAATGCTGAAGCCGAAGTGAAGCGGGAGCTGCCTGGTCGCAGACAAATAGAGATAGACTCTGAGAATATGGAGCTCTCAGGTGCTCAGAGTGTCATACGTAAGCCCGAGAACTTCATCACTCACAACAGAATGTGTGAAGTGCAAGATTGCATCCTGAGCATCCGGACAGTCTCAGACTGCAGCTCATAGGACAAGGCTGAATTCAATATGACTTAGGAAGTGAAAAGCTGATACAGATTATTTGGCCTTTAGTTCATATGTTGTGATGTCAGAAGTAGAAACCTACACTACACGCTAAGCAAAAGTTCCTGAATGGTTCCTGCTGGTTTGGTTCTAGGAAATACCTTGGTATACCTCTATACTGTGGTATAGATCCTTTACGTTATGTGACGGTTTCTAAAACCTTAAAGAAGCATCCACTGAGCCACAGTGCTGAGGAACATTCTCAAATGAAGGTCCCTAAATGGTGTATGGCTTGTATGTAGGGTTCTAAGAAAAAAAAAAACTTGGTGTAGAACCTTTACATTATATGAGTGTTCTTCACGCTCTAATGGACAAAGTGCTGGGGAACGCTTCACTAAAGATGAAGGTTGCAAATGGTTCTAGGCTTTGCCTGTTGGGTTTTATGCATAAATGTGATTGGTATGGAACCTTTACACTAAGTAAAGGTTCCTGAAGGTTTTACATCTCATTTACCAAAAAAAAAAATGGTTCTTTGAAGAAGCGTTCTAAGTTCTAAGTAAACCCTGTTAAATAACGAAGGCTCTAGACTTGCAGATAGGGTTACGAGGAAGTACCTTTAATTGATATAGAACCTTTACATAATGTGAAGGTTTCTAAAACCTTTAAGAAGCATCCACTGAAAGGCTCTTTGCAAAACAAAGAGAGAGGTACAAAGTTTGGTACGGAGGAACATTCTTAAATAAAGATTCCTAATTGTCTTATGGCTTGTACGTAGGGTTCTAAGAACTCAAACTTGGGGTAGAACTTGGTGAGTGTTCTTCATACTTGCAGATCTATTTTACAAAAATGTTTCTTTCCAAAAAAGGTAGCGCTGAGGAACGCTCTTAAAAACGAAGGCTGCAAAATGGTTCTAGAACATGGCTTTTTTTATGTTTACAAACATGGCTTTTTTTACAGACCCATCCACCAAAAGGTGCTTTAGTGGTGGTGCTTCTATAGCATCTCTCCAAAGAACCTGTTTTTGGCATGTTTATTGGTAAGCACATAGCTTTGGTAGTTTTGTGTAGTAGACGAGGGTCCTGTATGCAGTCAAGTGTTGAGGATTACTCTTAAAAACAAAGGGCCCCACACAGCGTTCTAAAGGAAAAGGTTTTGTGGTTCTAGGCTTGCATGTCGGGGGACAATAATTGATGTTTTGTTCTCATACGTCTCATTTACAAACATGACTCTTTAATAAGTCATCCATTAAAAGTTGCTTTTCTGGTGGTTCTTTGTTGGCATCACTCCATAGAAGCCCTTTTTAGCACAAGTTTATTCTCATTGGGCCGTTTTGTGTTGTTGGGCCACGTAATCTGGAACATAGAGCTTGTATGTGCGGTTCATTCATTTACTGCAATGTTGAAATCTTGGCACATGAGTGTCGCTTGTGCTTTTGCACTCCATGTTCCATGTCTCTGTTCCGTTCGTAGTCAAAGGATCAAAACGGCGAGCGCAAAAGATGTCATGTTTTGCTGCCACCCGTCTGGGTTTGTGCCGATTTTTCCTTTTTTGTAACTCTAAGGTTGGGACATGGCCTTATTATGGAAACGTCAGCCTGTAGCCCATGCTATACGAAAGACTTCTGAGTTGCTAGGAGTGTTTCCATTCTGCTCTCTCTCTCTCTCTCTCTCTCTCTCTCTCTCTCTACACTATAATCACTATCAGAGCCACTGGCAGCTCTCCCACCTTTAACCCTGGTTCCTTGTCAGCCATGATTAATGGCAGCTCGGCGCAGTGCAGCTTGCATTGCCACTTTCAGCATTGTTCCCTGGATACATAATGAACTCTGACAGGACTTTTCTTCTCCCTTTACTTTCCTTCTCTTTCACACTTTCACAGGCCCGTTTCACAATGTATGCTGGCAACAGCGACACCTCCGCCAGAGGCTGTGTGAGATGAAACAGTAATTAGGATTGAAATGCTAACGTTGCATGGGAGTTCTGCAAATACCCCTCAGAAGTTCACATGTTCAGACACAAGACATACAAGTGTTCAGCTGGAAACAGTTAAGCAGATAAACCCTGGTTAGTGCTCAGGTTTGAGCCTTTAAACCCTTTGTTTAGATCTTGTCTGTCTATATGACCATCTCTTTTAGGTGTGACTCGACTCTTTGTGTCGAGTTTACACCCACAAGTTTTTACACAAGTTTGGTCACTCCTTAAAAGTCTGTTTTGACCATACGTCAAACAGTTTTTAGTTATCTCTGAACATGCTGGATCTGAAGGCCCTGCTTAGCTCTGGCAATGGTAGCATTCTTGAAGAGCCACAGCTTAATCTCTAGCATCCTCTGCTGGATACCAAGTGGTAGTACATATGAAGACCTAGTGCTAGTACAATAGAGCTAGTGTTGAAGTCAGCCTACAAGAGTGAAGTGAAGTGACAGTTTGTGAATATATACTCACCATTAAAAGAACAGCGCCCAGAAGGAAGTGTCGGATTACAGTGCTACTGGGAAGGAAGATAAAGGTTACCAGGATCAATGAATGATGAGCAATTTAGACTGATATGATCAATATTTATTGAGCTACACATACAGAAGTAGTGTCTCTCAGTATGGCGTCGGGCCGGCATGTTTGCTAATCAACATGCAGACATCTCGGCATGGAGTTGTAGAGGTTCCTAATGGTGTCCTGTGATAATCCATCCCATGCAGCTTGAATATCCTCACACAGTTCCTGCAGATGGTGCGGTAGGGGTGGAGGTGGAGTGACACCAGGCCTTGTGAACGTGTGACAACAAACTGTTCATCTTGGTGCTGACCACGGTGCCTCCACACACGGATTCGTTGGTCGTCTCCACCAAGACAAAAGCGGGACTCATCACTGAAGATGACCCGCTGCCATTCTGAGTCACTCCATGACAGTCTGGCACGACACCATTGCAGTCTTTGGCGACATTGATGTGGTGTTATGGGCAATTGTCATAACCATCAGCGTGCATGTAGTCCTGCATATTGCAGCCGTCTGCCAATGGTGCTGGCACTAACAGGATGACTCATGGAGGGCATCACTGCTTGCTGAATGTTTGCAATCGGCGCTGTTGGGTCAGTCGGTGCAGTGATAAGGCCCGACCTTGCTTACATCACATGCGCATCAGAGCGTGAATCATTTGCATGTCTCACAATGTCAAACCTACCCACCAAGTTTCATTCCTGTCGGTTGATTCCTTCTGGTTGCCACTATTTGTGCAACTGTTCTTTTGCTAATGAGTACATACTGCAGTAACCCTGACACGGGTGAACATATGATGCTTTCTGTTGGAGGTATTAGTGTGATCACTACTGTGTTTGAAATGTCTTGTATATAAAGCTTGTTACCATCAATGTATAGCAAGAAAAAGACACTGTATCCATACTGTCAATCAGAATACCATCAGAGAACCATCTACTTGTATTTACACTCATTGTCCATTTTATCAGGTCTACTTACCATATAGGAACACTTTGTAGGTCACTTTGTACAGCTGCAGACTGTAGTCCATCTGTTTCTCTTTTTTAACCCCCTTTCACCCTGTTTTTCAAAGGTCAGGACCCCCACAGGACCACAGAGCAGGTGTTATGTGGGTGGTGGATCATTCTCAACACTGCAGTGACACTGACGTGGTGGTGGTGTGTTAGTGTGTGTTGCGCTGGTGTGAGTGGATCAGACACAGCAGCACTGTGTTAATATAAACCCCATTTCTGTAAAAGTTTGGACATTTTGTACAAAAGGAATCTGTGATTTCTTCATTCTCCTGGATCTTTATTTAATAGCTACAACGAAAAAATTCCCAATGTGTTTTATTGATCAACTTTTGCTGAACAAATTTTGAATTTGATGCAACACAATCGGAGTTGGGATAGAGCCGTGTTTACCACTGTGTTACATCATCTTTCCTTTTCATTACATATTTTGAATGGTTTGGGAACTGAGCATATTACGTGTTGCGGTAGTGCAAGCAGAATTTCTCATTGCTCATTCTCATTTCAGCTGCTCAACAGTCTGTGGTCATCGTTGTCTGATTGTCCTCATAATAATGCACCTACATCGTTATCATACATACACCAGCACACACTCTGTGAAGCCACACTGTTGTAGTATGTGCAGAATGAGTCCTGCCATTGTTTTACTGAAATAACCATGGACTTTCCGAACGAGACGTCATCTTAAAGGCAGCATATGTTTCTGTTAAAACATCCCAATATCTGCCTTGATGTCAATGGTACTTTTACACATATGCAGATCACCCATGCTGTGGGCACAGATGCTCCTTGTATCATGACAGATTGTCATGCCTGCTGGTTCTCCTCTCACCTCCGATCTCCCGGACTCCATTTCCCATAATCCACCACCTGAAGTCACGTGTTCATCCTTACCCAATCACACCCCGTTGCCTCGCTCTCGGTCTCCAGAATATTGATTGACCACCTGATGTTAATTAAGTCTGTTTGTTTAAATACTTCCCTCTTGCACTGGCTCATTGTGAAGTATTGACACTCTGTTGTGTACTGAGCGGTCTCTCTGTGTTTGATCTTGTTACTGTGGCTTTTGACTCCATTTTGATTCTCTGGTTTACTCTTCTGGTTTATCCCCTTTAATACCTCTGCCTGGTCTGATTGTCTGCTTGGTTTGACCCCTGCCTATTTATTGACTTCGACTCAGTTTAGACCTTGATTGTATTCACTTGTTCTTGGTGTTGCTGTGTTTCAGTGCAACCTATTTAATAAACTGTGCCTTGCTTTTAGTTCAGTGCGCGTCACAATCTGTTTGTCCATCGTCACACAGATGTTGGCTTTTGCACCTTTTCTGTCTTTAGCACAGAGAACTCAAGCCGAATCACTGGCTTTCAGACCATGTGAGATCAGACGGTTCAGAGAATTCAGCAGTGCTTCTGTACAGAAATGGTGTTTGGCTTTCTGCTTTTGTAATAGAGTTTCAAGTTGCATTTCTTGATGCAGTGAAGGACCGTGTTAGGTTACAACAGTTTTCCAAGTCTCCCAAGCACATACTCCCAAGCCCATGTGGCTATATTTAACACAGTAGCATGACGGTTTCTCATGCAGTGCTGTCTGAGGGCTCGAAGGTCACATGCGTTCGACTTTCTCCAGATTCCAGATGAATATTTTTGTAGTATTACATACAGTAGATGGAGAAAGACCTGAATTCGAGAACATTGAGAAATGCTCTTTTTTTTTTGTTTGACAGTTCTCTCACAAAGTTTGTCACAAAGTGATGAGCCATGAGTTCTGCACTTTGCCAGTTACATAAAGGTTAAAGAAAATGAACACTGAATAACTGATTCTTGTTTTACTGCATTTTACAAAATACCCCAGCTCTAAAAATCCATGTTTGAAATGCTGCAAGCTTGACTCCAGATGGTATCTTAAGATGTTTCATCTCACATTTCTCTATTTATTCCGCAATAAATAATATACTGCAATTTTCTATTTACTGTAATTTGTTGGTATATTTTCAGCTTCGTGATTTAAGGACCTCTTCAAATATGTCACATTATTCATTTTAATGTAACCTAATTCTTAATGTTCAGCAGCTTTCTCTGTCATAACGACCTACATTCTCGTTCACATTTCTGTACAGACGTTCTTTATTTTTACCTTTCTGTACAAATGAGTCGAGACCTACAAAGTCGTAGAGTAGTAGCATTTATTACGATCACTTTATACATCAATCTGCACTATAGTCTGTACTATAGTTACAATCTGCACTATAGTTACTGACAACTGTAATTTCATAATTATGAATCCAGTTAACGTACTCATGAGAACTAATTCTGGGCATTTTTATCAGTTTATTTATCAAATAGTGCTATAATGTCGGGCAGCTGGCATGTCTGACATAAAATAATGAAAATTGTGGCCATCATCATTACAACAGAAACAATATGCAGCTTTGTTCATGGATTGTCACATGCCTGTGTAACTTTGTGTAGACTGCCCGAGGGAAGACGCCCAGGCAAATTCCCAGGCAAAGATGGAGGTGTGGAGTCATGAGTCTGGGATTTTCAAAGCCATTTGCGAGTTCATTAACACAGATTCAGACCACAGCTTTAGGATTCATATGGAATGTTAATGCACTTCACTTAATAACAGAACCATCTCATTAGCATCTTCTTAATGCAGCCAACAATCCCGGTTTGTCTATCCATTGTTTAGGCGTCTGTTTCTAAATGGTAAACAGTGAATTTAAAGATTTAGACCATAGAATGTTTTATAGTCAAATATGCAAGTGACCAAAGATTACTATAACTATGTTTCTATGTTTCTTTATGTTATAAACTATGTTTATAATACTGCCTAAATAAACCTGTCTGTCCAAAGTCTGTTAAATGCAGCAAAAACTGAATGTTGTTGTAATTGTAATAACCCATCCAGTTTTAACCCTATAGGTAGGCCAGGACTGGTTCATGTTAGAAGTGGTGTAGCAGCTGCTTAGGACTGCTGCATGTACCATCTGAATGTGTGTTAGTGATAAGAAATGTTCATGCATAAAATAATGATAATCATAAAAATAATTATGAATTCTTGTTCTTTTCTTGCATACAAAATAATAGTTTGGGCAAAGGTGTGATGCGGGGGGCCCAAGAAAATTGGTGCTTAGGACTCCTAAATGTTCAGGCTAACATTAATAACAGTTAGTACAAATTTAATACAGTCCAGATTCTAATATTTAGGTCAAAAGAAAGAAAGAAAGATTCTTAACATCCTAGTTCATTCTGCCAAAACTGAAGGTGGGTTGGGGCAGTTAGATAACTTTGCAGACACAGGAAAGGATGTGAATTGCACAAACTGTGTTAAGTGTCTGCTAACCATTCTTATTGTCTTGTTAATAAACTGAGAAGTGTGAAATTTAACGTCTTTTACATCTGAGATTATCAAAAGTGCCTAATTGTGTTTGCACTGGTGGGCTTATTTGAATTTCCATAAGAAACAGGCTGTTTACTTTGCTGCACAAAAAGCTTGTAAACATGTTGGCTGTGCTCCCATATGTGTTTTTTCCTTCTAACTAGAGTTCCTAGTTAATAGTGTTGGGCAGAGTTCTGGACACTAGCTAAAGCTTCCTTTGCCTCAAATCAATCCCTAATTCTGTACATAGTCACTATAGAATGAAAGTGAGTAACCTGATCAGGTAAAAAAGTGGGGAAACACTTTTACAACATTTCAGCTAAAACTTCTGCACACATAATAATCCAGAGCCTTCACAGACCATGTCCTTCTATGGATGCAGCCCCTGAGCTGGGTCACAGCTAGAGTGCATGTGCATGCGGTCCAGACCTGTTGCCTATTGAAAATGTATAGTTCATCACGAAGAGGAGAATCACACAACGGCGGCCATGACTGTTGAGCAACTGGAGAGCTGTATCAAACAGGAATGGGCAAAAACTCTTGCAAAAGCGCAACATTTAGTAACCCCTGTTCCCAAACCGTTACACCAAGAGTGTGATTAAAAGTAAAGGTGATTTAACCTGTTGGTAAATACACATCCGTCCTAACCTTTCTTGAGTGCACTGCAGACAACACAGTCTAAATTTGCTTATGTGCACAAAATACAGTTAAGTTGGTCAGTAAAAGCATTGGAAAACTTTGCTTTGTACTTTGTTGGTTAAATAAAGTTTCAAGCTATTTCAAGCTATCCAAGGAATGTGCAATAACCAACTTCTACCTCACCTGTCTATTGTCTTTTGGCTGTTTATTGTCTATTTTAGAATTTACAGTTTTTTTATAGTTATTTCTTATATTTAGATATATATAGATATATTTTTTAGCCAATGTGCATATATGTATATTTTTTTCCCTCTTCCCTCTCTCTCTTAATTCTGCACTTTATATATTTTAGCTCTATGTTGAATTATTTTGTGTGTAAAGTGCCGTTGGATTGCTGCTAAATTTCGTTGTATACTGTGCAATGACAATAAAGGTATCTTATCTTATCTTATCTTATCTTATCTTAAGACAATTAACAGATCAGAAATTCCTGCTGAATTTTACACACTGTCCCAATTTCCCCAGAAATGGGGTGCATACTTGCATTGATTTTGCCTCATCTGGTAGTCATGAGGATACGCATGCTAGTCGGATCTACCCAGAAGGTCTATATTTAGTGATGCTACGGGCTGCAGCTCAGGCAAAACCAAGGAACACCTAGAAAACGTCTAGCTCCCACGGCATAGGAAACATGGGGGCGGGGCAGGCGATTTGAGACACGCCCCCAGTTACATATGCATATATTGGTTCAACGTAGACCCCCTAACCAATAGTGCGCATGAATGAAGAACGCTTAGGCAAAAGTGGCAGGAGGGCCTCTACAAAGCCGCTCCTCTGGATCCCTTGAACTTAAGGGCCCTATTTACTGAGCATGAGTGCGCTTATTGGTGCGCGGCCCTTTCCAGTGGAACTTGAGGAGTTTTCCCTATGGTGAAAGAAGAGGGCGACATTTCCCCGTTTTCCCCCTGCATTTTCTTTTCCATTCTACATTTCCCGGATAGGACCTCCTTCCCAAACTTAACCCCTTGGAGGAGGATCCGCCGGAGTTCGCCTAAACTTCTCGGAGTAGACCGGGCTCTGCAGCGGGGGAGGCGATCGCTGTTTGCAGTCCCTTGCCAAAACAATGGTGCTGATGATCGAGCAGCCAGAAAGAGCCCAGAGTCAGTTATCAACCCCAGAAGTAGGCAAGTCCGTCCGGACGGACAGAAAAGATGCGCGACTCCAGAATAGGTAAGTTTTCCTTGGACGAGGGTTAAGCTGGCTTTCTATTCACCAGCTTCTCGTTCCAGTTTCCCCGTTCCACCTTAAATGGGGCAGCGGTTACATTCCATTCGGAACCGCTGCACTATTTAAGGTGGAACGGGAAAATTGGAAGAAGAAGCTGGCGAATAAGAAGCTAGCTAGAGTTTCATGTTTCCTTGCTTGTTTTCATCCCCTATTGACCCTCAGCCTTGTGGGGAAAAGGCCGTGTTAGCATGCTAGGCTAACACCAGCGAAGTTCATCCTCTCAGAAACCGTTGCAGCCAAGTTCGCACGTCGTCACTCGGTTTCTAGCATTTGTTTGTACCACAATATCTCCTGTACTGACTTATTTTCCCAGGGGACTGAGGTTCCAGCCTTTTATGGAGTGGAACTTTTCTCCGGGTCGTCGGTCAGGAACCCCACAGAACCCTGAACCCCGCAGTTTGGACACACGGCGTGTCACTTTAGTTCACTTGCAAATTTTCCGTCTCCTGACTTTCGTTGTTCGGCCTTGTCAGCTCATATTTGCATCTGCTTTTCGTTAACAAATGAGTCGCTTAGTTAAATGGACTTTACCGATACCATTTCCACCACAAACTGGGTTTGTAACTGGGTTTGTGTACGTCTTTGTGCTGAGTCTGGCAGAAAACGTCACCGAGGTGTCTGATTTCATTCCCGGGGCGCTGCATCATAAACTATCCCTTTCACAGGTTCGCTACTGTGGAGCTGCCACACATCCACAGTCCCGAGGTGGAGAACGGAGATGAGAGGCAGAGGAGAGGAGGTGGAAAGTCAAGCTTTGATTCCCAGCTGTCCGTGGACACTGAGTCTGATCTCTCGGAGAACAGGAAAAAACCGTCCCTCATGAGGTGAGTGTCTGACTTGTTGCTCATATATGTGTGTGTGTGTGTGTGTATATGTGTATGTGTGTGTATATATATATATATATATATATATATATATATATATATATATATATATATATATATATNCCTTCTAATACAAATCCTGCATTTGTAAAAGCGGTTAGTAAAGTGGGCCAATTCCAAAGTCCTAAACGTTTACGTCACGGCCTAAAATTTGCATACAACAAAGGAGGAACAGCAATGAAATTGACAGACTACGTGGAGAAATTTACCGTTGTGAAGGTGATGACGGCACTTTACAAGCACGTTTTCTCTTTACAAGGAACTGAACTGTCAGTGGGCATGGCTGAAGTTGGCTTCCTATTCCATCCCGCAGAGAGGGACAGTTCCAGCTGTAATCAGCTGTATAACTAATGTTATAGCGGGCTAAATAATATGACCACCCAGCTTATTTACACAGAGGTTCGTTTTATTTTCCTGTCTGTGTCTACTTCTACATATGGCTTCAGTGTGATCATCATGGTGTCTCACTGTAAACCAGCCATACAAACTCTTCATGAGCTCACCAAAATAGTAAAAACAGCTCGTTTAATTCTAGGGCCAAATCACTGGACTGTAAATGGATGTGTAACATTGCATCTGGGCATTTTTACCCTGACCAAATTCACATAGCTTCTATGTAAACATCAGAGAACTATTTAAATTGCTGAATAAATGCATTCTGTGGCATCTTAAAAATAGGATGAAGCTGTAATGAGGTTACAGCCAGTTCGCTACTTGTTACCATGCAGTTATGTCATTACCTGTTTTTCTGTAGTTGGTCTATAATCTTATGATGCACACAGATGTTCAGTGGTCTACAACACCCATAAAATACTCAGAAAAATGCGTTTTGGCATAATTCTGTTCCATAACTCTGTACCACAGAAACGAACAAGGCTGCTAGCCTCCATCCATACAGTCAGCCTAGTCCATACTTGTATACGTCAGCATCATGCAAGCAAACCTCTCTGCTGTGTAAACACACTTTTATGTAACGCTGCACAAGCCTTTGTGTGTGACGCTCAGGAGATCTGTCACTGAGCCTCTTGTATGTTTACGATACGGACTGCCATTATTGCTTGCTGCTTTGCCTCAAAGCGCAGCCTTGACTGAACACAGATCAAACGAACGTAATGAGGGCTTGGCTCTTCTGCTCCTGCTCACAGTAAAAGATTCTGCTGTGCTGATCAGAAGTAGAGAAGTTTGTGTATGTGAACAGCAGCTGTGCATGGTCTGCTATTATTCAGTCATAAGTTCATTTTTATTATCTTTGTTTGTTTAAAAAAAGTCCAAAAATAAGTGACGTTACTACTTATACTAATACACGGTACTGTGCACTGGCCAGTGACCCCACTGTTGTTTGTTTAAGTTGTATGTCTCTGCCATATTTCAGCATCAGGAAACTCAACAACTAAATATATGCATTATTTCAGTATTTGGCGTGTCCACCTTTCACCTTTATTACAGCTCCCATTGTCTTCCCCTTGCTTTCTGCTCTTCT
This sequence comes from Semaprochilodus insignis, assembly GCA_034552555.1. NCBI lineage: Eukaryota > Metazoa > Chordata > Actinopteri > Characiformes > Prochilodontidae > Semaprochilodus > Semaprochilodus insignis. The sequence continues at coordinate 4,552,765 of CM067490.1, read as the reverse complement.
AAGAAAGCAGTTGAGAGATTTTCCTTCAAAGTTCAGTCTTAGAAGTTGGTTCCATTTTCTGCTCCCCACAATCCAAGGAATCCTAAATCCAAATTCAGACTCGTCGGTCTATAAAACCTTGCTCCGTCTCTAGATGTCTAGTTTGATGTTCTTGGCAGCTAAGGTGTGTTTGGGTAGGTGCTTGTGTAAATGTTAGTGTTTCTTTGCAGTGGACTCCTTTCTTAACAGCTTCTGTTGGGAGGATACAACTTGTTAGTTGGAGGAATCGAAGACTTAAAATGGCAGTAGGTGTAAAGAGTGGACATATCAGTGGATATCTGTCTAAATGTATGGATAGATTTGATCATATACTTGGTCTCTGAGGCTTTGGGGTAATTTTCTGATCAATAAAATTAATGACAGAGAAATGGGTAATTTGCACTTAAAGACTGTTTTGACTGTAGATTAAATAAATGAAAGAGTGGTCTCTGACTTTTGTACAGTACTGTTTTCACTCTTCTAATACGGACAAGTTCAGAGTTGGCTATACGGGTCGCATCTTTCTGATGGTTGTATGAAAGTAACAGACTTAAGACATATGGTTAACCTTAGTTTTCTTGTTTTTGAAGGTTTAAAACAGTCGACCAGGCCTCACTCTCACAAAGCCCAACAGACTGTGAGTCAAAGTTGGAGAGGAAGTCGGCGAGGTACAGCCAGGTATGAATACATATGCTGGATAGATATAGTAAAATCTTGTCTTATTTGCATGCTAGAGACCAAAAAGATGATGCTTATACTTTGTTCTCATGTTTTCCTGTTCTGCTCAGTCAAGTTATATGACAAAGTTTGGGCGCCCGATGCAGATATCATGCTTTGTTGATTTTCTAAGGGAAAATAAGCTACACAGACGGCACACTTTTGGAGACCACATTTCCATAAAAGTTGGGCCATTTTGCAAAATGCAATAAAAACAAGATTCTGTGATTTATTAGTTCTCTTGAAAGTTTGAGCACATATACTGTCAAGTACGGATACATGTCTATGAATGTTTTGACTGACCAACTTAATTGCATTTAATTGTAAATATCACCAAATTCTAAACTTTAAGGCTACAACATTCCCAAAACATTGGGATGGGGCAAAATAAGAGGGAACGGTTTGTAGAACTTGGAAACCAGTTGGAGAATCCACCAAAGGCTCAGTCTTTGCAGGCAAAGATGGGTTGTGTCTCACCACCAGCCACATGGTCTCGTGAGTGCTTCAGAAAACTGCTGTTACGTAACACAGTCCAGCACTGCATTAAGAAATACAGCCTGAAACTAGAAAAGGAGCAGGCTGAACATCAGTTTTGTACCATTATAAGGCAAGTTCTCGGGGCCTGAGCTCATCTCAGGTGGTTTGAAAGGCAGCAGAAATGTGTGCTGTGGTCAGCTCTTGGGGGGGAAAATTAAAGTTCTTTGAAAGTTCATTGAGTACTTTATACAAGAGATGAAAGGGGCCGACAGATATTTATCAGCAAAAGGTGCAAAAGCCAACACCGGTCACGGTATGGGGCGCATTAGAGCCCTTGGAATGGCCGATTTGCATATGTGTGAAGGCACTGTTGACACAGAGGAGTATATTGGGAATGTAGAGAGACACATGCTGCCATCAGGATGACTTCTATCATCCGGCTATCAAACCTTTGGATATGACTGTATATAGAGGCTGTAAGAAATGCATATGAGGTAATACCTGAATGTTGTCCTTTTTTATTCTAGTTTTCCAAAGCAAATGCCCAGTATCATAAGCTCTTCAAAGAAATAAGCAAAGATGAGATACTCAAACAAAGTAAGTCACGTTATGAACTGTATATATTGTATGTTAATCTCATGAGGATGTTTAACTAACTTATTCAGACTCTTTAACTCTCGAGTCAAACAAAGTTTGTAAAGGATTATCAGTCTTATCGGCGAACTGCTATCTGAGGTCAAAGAAATTTCTCTCTTTGGCTCTGTCTTATCTAACGGCTTCTGTGTGCCCTCAGGTTACACTTGTGCTCTACAGAAAGACATGCTTTATCAGGGAAGGCTCTTCGTCTCTGATAACTGGATTTGTTTCCATTCCAAAGTGTTTGGCAGAGATACCAAGGTATAAATCTAAGTGCACCTCTGTTCCAGTTGATTAGATTTAAACCAGTGGAGCGAAGAAGTAACATTTTTGGTTTGTTTTTCTGCCACAGATTGTTATCCCGGTTCTCTCTGTCACTCTTATAAAGAAGACAAAAACTGCCCTTTTGGTGCCAAATGCACTTGTTATCACTACAACAAATGAGAGGGTAAGTGTACCACAGCGTATCAAAATACTGTCATTTTTTGTGCACCATTTAAAATTGGCAGCTGCTCTTAATATGGGATAAATGGGCTGATCTGAAATCACTTGGAATTCAGGAAACTTGTCACAGCCATGTATTTTAAAATATTTTTTTTTGTTTTTAACCTATGGAGTTTTCATTTAGGTTTTATTATGACAGAAATGCTAATGAATATGTTATGGGAAATGCGCCTTACGTTTTGGAGACCTTTGAGACGCAACATATTTACATTTTGCTTTCCGTTGTTTTTCAGCACGTGTTCGTATCGTTCCTGTCTCGGGACACCACATACAAGTTCCTGATATCAGTCTGCAGTCATTTAGATGTAAGTGGACAGCATTTAAAATTGGCTCTAATACAACGCCACTCTGTTACGCTGTGTCAGGCTGTAACGAAAAGCTGTACTGCTTCTATTCATTCAGAGGGAAAATGCAGGAAGCACCCCAATCACATCGTCAGCAGAGAATAGCTTCAGAGGGGACTGTCCGTCATCCCTTCCATTGGTTAGTACGGTTTTGCCTGTTGCATGCATACATTCATTTTTTCTGGTGTCCAGCCAACCAGGACATATGTCTGTTTCAGTGCAGATAGGCCATTAGATGTGTAGAACTTCAAATGTAATGGCGTTTGACGATTGTATATATTCTTATATGTAAATATTCTTGCGTATGTGTGTGTATGTGTGTATATATATATTGGCTGCATTTGAATATGTGCGTTGGTACACAACATGCGGTCTACTTACCCATGTACCCATGTTTATGGTATGTGCAGGACTTTTCAGCTGATTTTTCAGATCTTGACGGAGTAGTGCGTCAAAGGAGACAGGACATGCTGGAGAGCAGCAGCTCGGGCTCACAAACTCCAGACTTTGAGAAGATGACCGGTGGGTGTCCTCAGTTTCTGCGCACTTAACACACTCTACATCAATATAAGGCCAATAGTAACGAGCCACTCTCTGATGAGACGTGTCTTCATGCTTAGGACGCAGCCTAGGAAGGCTGCCTTTCTTTGGCTGCTACATCACTGAAGGCTGTTTCCCGCTTTGCATGATCCTTTGAATACGGCCAAGAAACGCAGCCTTTCAAAGGACTCGCTTGTCTCCTTAAGGACCTTCGCTCACCCAGAATCAGTCGCATGTAGCTCAGAACCTTTTATAAAGTGGCTGAAAAAGCTGCAAATTCATAAATAAAACGTCAGTTTGAATTGAACGTCTTTTAAATGCAGGATTTAAAGTGGAAGTAAGCCACGGTGCCTACAGCCTGCTAAGGCCATCTCAAATATGCGTGAGCGAAGACTGAATAGGACCTTTGTATAACAAGGTCTGTCCTACTTGGGTTGCAGCCTGCACTTTAAGACACGTCCAGTGCCATTAAATAGGTGATTGTAGACATAGAACATTGAGTTATACAGTCATAGGCAAAAGCTTGGGCACGCCTGGTCAAATTACACTGTTTGTTGATGTTTCTAAGTGACCAGAAGTTCACACATCCTGTACAGAGAACACACATTGCACATTTAATTACTTACCTAATGTTTATTTTTTATTATTCTTATTTTTTACTATTTTGTGGGAAAATGTATTTCCCCAAATGTGTTGGATTCAGCAAATGCATAGAAACAGTGCTCCAGAAAATGCACACATATATAGGTTGATTTTTCCTAAGTGACAGTAAGTTAATACATCCTCACCCCCTTGAATGAATTTATTTATTTATTTATTTATTTTTCTCTTTTTTCCAAGGGGGTGAGGATGTGTTAACTTAGCTATAGCTACTAATCTACCAAGAGTGCATACTGAAATCGTTGCGTAACAGTGAAGTGGTGTATTGGATTGTTTGAGATCTGTAAAATTAACCGACTTCTTCCGTCTTCTTGCTATTAAATCAGAGTATTCACCTCTCTCTGAGAACTTCCTGGATGTTATGAAGACTGGAGAGATGGCAGTCCATGCAGACATTCACCTGCAGGCCTCCAGTACCAAGCATCTGAATGGTGTGTGTATTTGAGATGAAATTTCACTCTCCACAATTTCCAGTTATTCTGGATTAAGCCATTAACCACCATTATGTCTCTGCTTCAGGTCCGGGTAAGGCTGTGTCAGGTGCTGATCAGCAAGAGAAGGTGCTGCAGCCGCTGTCTCTCAACACTCTTCTACTCATCTACCTGTTCTTGTAAGTACTGTTGTTTCATGCCCTTCAGTGAAGTAATATGAATGACCTGCTCTGCAGCTCTTGCATGTTATAACAAGTTGTGGGCTGTTCTTTTAGTCAGGTAGTTGCTGTTTGAAAGGCGTTTGTCATTCGGTTAAATGGAGGTGTTTGTGTTTTTGCAGGGTGGGTATTCTTGTCTTGTCCTCATGTTACATGGCTTTTAAGATCCTGGCTCTGGAGCAGAAGCTGAATTCACTGGGTTCAGTGGGAGAATATTCACTCAATGAGTGAGTATATGTCAATGATTCATATATATATATGAATCGACTGACTATCGATTCTACTTGTATTCCAGTTAATTACTAATGAATTTGATCTTTACTGGAGTAAATGTTTTTACGGCCCAACAAATTCAGACTGCTGACAGTAATGGGAAGAAGATACTCTAGAGAAATCTAAAAAGGCTTAACCCAAATTATGGACTTTATCTGGAAACACTAAAAAAAAAAAAAAACATAAGTAATTGTCTTATATAAGCATATAAGTGGCATATAAGTTTTTGTTTTTTTTTGTTTGTTTTTTTATGATAAGACATTTTTAAAAGACGAAAAATAACGAACATGCAAAGTGCCAACTAATCACTGTCAGTAAATCAAGCAATCAGTCTTAAACCGTTAAATCAAGTAACTGAAAATGATCATAACAGTCCTGCTTTGAAGATTTTGTTAATTGTTGGCCATCATAACATAGGTTTAGGAGTTACTGGACATGTGCAGTCAGTCAGACAATGCACGGAAAAAGCACAGCAAGTTACTTCTAAATATACTTTTCTTATGCATAGCCTGCTGCTTTGGTTCTGGGTGATCTCGACCATCAAGACTCTTTGATCTGGACGTTTTCTGCTCTATATAGCGGTGTTTATGGACGGAGCAGAGTCACCGGTTTCCTTTTATTGTTCCATATTTCTTCACCTCAAAAGTGGCATGTTAAACATTCCAGAATGTTTTCCCTAAAGGAATGCTATTCATCACCGAGCCCAAGCGGAGATCAATGCCGAGATCTACGGAGAGCTGTCCACGAACCTGTTCAAGTTAGAAAAGGTGAGTGAAGACGATTCCAGGCCTGTTTATACCTGGGCTTAGTGCCTGAGTGACAGTGTGGCGAGTTTACCTACTAAATCATTGCTCGTGTTTCTGTTGAGTAACGACTGTAAGATGAACTTGTTTTTCTGTTTGTGTGTATTTGGTGTTCTCCCTTTCCAACACAGACACACCATTTATGTCGCTGTCAGTGGTGTCAAGTATTTGTGTATCTCGCTAACGGAAAGTCGAGGCGGTTATGGTAGTGGCTGGACAATTATTTTGACCATTTGTTGAATTAGTCAAAGTTAAATAAACCTAATTCATGTTCATTAAGGTTAAGTTTCAGGCCAGAAACACAAATGCAAATGACAGTGCCCAGCCGATGCACTGCAAACACACACTCCTTCTGTACAAGCTCGCCGTACATGTTGCTGTGGTGGTTAAAACAGTAAAGAGAGCAATAGAGGACCAATCAGAGTAGGATTATTCAGGTTTAGTCACAACAGCTAAAGGTGTACAGTACAGGAGAGCGATCTGCTTTACCTGTTGTGTTTGAATAAAACAGAACAGAATTTCTGGAAGCATTTATGCATGAGATTCAACTGTTGTGGCTACTGAGGGAGCACACCGGAGACCGTTTTTGCCAGGCTTAGCTGTTGAGGTAGTGTCACTTGGTGTAATGCTCAGAATGCAGCTCACGCTTGCCCTGTGTTATGAATTGCATCAAAATATTTGTGAACGCTACAACATGTAAAACCGTGTCTGTGGCTTTGCATGACGTATGTTTAGGGCCTTACAGTTACAAGCGTAACGTTAATTCCATAATTCGATTCGATTCTCAATACGGGGCTCATGATTCAGTATTACTGTGACCTTTTGAACAAAATTTGAATGATGTAAAGTTATGACTAAGAATTTTCTAGGAGTGCTAGAGCGATGTGCTGATTGGTGCTGCTCAAATAACTGTAACAGTGTTTAAACAACGCAATTGCATTACATGGTATAATTAATAGAATGTCCGTTCTTCATAATGCATCGCCACACATCCATAATGCACAGTTCTGCATTGTGATTGAACCATTTCACGTCTCGTGACACCCCTAAATTCAGTTGACCCAAATGTCTACAGTAGTATCAGCACTGCATGCACACCCAAAACTTCATAATTAAGAAAATCGCCAGTACATGGTTACACAAGAACCCCGGAGCCCCGAGCTCAACATCATCTGGTATGTTTAAAATTAAATGGGTTTTGCTGAAATCTAAAAGTGCACACAGCTTCTAAAAGTGAAGTTTTGAGTTGTGGAAGAATATCTCAGTAGCAGCTTTCTTTGAAAAACTGAAAGCGAGTGTCCTGAAAAGAATGCAAGCTGTAATAAAGGTATACGGTATTCAGTTGTTGACAATTCCGGGTTTTTTTTTTCCCCGCCAAATGTTTTTTCTGCCTTTTCCTGATGCTAAAAATAAATAACTTCACAGCAGTGTCTAACTTGTTGCAGTAATCAACTTTTGCTCCAGTAGTTCAAAACAAAACTCATTGCCTATTACAGTATTGACGTACACTGTGGCTTCAGGTCTCATCATTTCCTCCACTCTTTTTCAACATCCAGATTCAGAGGAACCTGCGGAAGCTGCTTGAGGAGAGCTGACTGGTCGAGCGGAAGCTGCGTCTTCGTTAAAATGCTTCCAAGCCTCGTTTTCTAAGAGGAGGACTCCTAACTGTGCAATAGAACCACACTCTCTACTCAGGACTACACAGTACTTTTTACCTGAATCAAGAGACTTTCTCCAAAGTAGCTGACTGTCGAAAGAGGGGGAGAAGTAAGCTTTAGTCCTAGTGCTGTAGGGGGGGAAAAAAGATGGGGGGAAAAAAAAGATGGGTATAAATGGGTCCTAAGGACTCGGGTTTTTGTAAGTTAATAACATTAAGTTCTGCTTCATTTGGTCGTTTGTTACAATTTAGAATTTCCAATAAAATAATTTATATAGTGTCACTGAGTGCGTGATATGGTTTGTCTCTGAACGCTCATCTATATGCAACGTAATAAACTACTCAGTTGGAAATTAATACCACACACATGCTTCATCTGCAGGTCCTGTAATACACTTGTTAGCAGTACAGAATGTGTTTTAGTATCAGCTACACCTAAAAACCTGTTCCACTCCGGGTACAAATACCTCAAAAGTCATATCTCCAGTTTAGTAAGGAAACACAGTTGCACCATATTCTGTGTTCTTTGTAAGTTGCATTGACCCTATACGTGCGTGACTCCCGGCTTTTTAAATGGGGAAGAAAAAGGTTTGCACAGTTGGACCTAAAGACCAGTCTTGTAGGTGTGAAGGCAAATTTACTTGATTCATACGAGGGTGGACAATAACGTACCCGTGGATCCTGTTTCCTGATGGCCTGTGATGAGTTAACGAGAATTTAGGTGTGGTGCAATATACTCAGCCTATCAACCACCCAGTGTCTTCGGGGTCAGTTGTATATTCTATATGTGATGTAATATGATATTCTGCTTTATACAAACACTAATATAAACTAAAAATGTATATAAATATTGTATGTATGTTGGCCTTAAGAAATAACCTGCAGCATCACTGCTGCATCTCCCCCTGCTGGAAGTAGAGGGTCACACACTAATACAAGGAATTGCCTTTTTATGATATGGCTATTGGCTGTTCATCAGTTCTGGGGATGTAGAAATTTAAACATCAATTTTGGTGTTTCGTGAGCATGTTTTCTTGTAAGGATAAAATACCTTATCATAAAACATTTTAGATTTATTATGACTTTTTTTTTTTTTTTTTTGAACAGATGGATATTGTTACAAACCAAACACCACTACTGCCACTGAAATAACCACACAGCCTGCATCAGAAATTACCTTCAAAAATAAAGACATGATTTATTTATAGCAGATCACCTGGTATCTCAAGGTACCGCTGAATGATAAGTGCTTAGAAAAACAGTTTCCAGTACTAAACTGGCGAGTTTTTTTTTTCTTTTGTATGACATGGGCTTTTCTATACAACAAACAAACCTTTAACCGTTTAAGTGATTTCAAACTAATCAAACTGACCATTCTGACCGAGTAAGTGCTGCTTATATATTCACTGTTGAGAGTTCTGGAATAAATGCTGCATTAGTAAAATAGCAAAGCTATAACTGTTAGTGTTTTGTTCCTCTATCAAAGACCTGTTCAGGTAACAGTCGTTCTTTAGCTACAGCTCACTCAAACTTGATTCCTTGGGCCAGTGGGAGATCCTTACTGTAGTTGATGGTGCTGTGTAAGAAGGAAAAAACAGCTTTTTATTTAACTGTGAAGATGAACTCAGGCTCCAATTAGATCAAAAATATTATGCAGCATTTATGAATAATACTTGAAGGCATTTTTAACAGCAAGATAAAATCAGAATCCGATATTAATCAGGGTTCTGGCGAAAAGTTACCAGCGAAAGTTACTGAAATTCCCCAAAACTGTAACATGTGAGGGCAATAAATAAATGTGAAATATTTAGTAAATAATCAATCAATCAATATTGTTTTGTATAGTGCTTTTTACAACTAACATTGTCTCAAAGCAGCTTCACAGAAACGCAGTTTATATAAAGGAAAAGAAAAACACAGAGTCCATGTACAACCTATTTAATAAATACTGACATATTGTGACATTAAGTTCAAAACAGACCCGGAATATCAAATCCAGGGTACAAAAGATGGCCCATGATCAAAGTGAATTTCTGGCATTGTCTAAATGTTTTAAGCTGATATCTCAGACAGTGTGTGTGTGCGCACTCACCATGTGGACCTCCTCATGTACTGCTTCCACGAATCGCTCCCCGACTCGCGTCCACCTCCTGTGTGCTTTTCCCCACCTGCACACGCAAAAAAGGTTCAGTTCTACCAACGGTCACAAAACCCCGGATCACAAACTGGAATTCAAGCTCTCCATGATACCCACCAAAGGCTCCTCCGATCTCAGCTCCACTGGTTGGAATGTTGACATTAACGATGCCACAGTCGGAGCCTTTGGGTCTACAAAGAAACATATTTCCAATATTTTAATCTTAAAACAAACAAAATTAATAATTAATAATCATCTTTCAATGAAAGAGGTGTATGAGGTATGATGAGGTGAAACAAATTCATGTATAAAACTCACTATGCTTATATGAGAGATTAAAAGAATTTAGTCTTTTAAATGTCATAAAAATCGCTTAATATAAAAAGGGACATGAACTAGAAGTGGTGCTGGACAATATGACAATATACATTATGATAAAACCGTACAACACACTTTTCTGAACTTATGTACAGGGGTTGGACAATGAAACTGAAACACCTGGTTTTAGACCACAATCATTTATTAGTATGGTGTAGGGCCTCCTCCTCCTTTTGTGGCCAATACAGCGTCAGTTCGTCTTGGGAATGACATATACAAGTCCTGCACTGTGGTCAGAGGGATTTTAAGCCATTCTTCTTGCAGGATAGTGGCCAGGTCACTACGTGCTGCTGGTGGAGGAAAACGTCCTTCTTGGTGGTATGCTGACATTACCCTGGATACCGTGGCTCTTGATACATCACAAAGACTTGCTGTCTTGGTCACAGATGCGCCAGCAAGACGTGCACCAACAATTTGTCCTCTTTTGAACTCTGGTATGTCACCCATAATGTTGTGTGCATTGCAATATTTTGAGCAGAACTGTAAAACTGTGCTCTTACCTGCTAACTGAACCTTCACACTCTGCTCTTACTGGTGCAATGTGCAATTAATGAAGATTGGCCACCAGGCTGGTCCATTGTAGCCATGAAACCTCCCACACTAAAATGACAGGTGTTTCAGTTTCATTGTCCAACCCCTGTACATCGTCGGTACTTGTTGACCAACTGCATGTTTCATCATAAAGTGACCAAAATCAATTTTAACAGGATTTAGTGCCACTCAGTATTTTAAATATTGAAAAAAAATTCATTGTACTCACAATTTTTATATAGTACATTTTTAAATGTCCTCGCAATAATATATTTTTTGCCATATCTCCCACCTCTACTAAGATAGAAAAGTTCAAAAAGATCCATTTGAAATTCGGTGGACTTTAAGCGTGACCAGCAACATCACAGCTCAATACAAAAAGCGTTCTCCATTTTGCTGCAGCTCCGCCTGCTGGAAGTAGTTTGTCGTTTACAGTAATGCACAGAATGAGCGAAACCATTTCTGGTGATCTAGAACTTCAAATCGCAGTTCCAGTGAGCTGTATCCAGGCAGGACGTAGGATTTTCTCATATTCGTTCCAGTGTAAAGTTGTTGCCTAGATACAAAACCATTTTAAGCTATACTTTAAAATGCATTACATTTAATTGTTGAAGTCAACTCAGTCTCCAACACGCATGTAGGAACATGAACATGTTCATCTTATGGAAACGAGAACAATCCTGTATTTGTGCATCTCTTGCAAATTCGCGAAACCTTATTTCTCTCTGGCTCGTTTGCACCGTGCTGCTTCATTTACATGGACGCAGTAGTTCAGTCACATTCCCAGTCAGCCTAAAAACTGCACCAACCCACAGCATTTACATGAGTTGTATTAAAAAAATAAATATATCAAACCACATAACGCTAGTCCACTGACAGACCCTTTTACAGGCATGCCAGCACAGCTCCAAGGAGAAAGGCCCCCTTCTTGTCATCCATGTTTGTTTTAGTGTCAGTGGAAAGATCCAAGTATTTACATATCTGAAACAATCTTGAACAGTCCAGCCAACACCGGCCTGGGCCGCATTTAACGACTCATGGCTCAGTTTGGCCATTACAATCCAACCATGCCGTTTACCTGATCGTATCTCGTTAGACTCGCAGTGAGACTAATGCTGAACCATTTTTGTGTATGCCAACGATTCGCTGGCAGCTGTGCTCTTACCCTAGCCAGCGGAACACTCTGCCCATGTCCTTTGTGAAGATGCTGCTGGAAAGGCCCTGCTTGACTTCATTATTCCAGGCAAATGCCTCCTCTTCTGTCTGAGGATGAAAGAAGAGAAAAGTCCATCTCCAGCAATAAAACGAGACCTGAAAACCCACATGCTTGTAAAGGAACGCGGAAATCGTCTACCTTGAATTTGATTACATAGAGAATGGGCACAAAGGTCTCTGTGTGGACAATAGGCGCGTCGTGTGCCAGTCCAGTGAAGATGGTAGGCTCCACGTAGTTACCTGGGCGATCCATGACCTGACCAGGAAATTGAGGCTCAGAATTAATTTCTTTCTCTTTCTTTTATTCCAGTATGTACAATGCTATGCAATTTGTTCACAGAACACTAACCAACTTTACTAAATTAGTATACTGACTTATGTATACCAGGGTATTATTTTGTTGTTTTAATATCGGTGTTTGCAATATTGATGATGCAGACCACGGCAATATGCAAACAAGCCATTTCACACTCATATGTTTTTATAGAGTGCCGTAATTAACATATTCTTGAGTGTTTGAATGAATCAACACGGTCCAACAAACATAACTTCTCAAAATAATGCAGGTTACATGATGATCACATCAAGGGCTTCATCACAAATGCATATGACATATAATAGTAATATAATTTAGTCTATATTATGCATTCTTAAATCTACTGATTCCACAGTTTGTATTTCAATCCCCTACAATTGCAACCATTTTAATATCTGTTACAGCCGTCTTCCAAAATATCTGAAAAATGTGTCTCCAATATGTGCAGCAAGCAAGATCAGAATGAGAATTATATCCTGGAGCAGGGAAGCTCTACAGTAACATTTGCAGATCAAGGGGCATACATAGGTTCGAATACCCTGGTCAAATAAAACGTTTTTTTGTTGATTTCAAACTTAATTTTGGCCCTTTTCCGTACATTCTTGTGCACAATTTCTGTGTATCTGCTGACGTTAACATATGGGAAAAGGATAAAAACATTAAATCTCACATGTGCCATAACTTTTGCACAGGCCACGTACTGTTTAATGTTTTTGTTTTCTCCTCCCAAACATTTGCATACGGCTGCAGGTTAAACTAATCCATTACACACAAACTGTTTTACATGCAGTCGTTTACGGAGCTCTGTTGAAGGTGCAGCACTGTACCTTTCCACCGCACACAAGAGTGCCACCCTGCTGCTTGGCCTGCTCTATGGCAGCCAGATACTGCTGAACAGCTTGCTTCGTATGAAGAGGGCCGTACAGAGTACTAGCTGCAGAGAAACAGAAATATGTCCAGTTGCAATTTCTGACCATCACGACTTAAAACAATACATCAGTACATCATTAAATTCTTACTTATTGATGGTTTTAGCCTTATTCTATTATACTATCAGAAAAAATACCTTTGTGGTACAAAAGCTTTCAGCGGCGTGGTTACCTCAAGGTTGTCAGTACCTTTAATTAGGGGATGTAGTTGTACCATTAACCCATAACAGTCATTATTTTGTTGATTTCAGCCTTATTTTATTCTCTTATAAGTTTTAATTATTTGAATTATTATTAAAAAATTATTCATTATTTATTTGTTTATCATCAAGTTAAGTTATGAAAAGACACAACCTCTCTCCTGGGAAAGTAACATACCTTAAAACTGGAGTGCAAGGCTCTGAAAGTACTTTTACATTATGTGTACCTTGGGACAATAATTTACCTAGACTGTACACATTTTACAACATTGTACATACATTCAAGCACTTAGCATTTCAAAAAGTAAATCCTGAACTACTTTAGTTTTCATGGCAAAATTAAGAACTTACGGTCCCAGGGGTCACCAATACGGACTTGCTTGTAGGCTTTGGTTAATCTCTCCACAACCTCATCATGAACACTCTCGTGCAACATCTAGGGAACACACAAAACCGAGATTGTGCTGACACTAGACAGCTGCTTTTACCCCAACTAAAAGCTGAAAAGGATAAAAAAAAAAGCATTTCTATTGTTTCTGTTGTCTTCTGTCTACATGGGAATTTCTCCACCACACATTTTAATGGGAACGTAACTGCAAGCATTCCAAAAAAAAAAAAAAAGTTCCATTAATACAGCTTAAAGTCTGATTTGCACTGATTTGCCTTTACTCACCAGTCTCCTGGTTGTGGTGCACCGCTGGCCTGCAGTCCCCACAGAAGCAAAAAGAGCCGAAGGCACCACCAGGTTCAGGTCAGCATCTTCAAAAACTGATGGCAAGAGACAAGCTTTGAACATTCTGACAACCGGTGAAACACGTAGAGCACTGCAACAGTAGCGTACTAGAGGTGGGAAATCTGACAATGAGCCTGATACATCTCGATGTATCCTTACATCCAAACATAGGGTAAAGGAAAAATTTGGACTGTCTGAGGGACTCTGAGGACGAGGTTGGGAATTTCTGGTGTAGAACTGGTCTAATAACTGCATAGTAACAAGCATAGTTAGCTTATTATACCAATAACATCTATTATTAATTTATTCAACAATTATTCGATTTTTTTATTCTGTTCATTATGAAATACTTTGTATGAATGTTTAATAAAAAAATGTACTAACAGTTTTTCATAGTCCTGTTTATTTCATTTATTTTATTGATTGATTGTGACACTACTGTTTTATCAGCACATTGTGTCCAATTTGCCCAACTGTTAATAAACCCCAGAAAAACAAAACAACATGACGCATGTCATATATGGTGAAAATGTCTTTTGTGATGCACAGACCCATGACATAGTAACTTACCAATGATGGCATTGTTCCCTCCCAGCTCTAGCAACTGGCGACCTGTCCAGAAACAGTCAT
>CM067490.1:4521874-4534013 GCA_034552555.1 Semaprochilodus insignis | reverse complement strand
CTCCTAGACTCCGCAGTCTCCTCCCTGATGGCAGCAGATTGAAGAAGCTGTGTAGTGGGTGGGTAGGATCTCCTAGGATCTCACCTATATACTGATGGTACAGACAGTCAGAGTGCATGAATTAAGTGATGTTGGCAGTCAGTACAGGATGTATCCAGGTGATATACAGGTGATGAGGTGCAGCAGCAAATATTGCACAATTATGAAGTCACATTGAATATACTGATAGAATGGGTCCATATAGTGTGCTACAGTAGTGAGTGTCTGATGCTCTGCTTGGGGAGGTGCTGGTTGTAGAGCCTAACAGCAGTAGGGAGAAAAGAGCTGCGGTATCTCTCCTTAACACCCCGCAGGTGGAGGAACCTGTCACTGGAGGTGCTGGCAAGTGCAGCAACTGTCTCTTGTAGTGGGTGAGAGGTGTTGTCCATTATCCTCCTCTCCCCAACTACCTCCATCTTGTGAAAGTGAAATCTACCTTGAATAATAACTTAAAATAGACTAGTTGAGATGTAAACAGAGTCATTCAGAGAGGGTTGGATTGGTTGAATTGTGAATTGGTTCATTGTAGCCTAAACCATTACAGCACTATCATAAATATCTACTTCAAGTAACAGGCAAACTTTCTATAAGGGAGATTTCAGAGGTCCTACTGAACTGAACTGTCTAGGCTAAGTTTCCCAAAACCGAATTTGACGGTAGAGCGAGCTCCACAATGAACACACTCTACCAGTTAAGATGATCTTAGCATTAAGATGCTTCTGTGAAACTGGGATCCCGTCAGTGATGCTTATCAATAAGAATGAAGTCTTAACCGACAATACCTGAAAACGCTATAAATGAAGAGGCTGTAAAATCATGCCAGGTAATTTTAAATCCCTATAACCACTATAGTTAATGTTAGATCATTGTGAAATTATCAGAAAATGAATGAGTACATGCAAAGCTTTGCGATTGTGAATAAATTGAACAATGAATACTCCGGCTGGCGCTCTATTATACAGTCATATAGCTGTTACAATGAGCTTGCCGCGCAGAGCAGAGTGGCGCAGCGGAAGCGTGCTGGGCCCATAACCCAGAGGTCGATGGATCGAAACCATCCTCTGCTAACACTTTTCAAGTATTGTTTTATGACTACACGGTTGAATGAAACGTTCGCAAATGTAAAAATATTTGGTGCATATCGAGATGAAATATGTGTTTAACGGAGCAACAAGCACGTTTCTTTCTTTCCTAATGGTGTGAAAATTAAATATATACGTGCCCAATAACAAAACAAATATAGTAAATGGATATACAGTGCCTCAGTTAAAAAAAAAAAAAACTTAGAATTTGCAGTTCGTGTTACTTTGAATGGTAATTATTTAGTTTTTGTGTTTTGGTGCGTTAAAGAAACTAGCTATGCTAATCTGATCCAATGAGCAGACGCGCTACTGACGTCACACGTGTGTAACTCCGAAAAGCTTCCGACTGGGAGAAATGGCGGGTGATCGCAACAGAGACACAATGGAGGATCTGGAGGATGGAGAGCTCAGTGGCTCGGATTCAGAGCCCGCAATGCAGGCAGCTTCAGGCGACCGACACCAGGTAAAACATGGGGGTCCCTGTGGTCCTCCAGAGCCGGGTTGAGTGCCGTGAGAGTTGGCTAACACTGATGCTAGCTTGCCTACTAGCTGTTTACCTCCTCGGTGACTTAATGGCTGTTAACGTTAACATAACGTCAGCCATGCAACTTCTGGCTTGTCTTATGGATATAGTGAAGTAGTTATGTGTGTGCTGTGATGAAGACAGACGTGCTCATTTGCTTTGTGCAGTAACGTTACTCTCAGCAGTGGGTGAGATATTCATGTTGCTTTTGCTGTCCTGTGTGCCAGAAGCCAGTTAGCTAAGTCACGACCCGAGCTGATTAGCCTGGTTCGCTCTGCTGAACCTAATTGAGCTCAACTTGTGACTCTCTCATCCAAAAGCTTTTCTTTCTTCCAGCAGTGGCTTTCAGTTTCTCAACCACAATGTGCTGTATGTTTAGCAGCATGTGAACATCTTGTCAGTCAATATCATAAGCTGTTCCCATCATGCTGACTTGGACGAATGTTGGCCTGGTCCTCCTTACAGAACTGTTGGTGGGCTTTCTTGCATGAATGCCATACCTTGGTTCTGCCTCAACACTGCTATTGGATTAAGGTCTGGGTTTTGACTCACCCATTCCAAAATGCAGCAGCTCTTCATCTTCTTTAAGCATTATTCTAGACTAACTGGTGGATTTAGAGTTGTGGTCTGTCTGCAGGTCCCACCTTCTGTTAAGGAACAGCAAAACAGCCCCAAAGCATGATACTTCCGCCACTGTGTTTCCAATTTGGGATGCGCTTCGTGTGCTGGAATGCAGTGTTCATTTCATTTACCGAACATAACATGAGCGTAACATAACATCCATTTTTGGCTTCTCTGTCCACATAACACTATTGCAGGAGTCTTATGGCTCATCCAGGTTGTCATTGGGAAGCTTTTAAACAGGCAGAAATGTTCTTCCTGGAGAGTAGTGGCTTTCTCCGTGCTATGATTCCATATTCCAGATTATTCGTGTTCAGTGTTTGCATGATTCTGAACTCAAGAACACTGACGTTAGCCAATTAAGAGAGGCCTGCAGATGTTTAGATGTTGCCTTGGGGTTCTTTCTAATATCCGAGAGTATTACGTGCCTAACTTTTGGAGTCATTTGTGTTAAATGACCACTCCAGAGAAGGGTACAAAGGTGCTGACAGTGGATCAGTGAAGTCCAAACTCATCAGAAATAGTTCAGAACCTCTTCTGGCCTAATAAGCATTGGCAAATCATTTGACTGAGACGTGGCGTACACCAAAAACGTGAGTGGTGAAGACCAGACTGTGATAATGAGGACTCAGGTGGATGTTTCATAGATTAGGGTCAGCCACATGCACACCTGATTGTTGTGCAGTTGATTGAACCTCCTGACCCTCATTATCCCCTATATCAAACCGATAATGTAAATCCTTTTGCCAGCCAGTTATTTAATGTTGGATCACTTCGTTCAAAAATGGATAAAAGCCTCTGGAATTGTTTGTGGTATTGGTTTTATTGTGTCCTCTTTATCTATTGTAATGACTTGTTAATGTTTCTCAACCCTTCTACAGATGCCCTCAGCAGGAGCCTTCCCAAGTCAGCTTTTCCAGCGCAGAGACGTAGCACAGACAGCTCCATCCATCAGCAGCTACCGCAGCTCCATCAGGAATGACTCCAGCGACAGCAACTCCGACTCGGAGGAGGAGGCTGCCCTGTGGAGGCGGAAGCGTCAGAAGTGCTCCAATGTTCCGGCCCCTTTGCCTCCTGCACCTTTTCCCAGAAACACGTCGGGGCCCACAGGCCGTAAGGTGAACAACATCTGGGGTTCTGTAGTGCAGGAGCAGAGTCAGGAGGCTGTTGCGACCGAGCTCGGCATCCTGGGCATGGAGGGAGGCATAAGCATGAACAGCCGTCAGAGTGAGACGTACAACTACATCCTGGCCCGCAAGATGATGGAAAAGGAGAAGCAAGAGCACGAGCAGGGCATGGAGGCCATGTTGGACAGCCAGCTAGAAGAATACATGCAACATGAAGCACAGGAAGAGAAGAGTGATTGCCATCTTAAGAGAAAGCGGTCGGCCAAGGAAAGGCTTGGTCCTAGAGCTGAGATGGACTTTAAGGGACGTTATGAGATGAGGGAGGATGACCCTGAAGACAGAGTGATTGATGAGATAGCACATAGGTGAGGAAGCAGGCAGACTGAGTTTTTCATTTTAGGGCTGCAGGATAGAAGGACAGGGCCGTTTGACTGAGATGCGAAACGACCAGCCAAGGATCACTGTTATGGTGTGGAGTTACAATTAATAGCCACTAAATGTTTCAAAGAAAAATATCTTTCAAATACGCAATGACCTGAACCTCAAAAGGCCCACATAGATGGCATATGCATTCAATCGGACTGATAAAACGTTTGCATTAGCCAATCAGAATGGACCCGCCAAAGTTCTGATGGCTGTGGTAAATTTAACGTGAAGTAGTTATTACACATGGGCTGAGGCTGAGACTAAGGCTGCAGCTGAAGGCTATTTCTAAAATCGCTTAACACATCAGGTATTATTTGATTAATCAATTAATCAAACATTCACCCTGCTGTATGAGGTGAGACGCATTTCGCACCCCACAAAAGCTTCAGCAGCCCACATACTGATCCGATCTTCTTTTAGTTTTTCCCTCACCTTGGTGATAATATTTAGCAGCTACTAAATGCTGGATGTTAGGCTGAAGAGGTTAACAACAGTGGCTCCCAATTTGATTCACGGGGTCCGACATTACATTTAAAGTTATGTTTGAATTGAATATTTGTGTTGTAGCAAAATATTGCATTAAAAGAAATAGACACCTAGTGGTCCCCTAGCATTACCGCCACATGTTGAAGTCCATAGTTATAGAGCGTTGTAGAGCACACGTGAGTAAACAGTGCATTAACTTCTGTCCATAATTAGTGTCGTCAGATGATCATTGCAGCTCTAATTTACTCTAATTTTGCCAGTTATTGTAAATAACGTATTTCTCTTTGTTCACTGTGCTGTATTATTTAACTGAGCTCTCTCTTCATTCTTTTTGAAAGGTTAATGGAGCCAAAGAAAGAATTAATAGAGCGTGTCGTGAAGGTGATTGGCCCAAAGAAGGCAATAGAGCTTCTGGCAGAAACGGCAACGATTGAGCAAAATGGAGGTCTTTACACTGTGGTAAGAGTTCTCAAATCATATCGACTTTACTGAAAGAGTGAGCCACTTCTTTACCTGGTTCACCAGTAAGGATGGTTTAACAAGCATGCTGTGTAAAGGCATCAGTGCTTAATCATGAATTAATGAGTGTTTATGAAGATTTAATGCAGCTGTACAGACATTACAGTAGGACTTCTTATTTATGAGTCTGTTTTGCTCTTCCTGTTAGTTGCCACAGAGGGGCGCCATTGTATCTTGTTGTACCGAGTGTGCTTGATCTCTAATCCTTATATGGGAACTTTACCAAGTAGAGAAAAACTGAACCCAAGTTTTTGTCTTGCAGGATGGCAGTAGAAGGCGAACCCCTGGAGGGGTGTATCTGAATCTGCTGAAGAACACTCCCAGCATTTCTCATCACCAGGTCAAGGTACATCATTAAGTTGCTAGATCTCTATCTACATAACAGACCAGCATGCATTCACTGTGGCATTGCTTTGAGAAGCTGATGCAGCATCGCAAAATTTATTTCCGTCCAGTGTTTTGCTTTGATTTTTGATTTTTGAGATGGGATAATCGAGCCGCTCTCTAAAGCCTTCTCTAGCACACCCCACTGAAAGTCTTTGGAGTTTCATGTGTGGAAATGATTCTCTCTGAAACGCACTTTCACAGCCTGAGCCCGATGAATCTCAGGATTCACCCTGGAATATGGCCGTCCCATCATGGAAGACCAACTCCATTGATTAACTTTTACCATTCACTGTTTCACTGTGAGAATGACAGGACAACTTTTGAAAGTGTCAGCTGTTCACTACACCAGAATAAGATTCAGAAAAATTCAAGTTAGTCTAGTAAACGGGATATTGCAGGTAACCCTACATGCTTATGTATATAAAAAAAATAATGAACACATTTGCCTTGCTCTCAAAGTCAGCATTTGGTTTTCTAGGAAATATTTTAGGAGGAGAACAAGAAAGAATGGCAAAGACAGTAGATCAGGTAATGCTGGAGGTGACCGTGTAATGTTGGCTGAGCAGCAGTCATAGTATTCTACCTAAGGTAAATCATTTTCTGCTCATATGGATGGTGTGGTGCTGGCTTGCCAAAGTAGCTTTAATAATGTAGAAACATTTTTTCTAACTTTAGCTATCATAGTTAGCCTAGCGAAACTGGTGCAGACTTTCAGTCCACGGCTTGTTAAGGCTCACAGTGTTTCACAAGAGCAAGGTTGTCTAATATACTGTATAAGACTCAACACCGCTCAACACCACGCCGCTCAACACCACGCCGCTCAACACCACGCCGCTCAACACCACGCCGCTCAACATTATGTTGTATTTGCTCTTAAAGTGAACTTTTTATCTTCTAGGAAATATTTTCTGAAGAGAACCAGAAGGAGGTAAGCAGCAAAAAAGCGGCCAAGAAGCGACGGAGGCACATAGTAGCCAAGAAGATGAAGCAAGCTCTCAACACTTTGAACCTGCAGGAGCATGATGATGTCTCTCGGGAAACTTTTGCCAGCGACACCAACGAGGCTCTGGAGTCTCTGGAGGAGGTTCCTGAGGACCAGCCGGAGCCTGCACTGGGCACAGAGGACAGTCCGGTAGTTTATAACTCGAATGACTTGGAAGTCTTCTGATTCATGTGTCTTAATAAGGGACTGTTTGTGAAGATGGAGGGCGAGCAAACCTTCTGTGTCTACCTACACGATGTTCAGTGATGAGGGCTGAAAAGATGAACTTTCGTTTAAGAAACGTGCTCGACTTGGTTTAGGATGCAGATGCCACTGAGGTTGTTTTCCCTGTTCCTGTTTCACAGGTTGTGTGAATTTGGACACACAGCCTTACTGCTCCATAAGGACAGACAAAACTAGCAGCTTGTTAATAAGTCTTCAGACGCATGTCAATGAGTTCACAAAACTAACACTTTTTTATTTTTTTATTATTTTTTTGACACGTTTGCGTAACACCCTTATACTTTGTCATTTAATGGCGCCATGATGCACTTGCTCTGAATCCGTATATCTGCTAGTACTTAATGGCTGTGCACGTTTCCTTATAGTTAAGCCGAGTTGCAGATTAAAGGAACGCTTTGATAGAAAATCACGTTTACCCAGTAAATCAGTAAATAAAGCCCAGTCGTAGTCAGTTGGCTGTATTGAATGTGTGTTTTTTTTTTTTTTTTTTTCTTTAGTTTAGCTGTGGAGCTACGAGACCTATGAAATCAGTAGTCACCCAAATCTTTTATGATCTTATGCTGAATTGGTCCTTTGAATTCACCTTTGTGGGTGTATTTGCTTTGCTGGTTTAGAAATCAATGTTTTGTTATTTCTGTTTATAAATAGCATTTAATCCTGACTTTTGTAACGGAATAGTGTGTGTGTGTGTGTGTGTGTGTGTGCGCGCACATGCGTCTGAAATCACTAACTTAATCTAGCGCTCATATGTCTGTGTTACGGCATTCAAGTCCGACTGCAGCACAACAGTGGAGAAGGTTTGGGTGGCTATTGAGTCCTCATGATAGTTAGCAACATTAGCCTTGTAGCTCCACCACTAAACCAAAGAAGCAGAGTTTGAACACCAGGCATGTCTCGGCTGATTGACTACATCTGGGCGCAAATGTGTAAATTTGACTTTCTGCCAAACCATTCCTTTAAACTGAAGTCATTCCCTGTTGTAAGTCCTACAGGTCATGGACTGAACTTATTGCAACCCTACAGTTCGTGGACCATGTTTTGTCTCAAAACGAGCACTTTTTGTTTTTTTTGTTTTTTGTTTTGTTTTGTTTTTTGTTTTGTTTTTTTAAATCCCCAGAAATTTAAAGACTGCATCCGGGCAGTGTGATAAAATCCACCACAGCCTGTTTGGTGTGTGGCTGTATGATAAGTATGTTCATTCTGAAAGTCGTTTCTGGACTTTTGACACTTGTGAAACGTTTCTGAGCAAAAGATTCTACATAATAAGTCATAGTTTGAGAATATATCATAATCATAGTAGTAATGTGGATGCTCAGAGAACATTGCACTTGTTCCACAGACTAATCCACAGTGCTAACATGCATTGGTCGTATTCATGTACACTTAAGCGCTCAGAACTCACAGTTGCTGTTTAGTCAAAGTAGAGTGTTTAAAGAACGTGCCTTTGCTACTGAGTCCTGATCCTTGGATATCAAATTCTATAATAAATCTTTGGCTCTGCTAGGAATCAGATTTCAAGCCTGTGTGATATTTACTGAACAGACTAAACCCACCGTATGAATTTTCACGTCAGTGCTCTTTTCCATTGTTTCTGGTTTGATGCATTGCAACTCAGTGCCGTTACCTCAGAAAGTCTTCGTGATCAGTCTCTCTGTACAGTGATCCAGTCAGTGGTTTCCTGTGTTTTGTGCTAATTCTCTGACTCAGTCATCCCCCGACCTTTTCTGAAACCGTATTTGTTAATTGTCTATTTTTAACAGGCGCTGTAGACGGCTGTTCAGCCTTGTTTAGTGGCCTTTTTTTCCCCCACATCAGCGCTTATCTTTTTTTTTTTCTGACATCATCAGCGCTTATCATGAAAAAGACATTTCCTCCATTTCGAATGAGCACAAAAGCTTTAATTATGTCATTTTTTTTACCTTACATGAACTTCCATAAAAAGAGCAGCTTTTTTTCTGTACGGCAACAAAAGGAAAAGTGTTTAAATCGAGCATCATTATGAGTGTCTCTCAAAGCTCCTCAGTCGTCTGGATGAGATTGAACCTCTTCACTGGTAGTTCAGGGACTCACCAATGCCAAAGAGCCCCGCGAGCCCAACTCTGAAAAGTTGTCATGGAGACATTCGGTGTAACACGTCTAAATTAGAATGCGATATTGTGCCGGTGGTATAGAATCTCTCACAGATGCAGAACCACAAGGCCATGAGGGCAAAGATAGTCGTGACACGTCTGGTGAACAAAAGATGCGGTCACAGAAATGGTATCCCATTACCTCCTCAGACGTTCATCATTCAGGGTCCATTATGTGAACTTCCTGCCTGTTGCTTTAGGTACTTTTAGGCTGCTTGTAGTATTTGCAAGTTTAATTGGACTGCACTGCATGTTCATCAACGTTGTCTTCATTAAAGCCAAACGCAGATCTGTCACGCTGACAGTA
The DNA here is from genome assembly GCA_034552555.1 of Semaprochilodus insignis. Taxonomy (NCBI): domain Eukaryota; kingdom Metazoa; phylum Chordata; class Actinopteri; order Characiformes; family Prochilodontidae; genus Semaprochilodus; species Semaprochilodus insignis. The sequence goes on along the minus strand of CM067490.1, from coordinate 4,525,142 downwards.
GCCGTGATTAGTATACAGAGCATGACATCTTGCTGTCTGTGGGTGTAGTTGAGCAGCATTATTCGCAGGCAGAGCGAGCAGCCTGTACTCCAGAAAAATACATATGGAGATGTGTCTGAGTCATTTCTTGGAGAGGTGAAAGGAGTGATTTGTGTTTGTAAGAAGTTCTTCACCCCAGAGGGAGGACAGCTGATTACGGTTAGCACTGTAGTGGGCTGAGGTTGAAATCATGGTGACCATATTCCTTTAATAACAGTTGTACAATTGGACAACATCGGAAAATGAGAATAACTAAATAGTCAGGGGAATGCTTCATGGTCTTCTAGGTCTTCAGAAAAGGCCCAAAAGGCTTGAGACTTCCTGTTTGGAAAAAAAATATGTTTCTGTATCATGTAGTTCATTTTTATTTAATATATTCATACTGTTTGTTGTTTTAAAATAGCTGGAAGTGTAGTAATACTCTCTAGCCTTCTACCCACCACTCAAATGTTACACTGTTAAGTGAAGGGTGGAAACAAAAGGCGTACATTCTCAAACTCCCGGAGTAAAAGGATGGTAGCATCTAGGCAGATATAGCCACTCTTCTTCAGGAGCTGGACGAAAGCATAATTAAGACCTGGAGCAGAATCAGCATGTCATTTACTAAGACAGAAAAGACACTGTAGGGGGAAGCATTTATTATGTATATCTATTCTTTTCATAAACCACTATCACATACAAGGACAAAAACACAGTTGCTGCTTGTCATTCAATTAAAGTATAATACAAGTTGTTTTTCAGTTTTCTAAGGTTGTCCACCTGCCATTATGATATATACAAAACAGAATGAAATAAAACACATCAAAGTACATGCAATTAATTAAATTTGGTTGTAATGACTTTGGAGCCATTTTCCTCAAATCTTTTTAATACATTTTTTTTCAGTTTCAAAGGAAATATGCGGCTTTCCATTCCATAAATTTCATGAACAGTTTCTTCCCCCTGCTTCACTGATGGGAGATCTGGCTAGACCCAATTCTTGGCTGCCAGAAATATGTGCAGCAAGTATCTATCCATTCCTACCAGACTGTCTGGTATGTTCACTAAGTATAAAACTGAACAGGTCTCGGTTATATGCTGGTGCAGAATATTGTTACTGTAAGACCCGACCGGTTCACAATAATACATATTTATAGTATGTATATTGTATGTATGTTTACATACAGCTCTGGAAATAAATAAGAGCCCACTCCAGTTTCTTCTTAAATCAGCATCTCCACATGTACAGCAGGTTCTTAGTGAGGAACAGAAGGTTCGGTTCTAGCTTCACTGGCAGATACAGTGAGCGTCTGGTTCATAAGAACAAGGTCAAGCAGCAACCACACAGGACAACACAGCTACAGACCGGCAGAGGGCGGAAACCACTCTCTACTGACCGTGATGAGCACCACCTCATTCCAATGTCACTCAACCACCGTAAGATGACCTCAAGTGACCTACAGAAAGACTGGCGAGCGGTGGCTGGGGTGAAATGCACAGTGAGCATGGTTCTAAAAACAGGCTTCTGGAGGGTCATTAGTGATTTTCTAAATAAACAGATCTAAAATACAATATCTGATCTGGAATTTGGGAGACGTGTTTCCAGTAGTGTATAGAATTAAACAGAACTGCTCGTTTGGTCAAACACAAACCCAGAAACTGTACAACTAGACACACTGATCATTTTGAGGTGGTCTCCTAAATTTTTCCAGAGCTATATAGTACAAGACGTGAGTCTGTTCCACATGGGTGGAACTACAATGTCTCCAGAAAGGTTGGTTATACCAAGCTACATCGATTTACCTTTAGGTGTAGTTTTAGTTTTTTCAGCAAAATTTATGCCACGTTCTGGAACTTGTGGTCATAATTTGCATTTTCCATATTTTCCCTCAGGTCAGATATATTTATGTTAAGTTATTTTGTCCAAGAGACCCTTGACATATTCAGTCAACTCAATTTTTAAATTCATTTTACCTTCATATAGTAAAGAAATAATGTTACTAATGTCCTTAGTATATACCTGTATAACACTCTGGATTATAGGGTTCTCCTCTCCCCGTGGGTCGGGATCCTTAATCTCTGTTAAGTAATCTTGGTAAAGTTGTAAATATCCATCAAAGTTTTGGTTAGTTAAGCCAAAATTATCCTTCAGTGCTGAAAAGACAATAAAGTCCCCATCTTTGTCAGTGTACGGTATTCCGTCAACCCCCTTATGAGTCCAGAACTTGAATCGTGATCCTGCAATCCAGGTGGGAATGCTTGATCATAGGAAATCATCTCAGTTGTTTAATTAGCTCTCCAGAGTTAGAGCCGCTCAGTTCGATTAAACCAGATTTTGAGTATATGTCGAGAAAAATGGTTTGGATCTGCTTTGGTTAACCCGGATCTGTCCTCTATTAAAGCTTGTGGTGGGATAGAGCATGTTGTATGTCTTTCCACTTTGCTATTATGCTGGAATCACACCAGTGCACCAAATACCTTAACTGGGCTGTGTGAAAAGATTCTGTCAGATTTGGGAGTGACATACCTACCTTATCTTTATTTATCTGCTGGAGTGTTACATATCAAATTCTTGGGTTTTTCTATTCCAGAGAAAGTGTGAAATCTGTCTGTCCCACTTACACTACTGACCATGAGGAATCTCCACCAGTAAGGCTTGAAGCAGGTGTAAGAACCTTCAGCTATGTCATTTAAACTTGTGAACTGATGTCTAGGGGAGTTAGAGACCATTATGTCAAGTCATCCCTAAATTGGGTGTGTAGTAAATGATTCAGATCTTTAGTCAGTGAAACCCCCATGTATTTAATTGATTGTGAATTCTTCAATAATCAAACAGAACAGGCACAGACCAAGCTGGGTCTCTGATATACAGCTCTGGAAATAAATAAGAGAGCACTCCAGTTTCTTCTTAAATCAGCATCTCCATATGTACAGCAGGTTCTTAGCAAGGAACAGATGGTTCGGTTCTAGCTTTACTGGCAGATACAGTGAGCGTCTGGTTCATAAGAACAAGGTCAAGCAGCAAACACTCAGGACAACACAGCTACAGACTGGCAGAGGGCCAAAACCACTCTCTACTGACCGTGATGAGCGCTACCTCATTCCAGTGTCACTTAACCACCGTAAGATGACCTCAAGTGACCTACAGAAAGACTGGCGAGCGGTGGCTGGGGTGAAATGCACAGCGAGCATGGTTCAAAAACAGGCTTCTGGAGGGTCATTAGTGATTTTCTAAATAAACAGATCTAAA
>CM067490.1:4433253-4502569 GCA_034552555.1 Semaprochilodus insignis | reverse complement strand
CTTGTTCAATGCTTATCCAGGCTTGGGGAGTCTCTGGTGAGAAATAAAACATTGCGGAGCGTAACTGTGCCGACCAATAATACCATTTTAAATTTGGGATTTGAATACCTCCTCTTTCATATGGCAAGTATAACAATCGTCTTCTGTTAACCTAGATGAATTTACTGAAAGCACCATTTATGTCATCAAAGAGAGTTAGGCAGTGGTAAAGGGATTGATTGAAAGAAATATAAAAATTTTGGCTAAATTTTCCTTCACTGCCTGTACTAATGGGTCATAATTTGTAGAAATTATCTTCTCAATATTTGGAGTAATTTGAACCCCCAAGTAGGTGAATCCTGGTTTTAATATGCTGATATTTATTTTATTTTAATTTGTTTTTCCCCAGTTGTCTGTATGTTGCCTACAGTGTGTTTGTTGGCAAGTTTGCATGTTGTCGAGAAAGGCCCCGCTGTGCTTCTATGAGTGGGAACAGCTATTGGTGGTCCCTCCACCAACCATAGTAGGGAAAATGTTCTATGCAAAGACATGATTTGGTTTCATTCCTAATTATTACTGTTGTGTGAGCATCGTTAAATGTTGTATTTTAATGAAGATTCAAGCTTTCTCTTGGACAATTTGCTCTGTCTTTTGTAAACGAGTGCTTGGGCAAAACCCATTTAATGCCTTACTTTATTTTGACTACGTTACCAGACGGACCTGTAAGGAAATTCTTTGCGCTATCAGGATTCCATCAACTGATTGTGTTTGATAGCGGAGCTCCTGCTTTTCTGGTAATGAGGAACAGGGGTGATGACATTTGTTGAGCCAGGCAATTTGCCCTGATGTAATCTGTCTTTCAGTGGGTCACACCCCCGGCAGTCCCCATTGATCATTTGTGATGTCGCTATGGAAGCCCCTTAGCCATGTGTGCCACTGAACTTTGCTCTTCTATTGAGCAACCTTTTAACAATCATCTTGTAGCTAGCATTTAAGGTCTCGTTGTGTATGATCAGTAGGGTTTTGCCTTCGACCAGTTTCTGTGATTATCTCTTACCCTTAAAACCGGAGCAACTTTTTAGCAGACACGTGGGTGTCCTCATGTCTTTGGGGACTGATGATGTGTTGTGTGTTTGTGGTTGTGGTTGCAGCTATGCTAAGAAAGATGCTGACCTGGCGGGTTCCCAGGCCCGGCTGAAGGATGTGGAGGCGCTGCTGAACTCTAAAGAGGCTAGTCTTGCCACAGCGCTGTCTGAGAAGAAAGCCCTTGAAGGCACACTGGCTGGCCTACAAGCCCAAATCCAGGAGGTACCACGGAAATTGCTTATTGATTGACGGGTTTATTTATTTGTTTGTTTATTTATTTAGCAAAAATTCTGGTAGGTAAAATGTAGGTCTGCTTTGACCTGTATTTCAGCATAAACATTGCAAAGACAACGTATGAAATGTTTTATCAACTTGCTTATCAAATTGATGCCTGCAGCACTTCTCAAAAAACAGTTAGTTCCTAATTGAGATTGGGATGTGGGATGTTTGTCTGAGACGGGTGATGCAGATATGTTTAGATATAATAGAAGCATCCAAGAAAAGTTGAGTCCTTTGTGAGTAAGAATGGGTTGGGGCTCGCCACTTTGCCAAAAATGCATCAGCAAAAAATCCAAAAGCTTCAAAATGTTCCCAGGCAAGTGATAGCAAGGAGTTTAGGAGTTTATCACCACATGGACTCAGGAATAATCTCTGCTGCTTGCACAAGTTAAGACTACTATGTGCAGTACTATGTGCAGTACTATGTGCAGTACTATGTGCAGTACTATGTGCAGTTCAAACTCAAGATTCAGAAACACTGCTGACTTGGCTATGCTTGAGCTCACCTGAAAGGTACTGATGCACAGAGTAATTGACTTTTTGTGCTCTTTCAAAGCTCTTGCAGAGCTGAATCTTTAGTCCTGCGGATAAAGTGATGCAGTGTAAAACATGCCTTAGTCCTAAGTATTTTGGGAAATGTTGCAGGTGTCAAATTTGGATTATTGTTTTTTTTTTTTTTTTTTTTTGCGGATTGGTGGGGTAACCTTCATACGATAAAGCAAACCATTTTTTTTCTGTTTTTAGTTTAATAGTCAAACAGACTTTATAATCCCTGCTTTGTGTTCTTATCAGCATTTCACATTCTGCCCCAACTTTATTTGGATATGGGGTTGTAACTTTACTTCTGTGGTGTTCAGCTTGAGGCCAGTTTGGCCTCATCTAAGAAGCAGCTAGGGGATGAGACTCTGCTGAGAGTGGACCTGGAGAACCGCTGCCAGAGCCTGGTGGAGGAGCTTGAGTTCCGCAAGAACATGTTTGAGGAGGTAAGCAATTTGGTTACTGGGATTTAATGGGTTTGTTTTAAGTATTATCAGAAATGTAACATTTTCACTAATGTGTAGTGTTCACCAGAGTGTTTCATAATCATTAGATATGATGGCATCCACTGGTGTCAATACATTTTCTAACACAGGAAAAATTAACCGGCATGTTAATGATCATTTATTGCAGTTATATACAATATATTGCCATGTCTTCAGCAGATTTGAGACAAACTTGGTACACTAATTTTAAAACATTAAGTAAGTTCACACTAGTAGCCTAAATATGAACTTATTTAGGCTAGGTCAAACACAAGTGTCATTTACAAGACTATGTAGGCATTAATGTTGGTTACATATATACAAATATTAACATTAAAACTTTTTGTTTACAGGCTTATTTATTTATTTAAAGTTTTAAGTACCTTCTGTAAAAGTATCACCAGCCTATTTTTCACCATTTTTGGTGGGTGTGCTTGTACCTGGGTACTCGGTCACACTTGTGTTTTGAGGAAAAGTTGCGTATTGTGTAAGTGTCAAAGTACTATATTACTTACTCCTTTCCAGAGTGTTCTACCTCTTGGTCCATGTCAAGTTTACAACTAGAACCTTCTGAGTTGATACTGAACTTGATCTGTTATTGTAATTAGATTATGATCTAACCAAACAAGGAGTTGTCGATCACAATAAGCAATCCCTGTTTGTACTATGAATAACAGCCATTGTTCACAGCCCCTGAAACGTGCTGTACTGCAGATAGATAATATTGACTAAATGTTCCATTGACAGGACTTTGCACACTGTAACCACCCCTGAGGACAGAATCCCCCACAGTGCTGAGCGCTGTCTGATTTGGGTGTGCCCTACTGACCTGAAAGGATCTGTGCTGATGTGTTAGTATTGGAATGTTGACAAAATAACACATTTAATGTACAGGGTTTTCTCACCTTGAGAGAGAGGGGGGAATTCTTTGGCTTGGTCAATGTCTCTACCAGAGAACTTGAGCCAAGTTTATTTCCATTCTTTATCAAATAGTAGCGCCCTTTTAATCTGATCATTTCAGGTTCACACTACAGTTCACAGTAGGTGAAATGTGAAACCGTCGCTTAGCTACACAGCCTAAACATCAAGTTGGCAGCAACATCAGCTGCTGTTCTGCAGACCTAGCCTATACACTTCCACTGTAACTGGTGACTCATGCAAGCTGGACGTACAAGTTTTTCAAATGAACTGAAACGATAACGCTGGAAATGAAATGCAAAGCCCTTTAAACTAACATGCACTGCTGTGGTTACACACATGGCTGCAAAGCTTGGGAGGCCATGCTTGGACATGGTTCTTTCTTTTGACCACCTGTCTTTGGTCTTTTTCACCATTGTGTCTCGCCTTTCTTTTACCCCAGGCTTGTTGACTCTGTGCGTTCCTGTCCATTTCAGTGTGTGTGCTTTTCGATGAGAGACGCATACCTTTTTGAATATGCGCTGTACAATGCCTGAATATTGGGTTCTCCTCTCTTTCCACCCAACTTGCAGGAGATCAAGGACACCCGGCGCAGGCATGAGACCAGGCTGGTGGAGGTGGACTCGGGCCGCCAGATGGAATACGAATTCAAGCTGGCCCAGGCACTGGCCGACATGAGACAGCAGCATGACGACCAAGTCAAAATCTACAAGGAAGAGATGGAGCAGACATACTTGGCCAAGGTGACTATAGTCACTAATTCAGTGTTATAGTGTTGGTAAGGCAAGGGTGAGGAGTTGGCTGGTTCTTTGTATGTGGCGTTGCCAAGTCTAGCAGCTTAATTTAATGGACGTATTTTATTTTCTACCGGCTACCAGCCTCCTGATATTTCCTAACTCTCTATTACACAATATTATCTCTGGGTAGCAAGCCCGTTTTGCTCATTTAAAACTTTTGTTTGATGGCAGAGTACTGGTGTGTGTGTGTGTGTGTGTGTGTGTGTGTGTGTGTGTGTGTGTGAGTGAATTTTGTCCATTCCCGCATTCAAACCTCTGAAAAACAAATCTTGTACTGCAGATTATGTATCAGGAAAGTATTGTGTTGTTTTTGCCATATTGCTGATTCCTGTTTGAAAATCTTTTAGTTAGAAATTGTAATTTTGATATCAATATGTGAGAAATGTTAAATGCACCAGTTATGTTAAACGAGCAGTTGACTAGGCCTTATTTCTAAAAGCAAGACGCAGTTTGTGAAACAAACTTTATAATTAGACTTTAATAATAGACTTTATAAATGCTTATTTTGTGCACATGTGAATGAACATGTGAACATCCTCAATTTATCTTGTTTTTGTCATGTGAGAATATGGCCTCAGTTGAAACTGAAAGGATCGGGTGATCAGTCATGTGGAAACATTCACTTTTGCTTCAGGACTTTACAAGTCTGTCAAAATGCGGTATGAAATCAGTGTGCATGATCAAACTGCTTTTAACAGTGATTTACAAACACTTGTTCAGTTACCTCTGCATCTATTTTGCAGAAATTTGATCATGCAGTGTATTTGCATAGCTACGAGGTACAGTGCATATGCAGCTGAGGTTGCAGTTCGTATTGTTTATTTTGCATCAGTTATATTGTTTGTTTGATTTCCTGGAGATCAAGCCCCCGGTTTTCTAATCTAGTCTTGACACCTCTCTTGCTTTCTCACCATCTGCAGTTGTGCTGCACTTCCTTCCAGCTTCTGAGCAGACCTCGCTCTTCAGTTCCTCTCTTTGCTACTAGCGTTTTAAATTCGAGCCGCTTTCCCAAGACCGTCATACTGAGTTCACTGCTTGTCTTCTGTATGTTTCAGCTGGAGAACGTGCGTCTGTCAGCGGAGATGAACAGCAGTTCAGCCAGCATGGCTCGTGAGGAGCTAAAGGAATCTGCTCTGAGGGTTGAGAGTCTGGCAGCTCAGCTGGCCAGCCTGCAAAAGGAGGTACGTATGGACACAGTAAAACGACTTATTCAGTTGTACCAGCTCTCTTTCAACCTTACAGCTGGGAAACTGGCGTCCTTTGTTACTGTGCCAAGGAGTGAAATGCACACTATTTGTATGTACTCTTGGGGTTTCATGTATTCTGTGGTCCATTCTGGTTACACATGTTTTTAAATATGGATTGGAATCTGCTGAAGGCTAGAAAAAGCTTTATATTGTTGGAAAGATTGCATGTAATGTAAATAAGGAGGAAAGTGTGTAACGGTATTTGACTAATGTAGAAGTTTGAGTAAGCAGGAACTTCCTGTTTTTATGTGTCTTGACCAGTTGTATGTTGGGTCCTCAGTTTGGCAGCGGTCTCTTTGACAATATTGGCATGTTAAGAGGTCTCTTGTCTGCTTCACTCCCCAGTTTGAGCTATTATGTAGAAAACAAGATTCTTCTGATATGTAAGCTTCTTTTTCAAACCAATTTTATTAGTTCTGCATTGACCTTCAGGTTCAAATATTTGAGCAGTGCTGTGTGGGTGTGTAACGATTCTGTGTGCATGTGTAACGATTCTGAGTTGTCTATGTACAGGCAGGTAAGGTGCTCTGAAAGAATGATGTTTGAGGTAGCTAGGCCTGTTGGCTGACAAGCTGCTTGTTTCACTGATTGAAACTGACATCCTGTTTGTTCTAATGAAGGAAAGGTAATTTGGCCAACTGGATATTGTGCTTGGAAATCGAATGTTAACAAACCTCCAAAACATGCTCATGTAGATAGTCAAGTGTCAGACTGTTGGAGTAATGGCAGCAGTGTGCTTCAGCAGGGTAGGCTTTAATGTATTTGACAGGAAGGAAAGACGGGGTTGAATAGAGGCTGCAACCGCACAAGGGGAGGGGCAGGTACATGAGTGCAGCTACAGGGGAAAACTTCATACACACATGTAAAATATGACACGCACACATTGTAAGACTGCAGTGTCGGTGGTCTTCGTATGTCATGTTGATTAGGGCTGTACGATTTATTTATTTATTTATTTATTTATTTTTGTTTGTTTTTTTGGTTTTTTTGGTTATCACAGTGTAATTTTCTGTGATAAACACATTGTTAAATCGGCGACGACGGAACTTTCAACATTACCTGAAATGCCGCACCACCAGGCATCATTACATTAGTTAGAAACCTTAAGACACACAAGGGAGTTTCTAATAAACCAATTTAAAAAAAAAAAAAAAAAAAGTATTGTGAAATGAAAATCTTGTGTGTCTGTATGAAAATATATTTATATAATAAGGTGTTGAGGTAATGCTGACTGCTTTACAGCCTGTCGGTGCACAAAAAGGCACTTGCAGTTGGTATTCTTTCTGTTTTGCACAGTGATGAACAGTGTCTTTTTGTGATTTTGTATTATGCTGTTTGTTTATAGGAGAGATTAGTGGGTTTCTCTTTACACATCCAAAAAAGTCCAATCAGAAGCACACTGTTTTAATATTATCATCTTATAGATATCCAGCAGCCATAGTGCATGTAGTATTTAAGTTTTTGTACTTTGCTTTACGCTTTGGTCCAATCCTCTTCCTCTTGCTGCCCCTTTGCTCCCTTCCGTGTAGGCTCGAGGCTGGCAGGACCGCATCAACGAGCTGGAGGCTGCTCTGGCTCACGAGAAGGACCTGAGCCGCAGGATGCTGGCAGAAAAGGAGCGTGAGATCGCCGAGATCAGAGCCAAGATGCAGCAGCAGCTGGAGGAATATGAGCAACTGCTGGATGTTAAACTTGCTCTAGACATGGAGATCAATGCCTATAGGAAGCTGCTTGAAGGAGAGGAGGAGAGGTCAGGCTTTTAAACTTGTTTGTTTAGTTTTTTCTGTCTCTTATATGCAGTGTGGAGCCTCTAAACGTCCGTATGCTGCGTTCCTCTGTTCTTTGTGTTTACGTTGTGCTACATCTGTTTTTCTCGGTTGATTAGGCTGAAGCTCTCTCCCAGCCCATCATCTCGTGTTACAGTATCCCGGGCCTCATCCAGCCGCAGCGTTCGAACCACACGTGGGAAGAGGAAGCGCGTGGATGTAGAAGAGTCGGAGGCCAGCAGCAGCGTCAGCATTGCTCACTCAGCCTCCGCCACTGGCAACGTCTGCATTGATGAGCTTGACGTGGATGGCAAGTTCATCCGTCTGCACAACACGTCTGATCAGGTCAGAGCTAACGAGAGGCACTTTCTTTTGGCTTTGGTTGAAATGTGTTTTGCCATAAACCCGTTCATAAATGACTTTTTGTTGTACTTAAGTTCTTTCCGGGGGCCATTTGCAGCTGCGTTGTTTTGTGACCCTAATGCTGTTTGTATGTGTTTGCAGGACCAGCCAATGGTAGGGTTTGAGATGACTAGAACTATTGGCGACACTTCTGCTACCTACAAGTTCACCCCCAAATATGTCCTCAAGGCTGGTCAGAAAGTCACTGTAAGTCTTTCTTGCTTCTTATCATTAGTGTGTTATTTGAACTGCTTTGCTTGCTGAAAGTGTAGGGATGCAACATGGATGGAGTCATCATTATTCTTAATTTAAACTTTGTTTGAAATTAATATTGTATTGTGAACACTGGTCCTGTACCCCAACGCCTCCCCTCCCCCACCCTGCACATTTTATTGTTTCTTTGAACACACCACCTTCAGGTCAAGAAAGGCTTGTTAATGACCTGATCAGTTGAATCACGTGTGTTGAGAGCAGGGAAGCACTAAAATATGCAGGGGGTACTCCAGAACCAGGGTTGGGGACCACTGCGTGATCGAACTGAATTGTGTGCTGTCTGTATTGTTACTCCCATGTTGAATCAAAATGCACTGAAATCCACCTGGTTAACATTTACATTTACTAAAGAGCAGCTTTCATAAAGCTACATGATACTTTTGAACCCACAAACATCTAACGTTGTATCCTAACAGTGAGTTAAGTTGCTTTTGTCCAATTTGATTTTAGTAGGGTATGGACAGTTGGCACTCTTTTGTAATAAGCCTTTATAAATGTTTATATAGGTTTTTTGTCAGTTCTGAACGGCTTATATAGGTATGCAGCCCACCAGTCTTCAGTAGAGAATTCGCTTAACTGATGTAACATGTTTCTGAATGAATGCTCTCTGGTTTTCGGCAGATTTGGGCGTCTAACGCTGGTGTGAGCTCCAGCCCTCCAACTGACCTTATCTGGAAGAGCCAGAGCTCCTGGGGCACTGGGGAGAATGTGAAGGTGGTCTTGACTAATGCAGATGGAGAGGTAAAGACCACATACCTTGGCCACACATGTGTTTTGTGCACGATTACAGTTGAGAGCCGTACTTGGTAAAAATCGTTTCTCGATGGCACAAGTACCACAGAGACGTTTGGGAAATGTAGTTCCTTTAGTGTCCAGCAGGTGACGGTGTGGAGTTATTTAGATGTGGCCCTTTAAGTGTCATGTTCTCATTTACAGGAAGTGGCTGTAAGAAGTACAGTGTTCAAAACTGCCATTGTAGAGGAGGAGGAAGAGGATGATGAGGGCGTGGAGGTTGTTGAGGAACATCTCTTCCACCAGCAGGTAAGACACAGTATTTTCACTAATGGTGAGATGAGCAGGAACACCGGTTGCATCAGGAGAAGGTGTTACAGTGGGTTAAGTAATGGAGTATACTTGTTGCTGGAAACGGCTTCTTGGTTTTGTGAGATGCAAAGCGCCTGCTTTGCTGTCACACCAAGAGGATCAGATAAAGCGTGTGGAGCTTTAACAGCGCGGTGGGTCACATTCACTCTAGCCAGGAAAAACTAGACTCATGCCTGCAGCACTACCTGAAATGCCACGTTTGGTGAGGGTGAGGTGTCTGTGTGTGGGGCAGGACCCTCACTGTTGCTGTAGTGGTTTGAACATGTTCAGAATTTGTTTTCGTCTAATAAAAGGACAGACGGCTGCAGCTCCCTACTTCCAAAGATTTTATCGCTCAGCTTAGACTAAATGGGCCGTTTGCATCAAATTATGTAGCACAGAAAACATCTGATACGTTTAACACATCCAACTATAACTCGTCACATGAAATACGATTTTGGTTTAACAACTAAATAAAATAAATATTAATTTTCATATTTCCTCATTGTTATAGCTTTTTACAAAGGGGGGACATTTTTTACTGCAAGACTTTGCTCAGATGTTTTTTGGTATATTAGCCACTCTAGACCGTTTTTATCTTGTGTATAGGTTTTCTTGCACCCATATACTGAAAAGGCAAGCTCTGCTCCTGATGTGCCCTTTCTGCACAGTCAGAGACCCCTATTATGGGCCTGTTTTATATCAAATCAGTGTGTAAATATAATATTTATATAACTTTCAATTTACAGTAATTTTTTAAGCTCATTTTTTGAGCTGTTCAATGTCATTGCAGCTGTTTGTATGTATTTTTATCTGTTTAAAGATTACAGACTACTTTTGAAAATGTTTGAAGTTGCTATTTTTATTTATTTATGTTTAATAATAATATAGTAGCACAGGTCATCGTGGTCATGTATTAAAAAATCACCACCGTCATGAGACAGAAAATCCAGGGTTAGATTCACCTACCAGAAATCCTGTTGCGAGGGAGGGAACCTAGCCTGTGCTGCTGTTCACTGGAAGTTTTACTAATTAAAGACATGTAGTAATTTATTTGGTTCTGATTGTATTGTGATTCCGTAACTCGTATCTGCCTTTCTCTCCTCCGTGTAGTAATGGAATGTAGGACGTGAAATGAAGGTGAAAACCTGTGTGTTTGTGTTTTGCAGGGAGATCCACGTGCCGTCAAGAGAGGCTGCTCAATCATGTGAGCACAGCAACACTACCTTTCCACTATAACCAGTCTCAGCTGCCAATACTATAACCACCTCAGAACTATTTTTATATTAGTAGTGTATTATAAACAGATTTTTTTTTCTTCAATTAGTTTTAAATGATTGTAAATCTCTTTTGGTACATTTCCAGTTTTATTTTGTAAGTGAATGTATACGTGCAGAAGTATGCATCACAACTTGCTTTGTATGAACCAAATTTTTTATGATCGGGGCGGGGGGAACTCTTCAGTGAAACTGAGAGCTTTGTGACTGTTAAGGCAGCTTTTGCAAAATCGCCCAGTCCTCCAGGTGCTGTGATCTGACTTTTTTATTTTTATTATTTTTTTTCTGTTTCTTCTTAAAACAAAAAACAAAAAAAAACCATTTTAAAGGCCTCTTTATAGAAGAGTTATCACTTTTGTACTAGCTTTCTAGTTTGTAGCTGGAGAGGTTTGTGCGTTAATGGAATGTAGACTAGTTCAAGATTTGTGAGTCAGAATGGACTGCAGTTTCTTTCACGCCGGCAGAACTCTGCAGTGCGCCACAAGGTGTCAGTCTAGAGTCTCAGAAGGCAGACAGATGAGCAGTCGAAACCCAGAAACTTCTTAGTCTGTTGATTTATAAGCTTTTTCTAAATGATTGAATCCGGGAGTAACACTTGTACTTTATTTTATTTTATGTTTTTAAATAAATCTCCATAAATCACTATGAATCACTAATATGTAGTTCTTGGTTACTGTTTGAGTCACTGAACATGCCAGTATACACTGAGAGAGAACTCCCTGCGAGTCTGTTCCGTTGAAAGATTTGAGCCATTGTAATATGGGAGCTAGCATCACGCTACTGTACTTCACCAGCAGTTATGTATGCACTCTATTGGCTACACAGTATCCAGTTCATTTTGCTTTGACACTAGCATATGCTATTGCAGCTGACCGCAGCAGCATCACGTGAATATTACCTCTCATAATAATGAACAGCCTGAGGTTCGGAATCGCTTAAATGTTATTTTATACTCTTTTGTCTGTTTTATCCAACTGACGTTAGTCTTACGCCTGTTTTGATTTCATCTTAACCGTTATAGAGTTGTGGGTTGTCATGTCACTTGCATGCTTATTTTGCTGTGACCTTTACTATTTGAAAGGTTAATAAATTGTATTGTATTTTCTTCCAGGTCTTGTGATGGTTTTCTTTTTTGATCCGGAAGCATCCGTTTGTGTTAGTTTTCTAATACACGCTGCTGTGTAATGTTGACAGCCATATTCTGGAATGACTGATTGCATCCAGTAATAGAAGTGTCATGTTAGCATTGCAATTAATTGTCATAATGTATGAAATTGACAGGAGCAAAAACTTGGCACATGGTACATGACAGTTGTTGATGACTGTGACGTTACTCTGTAAGATTACTGGACTAAATCTCCACAGCCGTGACTGTGTACAATCTACCGTGAGACGTTTTACAATGTTATGCAGCGGGAAGTGTGACATGAGTTTAATTCATGCCCCCATAGTAATTATTGATTTGTCCGTTACCCCTTTAGTTTATTTAAGTATTTATTTCTTTATCCATTCACTGATTTAGAGACAGACGAGCAGTGATGCCTTAATGGGTTTCATGTTTTGGAGTACTTTATTTTAAAGGTTTTTTTTTTTTTTTTTTTTTTTAACTTATTTATTTATTTATTTATTAATTTTTTTGTAGTTCCTTTGCAGAGTTTGTTTTTGTTGCATCATTGGTGTCTGCTTCATTGGGTTCAGTTCACACAGCACTGACTGAGGTGCATGTGGGTGTTTTGTTTGTGCTGGTCAGCGCTCAGCGGTTTTGCAGGGATAAAACCACTCTGTTCTCTCATTTGCTACCAAAATAGAAATTGGGGACCTCTGTCTATCACAATTAAAGCAATAACGACAAGCCTTACTTCATATCTGCTCCATTATGCTTTGTTTTGTCTGAATTTGGCTGATCAGGCTGCGGATGCTTTGTAATTCATAAATTTACTGCAGGTGTTTGCCTTGTAGATCAGGTCTGGATCCTCCAGTGGGCTTTCTTGGTGTGTGTCTGTGAATGTACTTTGAATTTGGTGCTCCGTATGTTTGAAAGATGTGGCGGGTGGATCTGAAACTGAGAGCTGATACTTCAGCAGAGGGTTCCCATTTTAGCCATGCAGGTTAAAGAAAACTTGCATCCTCCTTGTCGGTATTTCTCCATGCCCACCATGGCAGTGCACCTTACCTGTGACATTTGATGGCTTTGCTTTTTAAGTGTGCAGCTTTTTCCCCCACTTTGTTAGGGTGACCAGATGTCCCTGTTTTCTAAGGATGTTGACCAGACATGTCCTTGTTTTAAACCACAGTGCAAAGTCCAAAAAAGACCTGCAGCAGAGGAGATGGATGGATGTCTTGCCTGTTATGGTCAACAGAGTGGTCTGCTGCCATCTACTAACCACTTCTACCACTTGTTGGCCCAGTTATAGTGAATACTGCCGTGTAAAACTAGGCCAACAGAGGGGGCTGCTGCTAACCACGTCTTCCACTTGCTGGCCTAGTTTTAGAGAGTACTGCTGTATGAAACTCCACCGGAAGCTAGCATGCATCAAGTGAGTCCACAACATCGCCACAAATGTCTTTTCAAGACATGAGCTTACCCAGGCATTGAAAGCAGGTGTGGGGTTATGAGACTTGAATCATGCTCTTGGGTGATGGGTGGGCTGATTTGTACAGGCATACAATCTACTTCAGTAGCCTTACAATAGTCACCATGCCATCTACAAATAGTGCATCGTTTTTCAGCCATCCATGTACAACATGGTGTATATTAACGGCAGCCGTTTGCATCTCTCCAGAACTGTGGAGGTGTGTTTAGGGTCTGACTGTTGGGCTGTTAGTCATGGGTCTTTCTTTACTGTCAAAATATTTAACATGCATTATGGGCTCATAATAAATGCTGAATCTTTTTGTGGTGAACCCACTCATTTAACTTCATGTATATCCATGTCATCCTTCAACATGCCTTACTACAGTACAGCAGTTTCTATAGTCAGATTACATGAGACTGGAACTGTCCCCCCTTTTTTCATTCCAGAGATAAAAGCATTGGATACTTTTAATGATATATTGACCACCGAGCTGGAAACACCCCTGGTTTTCATTTCAGAAGTCTGGTCCCGTACTGTGAATTTCAGCTGTCTAATTTTAACTCCTCTCATTGTGGAGTATGTATGTTATGGACCCCAACACTAAGGGGCAGATGCATGGTTTATAAAGAGGGGTTACATTGTTGTTGGCTTTGTTAACCAGTGCTGTTATCAGTGTTGCAGTTATCTTGCAGTTGTTTTGTATGGGTTGGATGTAGAAACGCATCCAAAACTGCAGTTAGCGTGCTGCCATTGTAGGCCATGTGTGACTTGCTATGATGTAATGAATTCCGGGATCATCCAAAAAAGGTAGCCAGGAAGGGCCCACACAGAATCTCTGCCCAGGGGCCTATGATTTGAGGATGAGGGTCTGGGTCTGGGTCCCACCTGCAGTGAACTGATCACATCCTCCGGACCATGATTTATATGTTAAGAGTGCTAGTGGAGTGTTCACACCAGTCCAAACGGACTGTACTAAAGAAAACATTCAGTAGATCTGCACAGAGCAAGAACACGTCATAGAGCCCATATGCCATGACTGACATTTAATGCACTAGTCAAGTGTCATTTATTTATTTATTTATTTTATTTATACTCTTACTTGTGATTCAGCCCGACTGGGCTTAGATCCTTCACCATTTGTTTTTAGGAAGAGCATGATTCATGTATTTTGATGTTGCCATCATGACACACTGCACGGATTTCTGTGATTCAGATGTAAATGCCATTCTGATAGCTATTGATGTGCGTCAGCAGCCGAAATTCATTAGGGACCAAAATCTTCTCTGTTTCTGGAGTGGACATGTGTTTCTGAATGACTGTTTGTGTTTATGTTCCCCGTCATCTTATTTTAAGAGGTGGTATAGTCTGATCAGGCCTGCTTTAGACTCCTGCCATCAGGTCACTACACACTTATATGTGATTATGTATATATAGTGGCATGTGTATATCTCTCTCTCATCCTACCACCACCCCATGTCCTCCTTGTGCCTCAGTCCTACTACAGTTATGAAGGAGGTCCAGCCTTCTAGCAATAGCCGGAGGCCGTCCAGAACTCTAGCCCAAGTCCTTAGAGTTTGTCCCTCCCCTTTTCAGGCCTCTACCTTACAACCACCATATGCTGACGGCACATATATCTAGTTATTAATTCTTTTTGTGTTTTAATGTAATTTCTTTTCAGTGTCATTCTGTGACACCTAACTAACAGATGCTGGGTGTTCTAGAATGGCCACTGAAGTTACAAACTACTCAGCACTAAGTAGATATGTGTCATGTTTGTGCTTCTACTTAGACGTACTTATACTTTTATATGAGTCACTTTTTTTCACTGAAGTAAAAAAAAAAAGTTTATGGGGTTGGTTATGGGTTGAGTGTGGGCTTAGGCTACTCTCTCCGGCCGTGGGTTTCATTACTATCACTTTCATCACACCAGTGGTGCACATCCATTTACAGGGACCCCTGAACAACACATGGAGCTTTGATTGTAAAGTCAGCCTTAGTGTTAACTAGGGCTGCACGATATTGGGAAAATCAGACATTGCGATATTTGTTTTCCCTACAATATATATTGCAATATGTCAGAAAATCTGGCTTGAACAGCATTATTTAAAAACTAGTAGTCATCGTAAAATGACTAGAGTGAAAATGATGGGGTTAAATTTAACACTTTTGTGAGTGCCCTGAACTTTAACGCTCCATAATCAGTTTCAATACTCCAAACTGGAACCATGCAAGCTTTTCTTTTGTTTCAAACAGCTTAAAAAGCTGTAGCACAATGTTTCACTTCATTTATCTTACTAGACAGTGCACGTCCTGCGATGTGAGTATGGCACAAGCACACATTGCGCTGATGCTGCTGAAACGATATATTGTACAGCCCTAATGTTAACTACAACGTTCATAACTACAATAACTACAGTGCTCCTGTTGTCATTACTGGAACCCTCTGCAGGCAGAATCATGTGAAACAGTGTTGAAAATTTTATTTAGTTTACAAAATGAAAAGCTGTCAACATGTTTGGTAAACTCAGGAACTGGCCGAGAATTCACTTCAACAAAAGCTACTGGAGCAAATATCACCGGTGTCTGCTCAGTCTGCAAGTCCCTTTACCGGAATACAAAAGTTAATGCTAACTGGCTACACATCACAGTGTGGATATCGTATGGTAGTAGAGCGTTCTCAGCAGGTCACATGATTCTTATGGCTAAAATCACAGGCAGCCATTTGCCTTATGTTCCTCCTCACGGTTCGTGTGAGAGAACTGAGTCGAATGCACACCACAGAAGAGTCATTATCTTGAAGGCCAAAAGCTTGGGAGTGCATGTTTGCCTCATGGCAGAGTGCTCATCTACTACGGAGCCTGAGGTCACCCACAACAAAACGAACGTCCATCAGTACATATGACAACATTAACATAGAAATAATTACTTGTGATAGTTTAAATATAACCCAAAAAAAGCATGAAAGGCTTTTAATATTACAATATTCACGTACAGGGACCCATATTGAAAACATATTTCACATCGCATTGCAATTAAGAATGGCCCACCACAATCTCCAAAGCCTCACAGAGAACTCGGGGGGAGGGGGGGCTGTGGGGTAAAAAAAAAAAACAGATTGATGGTCTGCTTGGAAGAAATGAAGTGGAATTCACTGGACCAGCACTCGTGTTTTGCCTCTCTCAGTTTTCAGCCACTTTGCCTCAGAGCTGCTCTGGATTTCTACTGCCATTCACCATATGTTCAACGGTTTGTAGACACTCACTCATCCCACATTTCCCCTGCAATCAAGGGTATTAATAGGGCAGTCTGTCCCCCCTCTGCTGCAGCAACAGCCTCTAGTCTTCTGGGGAAGCTTTCCACTAGATGCTGTGAGGACGTGATTGCATCCAGCCACAATCAGTGAGGTCAGGTTCGGATGTTGAATGATCAGTTCTGGATCACAAACATCACTCCTAGTCCTCCCGAAGGTACTGGTGCTCCATAACTCCACAGGCCTGGAGCGCTTTATACCTCTCCGGCTGACACTTAGCATTGAGCACAGTGGCCTTAGGCTCTCATGCTCCTTGCCAGTGTATGCAGCTGTGTACAAGAGAACAGCTGGTTTAGTAGCGGGGGTGCCTGAAAGATAGCTAGTGAATACTGATCTATAATCAAGTACGTTTGGCAGGACATTCTCTCTGGATCAGATATATTGGCACACGTTACACAAAGAGAGTCCGGCTGAAAAAAAAAAGACCATGCTGATGGAGAACAAACGGCAACATCCAGAAGAAAACGATTCAGTCTAAATGCTGAGATAGAAAACAGTTAATAATCCTCGCTGCTCAACGTTTCCAGGTAGCAACAAAATGCAGCCGTCTTGTAGAGCTCGCAAATAATGTTAGCGACATGCTAACGCTATCAAACAAGGTCGCAGCCAGATCACAGCTGGCTTTCCCCAAAGCTCTGAAACAACAATCCACCGCGTCTCCATTCCATCAGTAGTCCTTTCAGAGTTAGACAGTAGGGTCAGCATCACCAGTGTGTCCAGTGGGTTCATCCACTGAGTCCCAAGTCTTGCTAGTCCTCAGGCTCAGGCCAGTCCTCTTTGTCCCTTCCAAGTCCAGTCACACTATGGTTTCTTTGGATGGTCGTTTGGCTCGGGCCAGTCCGGGCAGTGACGGGTTGCCCAGCGATTCTCCATGTGATTTGGGCAGCAGGAGCACCACACGCTGGTTGGTCTGACGCCATTCGTTATACAAACGGCAATGATACCTGAGGGACACCTGCAACAGACGGATACAGCGAGAGGTTAGATCAGCTCAGAGAAAGCATGCATTCCTCAGGAGCAATATAATCAGAACTGGCTTGCAGTCCCCAAACACATCATATAAACAAATAAATAAAGACACCATAGACGATCAGGCTAAAAGAAGACGATGAGATCGCACTTAGAAGAGTGCAAAGAAAAGAAAACAGAAAGAAAGAAAGAAAAAAAGATCAGCACTCAAAAGAAGCTTTGAATCTATTCTATCACATCTTCGGAAGCCTGTGGTGAACACATGATGAAACAAGCTGAAATATTAGATTTGGGGGGAAATCGTGTGATACAATAATTAATGCAGCCTTGTTTAAAGTGGACTTTCGAAATAGCTCTAATAGAGACACGTCCTGTAAGCTGGTTGCTGGTTTTAACAACGGTATTCCAGAGTTTCTGGTTCCCTTTGTTCAAGTTACCAAACCAGCTATCACATAACAGTGGCTTCTGATTTATCCCTAACAGGCCAACAAAAAGACATGGCTGGCTGGTTTAACGTCAGCTAAAATAACCATTAAACAACACTGGCTACTTCAGCTACACAGCAAAGTCATGCCATCCAGATCTCAGGCGTCTTTCTTCACTTCGCTTATTTCAGCAAGACAATGAAAAGCCGTGTTCTGCACGTATCACAACAGCATGACGTAGTAGTAAAAGAGTCCGGGTGCTAAACTGACCTGCCTGCAGTCCAGACCAGCCACACACACAAAATACAACAAAGAAGACTCTGAACTGAGCTGCTGAACTGAGGTGCTGAAAGTCTGTCAAGGAGGAATAGAAAACATTTCACTCTAACAGAGATGCTGAACACTGTGACAAACCTGAACAGGGTCCCAACCTCTTTGGAAATGGGGTTACACAGTACGAGATTCATACATTCATTCATTCGTCTTCTGTGCCGCTTATTTCTCTGGGTCGTGAGGGTGCTGGAGCCTATCCCAGCGTTCAATGGGCAGAAGGCAGGATAATCCCTAGACAGGCCTTTTACCTTTCCTCTGTTTATTTTGATGTTTACAGGTACAGGGGTGTGTTTACAGGTAGGATGGGGTGCACACTTCCCACCCAGAGATAAGCCTTGCCCACCCAGAAGAATCATCTGCCCGTCCAATGAAAACTCAGTGTTTATACTTTTCTATCATTTTGTCACTGGACGTCAAAAATGCACTGCTCTCCTCTTGGCCGTTTAGAATGGCAGGTGTGCTTAGTCACAGCTCCTCCTTCAAATTATCTCCAAAGTGAACTGCTGAATCTGTTTGTAGCTGCACTCAGCAATCCAAGTGTGAAAGTGTCATACAGTTGTGCATTTTGAGAATCCAAACCAAAATTAGCTCACAATTTTTCCTTTTTAGTCATTTTGCAGAGACCTTCTTTAGGGGGCAGTGGCTCCGGACCCCCTCCCTAAAACTGGAACCTGTAATTGTATTCCATTTGCCCCCACCTGCACACCTTTTTTACATACCCTATTTAGGAAAACCGGCATCTTTGTTGTTGCCTGCCTAAAAACTCAATTCCCCCCACAAAAGATGACATCCTAATAAGCCTTTGATCTTCTTCTACTCACAGACACAAAAGCTGCATCAATTAACAGTTTAAAATCTTCACTTTCTGACAAATACCCCGGCAATATTAATAACAACAGTGGGTAAGGGTTAAAACTGGAGAGTTCACAGACACTGAGAGGGTGAGCTATTACACTGAGCATGCTGCCCACATAGGACAGTCTGAAAGAGGGCACCACAAGCACGTCCAAAAAAGCTCTGTCTATACTGTCTGCCTCGAGAGAAGTGCAGAAACGGCCTAACGTGGCCAGGCCTTTCTCCTTCTATTCATAAGACGTGGATTCATGAAAAATGCATTTCAACAAACATTAAAGGACCACTTTGCTCAGGCAGCTGCAACCAGCGTTCAGTAAACACCAGCAAACAGCTGTACTGAAGTTTGTTTATTTGCACATCAGTAAGCGCAAGTAAACAACATCTAATTTCAGGGACATTTGGAGTCGCTGGCAGCTACACATGTGGCGAGTTCTCTCAAAGGCTGTTGAGCCAGCTTTCTTTTTCTCAGCTTTATTCTTCCTTGTATTTCATCTCTTTTCTCTTTCAAGAGTATTTATAGCCTTAGAGCGGCCTCATGCACTAAAAATGGTCATGCTTCATTTTTTATATGATCATTTTCCAGCCATTCTTTAGGTGTTTTTAGATCCCTTAGATGCCCCCCTAGCCTCCAGCCCATAGTCGGTCCATACAATGGAAATACAGTATAATAGCAAGAGTTTGATGCTGTTAAAGGTCTGAAACATACCATTTACTCCTGGAAAGAAATCCTCAGTAACTGCACATTCTGAGGTCATTGTTGTGATGTCACAAAAAACCAATGCATTTACATATACCCGCCTATTCAGCAGTTTAGCTCTGCCTGTTTGTGCTGGAGTTATATATAGAATGTTTCAACCTGGACTGCTTTTTGAAAGAGACACATTTCAGGGCAGTCAATCACAACAGAGATCATTTGCATCTATCACTCTTAAAGGTGCAGTAACAAGAAGCAGCCTGGTTGATTCAAAGGGGTAAAGAAAGGTTGGAAACGGTCATGCAAAAATTAATTCGGACTGTTATCGGTACACAGATCCACACAACAATAAAATACAAGAAGGATTTACTGCTCGGCGATGACGCTTAAAGCTTGAAATTGACTAGCTACTGATCACGTGATTATGACACTAACAACGGCTCATAGAAGGTAACAGCGTGGCGATTGCAGGGTCAGTATCTGTGCTTTCCTGAAAGCTAGAAATGCCATCCAGGGTTTCTTGGAAAGGGAACATCACGCCTTCACCTCTCCGCTGATCTACAGTGCTTCCAAGATCAGATACGGAAGACTGGGAAGACTGGAAGAATGGGAAGTAATTTGTCAATGGAGAGGGAGCATAACACCTTATAGTCCTGTTGGTGACTTGTATTATTGGCGCTCTAAATTATCTGCCCCTGGTGAGCAAGACAGCTAGGGTGCGCCGAAGTCAGGTACAAATTTGCTAGATTCTGGGGTTAATATTGTTGGTTCCCTAAAGGCTAACAGAGCTCACTGGAAAGGTCATGTCATGCTCTATTGACCTGTTCTACTGAGTCGGCGTTGTCACAGATCTTTAAAATCAGATTTCTAAAGTCCCTTGTTGCAAAGTGTCCCCATCTCCTGTGGTTTTACTCACCACGTCATCGGCGAGTAGTCGCCCTTGTCTTGACGTTCATTACATAACTGTCGACTCAAATCTTAAGTCGTGCAACCCCTACGTAAAGCCCTCCAAGAAGCAGCTCGGCCTAAATGTGCAGAACACATTCTCAGAGACTTCAGAATAAATGAACTTCAGTCTCTTTTTTGGAATGTCTGGATTGTTTGGAAGGCCAGGAACAGGCCTTTAACAGTTCTCCCTACGTCTTAACTCAAGACATCACAAACATAATGAAATCAAAACAATCCACAGCTTGGATTTCACAGCTTCCAAAGAGGGACTGGGGTGCTAAAAGTGGGTCTTAAAACTTTAACAGTGTTTATAGGGTGACATGATCACTCACTACCATTGAATCACAGTGTGACGGATATACTCACCAGGGTCCAGAAGAGGTAAATGGTGAAGAGTGCTACAGTGAGAGCGATCAGGCCCACAGCTTCCAGTCTGCTGGAGAAGTGAAGGTGGTCCACAGCCCCCCGCAGACAGAGCCAGCCTGAGATGGTGGCTAGCGGCGTGATGAGCAGGAAGCACACCATGTCTCCAAACAGGGTGCGCTTCTCCTGACGCAGCCCAGGATTACGCAGCCACTAGAGGAGGAGAAGAGAGTGGGCAATGATGTTGTGTTTTCATGATGAAATTTCATGCTAAATTGACCCATGGAGATGATTCAACATTACCTGGAGCACAATCTTGGAAACACCTTTCTTAGAACTAATGCAGTATGTATGTCAGGAACTAGGCCTCTACCTTATAATCTCATTATAACAGTCTAATAAACCCACAGGACAAAAAAAAAATAGTCGCCTTGCATGTTTAAGGTGGTAGTAACTTCAGGATCCTGCAGATGGTACCTGCGGGGTGCGAGTGATGGGATCCATAGATTGAGAAGAGGTGGTACAGTGCAGTGAATGTCTCGTTACATGTGTGGAAAATGGCTCCAAAGCAGATGTGAATGATTGGCTAAAAGGAGTGACTGCATTTGGGCATGCCAAAGACCATAGTGTGAAGGAAGTAGCTGAATCTGCAGGTGTATGGAAGTGTACGGTCATACGGGTCTACCAGCAGTGGCTAAAATCCCAGTCTACAGGAAACTCTCCTCAGAATTGTGCCAGGGAAGGCATCCACCAAATCTGGCCCAACTGCCCAATTCTTTGATGCAAGAGTGTCTGAACACTGATGTGGCCTACATCCAAAAAACTTGTCCAGTCCATGCCAAATCCTTATTGGTGCTCATGGATGTATTGCATGCTATTAGGTATGGTTCAGTCACAGGCGACTCATTTTTTGTCCGGTGAGCATATATTTAAGGCTTCTCAATTCTATTTATTATCATTTACTTAGTAAACATCTGAAGTCATCTTGTGAACGCTGTTCTTAAATACTCCAGTATGGATTACTGTTAAATGTTTATCCTGGCTACAAATTCTCCATGTATAGAGCTTTCAAATAAAGTGTTTCCAAAGTGTTTTCACATAACATCATCTAGAACTGTCTCTGCCACTACAACCGGCCACTTCGCTCTCCATGAATAGTGCTGAGACTGTATCTAAGAGACTGAAGGCACCAGACGACAGATTATTTGTCCATATCAGAGGTAATATAGAGAGTTTGCTCTGTAAATGTGGAGTGTTGTGGAGGTCAGTACTCACATCCTTGACATTATACATATAGAACTAATTGGTTTGCAGGCTGTGCACAAGGAGGAAGCAGCAGACATTGCGCTGTCTACACTGTTTAAATGTGATATATGGGGATGCGCGGTGTAATTTCATTACTGGGCACTGCTTACTCTAAGATGGAGCCAGTCTGGTCTTGGCCTGAATTATATCATCATAATAATTAGCATATCACTTTCTTCAGGAACGAGCATTACCTACCACTCTAACAGAGGCAGAGTACTCATCAACCCTGAGATACTGCGGGTGAAAAGTTTAGTAGCAGCAATGAAAAACACATGAGCACTTACTTCAGTCAAGCAAGAACAGCAGGAATGTATTTGCTAAAGGTCTGACTGAATGTCTGTAGTCTACAACTGATTCTTCGCACGTTGTACTGTTGGTGAAGTTTCGAGGCCTGACGAACTGAATTGGGTTAGATTTGGAATTCGTCATTAAGTCATTCAGTGGTGGTCAGTGTAGGGGCTGTTATCAGCAAAGACTACAAAGGCTTTTCCCATATGACACATTACAACAGGAGTTGTTAGCAAACTGATTTAACCCTTAACCTTCACATTTCCTTTCCTTACTTCTATAACTTGGTAATAACTAGACGTAGAGATGGGCAAGATGGCGTTTTTTTCATTATTGAGATACATTGTGTCACAATATGCTGTCAGGGGTATCATCATTAGTTAAAGAACAATAGCTTACTACATGTTTCGGAACAAAATTAAAATAATTACGCCTGCTTAACTGAATTTAGTGGAGCACAATGTGTAAAATATAAAATAAAAGTCATTGTAATTGTAGGTTTTCAGTAGTTTTACTGTATATGTTTCAATACTGGTTTTATTTTGTCTATTGCAACCAAAGCTCAGAAAAAATTATATATCAGTATTATGATACAGCATCTTAGCTATATTACCCATTCCGAAGTATTGCGATACACAATTTCAAGTTCAACATTAAAATATGATTTTTTTTTTTTAAATGTATAAATGTATTTATTCCTAATGATTAAAACAAAACTGAGACATATATCAATATATTTCAATGATTCCACTTACTGATGCCAAATTACAATACAATAGAAACATGTCAACTGTCAGTTTCACATTAATTATATAATAATATTACATACATTTAATTAATTTGTAAGTGAAATGATTACTAGACATGACAGATTTGGCCCGAGCTCAAAGCTCACCAACATACAAACACAAACTCTGGCAAGACCAAAGCCAAAAAATGTTGCCTAATTCTAGCTAATGATTACTGCAGACCCCCACCGCCCCACCTTTCATGTCAAACCAATAAGTTTCCAGGGGAATGAATCACAGGAATGCAGTGCTCCAGATTTCAGAATTAATTACACCATAGCCATTCAGTAAATGTGCTGAGATTAAATCTGGCTTCATCATCAGAAGATGGGTTCTACTGTTATGTTGTCAAGCTTACATAATAGATGAGCCCTTCTGGTGCTATACAGAACCATTTTCAAAAAGGTTCCATATAGAACTACATACAACACGTTCTCCTTTAATCTGAAGACCAATATACAGTGCAAAGAACCATTTAAGTCTGAAATGGTTCTATACAGAATTATGAATAGAGTTATTGCCTGTATATATATATATATATATATATTGGTTTATGAGTTACTTTAGTAATACTATGTATAATTTGAGTATGGGTGCATGCATAGCACAAGCCCCTCCTCTCTTCCTGCCTACTTTACTCTGACTTGATGCAAACATCTGACAGGAT
Organism: Semaprochilodus insignis; assembly: GCA_034552555.1. Taxonomy (NCBI): domain Eukaryota; kingdom Metazoa; phylum Chordata; class Actinopteri; order Characiformes; family Prochilodontidae; genus Semaprochilodus; species Semaprochilodus insignis. Next base: position 4,478,916 of record CM067490.1, on the reverse strand, counting down.
GCACACGATGCTAGTGTTGATTATTGACTGTGGTTTCCATGAAAGACAGCAAGTAACAGAACCCCAGAAGGGACAGAGGTTTCTATCAGTGATACAGTTTAATATTTCAGTTTTAATATTAACATTAACTTTACTTTTTTTTTAAAAATTCTGTATTAAAACTGCTAGTTTAGTAATTACACAATCACACAATTACACAATCCTTAACTTATAACTCATTTTGTGTTGTCATTCATGTAGTTACTGAATGACAGCTCTTAGGATGTGGGCACGTGGGTTAAAGAAGAGTTCCAGCAATGTTTCAATATTTCTGTATACAAACTCATCCAGAGAGGTCTGATATGAAATCATTTACTGTTGAGAAACCTGTCGACCAGAGCCGGGGCTAACAGTGTTTACAGTGCAAAACTGCTTTTTTGATATTTACTATTTAAACCCCCCAGTGAACCTGCATGTGTTTATATATATATATATGAACCTGCATATATATGATATGTTATACATATGATGTAAAATAGAGGTAAATCTGGAAAAACACATCTTTTCCGTTGGCTAATTAGTCTCACAATAATCTGCATGTACCCCTCCACCATGAATGGCTTTTAAAAATATGTGTTTTAGGCACAGTATTCATAATCATATAATGTAAACTATAGCAGCCCACCAAAAAAAGCTAAAATCAACTTTTATTAATACAATTTCTCCAAGAAATTTGGTTAAAGAGAAATTATGATATGTCCAAATTCAAACAAGGGAGCTCTGAAAGCTGTCACGTGGGGACAGGACGAGGAGGCAGGATGTAAATGCAAGTCTTTAATAGGCTCAAATTAAAACAATACCAAAGAAACAAAAGACACTAGTACACTAAGAAATGACAGGGAACAGAGTAACATGGAGACAAAACACCAAGCAGGAACAAAGGGAACAACAGGGAGTATAAATGAACAAGGAGTAACAAGGAACAGCTGGGAAGGGGCGGAGCTACAAACTAAGGACAGGTGAGGGGCCTGACAAGAGGGTGGAGACAGGAGGAGGAATAACCAAAACAAACAGAAGCACATGGAACAGGACAACAAAAGGCACATGGAGGTGACGAGAGAAGGACAGAAACAGAAAACCAGAGGAAACAGAAACAAACAGGAGCAAGACAAGACAGGACGTGACAAAAGCGCCCCAAGAAACCTCTCCATCAGTGGCTACCCAGCGGCTGTGTTGTCCCAAACCGAAGGTGTTTAATTAGCCTGCTACTGTGATGTTTTTGTTTGTACACAAATATACATATATATACGTATTAATATACGTAATATGACTCTAATATGGTTATGTATGGCGTTTCCGGCACACTAGAAGCTACTGCCTCCACCAGTACGGGCCCACAGACCACTAGAGGGTGCTTCATGGTCCACTAGTGGTTCCCACAGGTTGAGAAACTCGGCTCTAAACGAGTTTGTTTACATCTTAACCATTTAATTATGCAGAGATTCAGAAATATAGTTTTATAGAAATGTAATAATCTTTCAGCTGCACAGGAACGCAAGTTAAACGCCATTTCTTCACTGCTGTAAAGCCGGCTGATGTTGTCAGTGCAGAACTAAGCACTGTGCACAGTGCTGCTGTGGGTCACACGATGTCATTGGGGGTGTAATTAGTGCTGTGTGAATATACAGAGATGAGTGTGTGGATGCTGAATAAACAGGCGGAGCTGCTCTGCTGTACAGCAATTATTCAGTCTAGTAACCTGACACACACACACACACGCAGCAGGGGGACACCAGCTAGCCTGAGCTATTAGCACTGTGCTTTCATTATGAGATCTGCCTGCTAGTCTACTTACCCTGCTTACCCTGCGAAAATGGGAGCTTAATGGGTTCATTATACGCTCACATTAAGAGGATACAAGTTTTTATCTCGGTGTTTAAGCTGTTATCGCCGGCATGTTAATCAGGATGTTTAGGCTACTCATTATCCAGGAAATCTGTTTGTGGCAGGCGCATTTCCACATATCAGGAAATAAAGTTTGCACCAGAGCTTGCTGCACTGCTGCTGCAGAAGTCCCGGCAAATCAGCAGTAGCTGCTGGTGCTTTTCATTAACGTTTTCTGGGTTCTCTGCTCACACAGCCATCACATTCCATCTGTGCACGACAGTCACAAGTCATCGCGCACACACATATACACACGCTGGCTCTCTCTCTCTTATTTTATGGCTGTCTCTCCCATACAAGGACACTGTAAGTCTCAAGCGTGAATTTAATTCACTTCTCATTTCACTTCTCAATTCACTTCTCAAAGTTCTCATATTTGTGGAACAACAAGTTTGGATAATAAAGGAGTTCTGAGAACATTATTCAAGTTTCAAAAGGTACCATTAACTATCCGGTCTATGGATACGTTTCTGTCACTTAAAAAAAGGCCATACAGCATCTCATAATTATGAATTAATATCTCATAATTACAAATTACTATCTCATACTTACAAATTACTATCTCATAAGTATGACTTAGCATCTCATAACTATGACTTAGCATCTCATACTTATGAATTACTATCTCATAATTATGACTTAGCATCTCATAACTATGACTTACTATCTCATAATTAAGGCTTAGCATCTCATAATTATGACTTAGCATCTCATAATTATGACTTACTATCTCATAATTATGACTCTCTATCTCATAATTATGCCTTAATATCTCATAATTATGACTTAATATCTCATAATTATGACTTAGCATCTCATAATTATGACTTACTATCTCCTAATTATGACTCTCTATCTCATAATTATGCCTTAATATCTCATAATTATGACTTAATATCTCATAATTATGACTTAGCATCTCATAATTATGACTTACTATCTCATAATTTTAACTTACTTTCTCATAATTAAGATTTAGCATCTCATAATTCTGACTTTTCTTCTTTAAGTCACTGGAATGGTCTTCCACAAACTGGACAAGGAGTTGTCCCTAATAAAGTGCTCAGTGAGTGGATGTGTTCATTTCAACCCTCATACTGGTTTATAGCAGTTTGTTAAGGGATTCTCTCTCTATTCTCTCTCTCTTTCCTTCAGCTGCACTCTTCTCCTTCTGTGCAATGTACTGTCATTAACAACAGGGCACACAAGGTCGTAGCCTGTCACGAAGCGAGAGTGTTACTATAGAGACTGTACCTCCAGCAGAGGCCGTGCTTTGCGCTGAACGCTGAACTGGAAGTGGCAGAGCTCACAGAAGCTCGTGCTGGAGGCCGACAGCCAGTGCTCCAGGCAGCTGCGGTGGATGGTGCCCAGCGTCCCTGCACACTCACACGGGGACAACAGCTCCTCCTGCCCACCACCGTCATGACAGATCCTGCACATGGGCCGCTCCACTAGAGGACTGGAGGGGAAAGGAGAGGAGTCAGAAGCTGTACATGTCTCATAATGTGGGACAAATCAAATGAAAAAACAAATATTAACACAGCAAATCAGTTATTCAGACTGTTTCCTGCTTACTACAAGTGCAGTTTATCACGTGTTGTGGTTTCTGAAGTTAGCTTATTTAGATTAGCAGCTACAAGGCTAGTTTAGCTAACAAGCAATGGGCACTTAGAGCCAATTAGCATCATGCCAACTCGCTACTTAATAAAGCTGTGTTGACCTGTTAAATAGACATCGCTTATGTGGTTTCTGGCACTACATGACAGTGAAATCTATAAATACAGTATGTACAAAAGTAAGACGTACAGACTGAATTCATGCTAATCACGGTTTTCAACAGTTTGATAGACATTAGATAGATAACAGTATGTATACAGTGTCCCTAAACCGCTTATACTACTGTTTTCAATCCTATGTATTAGCCTCATAGCTTCTATAAATGCTTCAGAGTTTATAACACAGTGAAGATGCTGAAATGATGTGGATTTGGTCGAAAGAGCCCGTATCCTGCAATCCACTGATAACAGTTTTGTGGTTTTACACAGGGTGCGAAAAAAAAACCCTGGTGTTTATGGGGTCCCACTTTGACTGGCTACTCAGGCAGTGGCTGGCTGCTAACTCACTCGGTATAGCAGCTCCAATGTTACCTTCAATGACAACGCAATGTTTGGTTTAACAAGTCTTCTTCTGGAAGCATTCTTTTCTAGTTTGTGAATAAGCTCACACACACATTAGCTGAGGTCTTGCATGTCTAAACTTATGTCTTCGGTTTGAGAAATCGGCAATTCACTCTTTCCACCAGACTCAGATTTATTTCAGATTTCTAATTATGCTCCGGCAGACTGTAAAGCTTTTCAGAGGTGTTCTGGGCATAGTTACAAATGCTAGGCTATGAAGGTCCAACTGGGTGAACCAGTTTGCTACCCTGAGGCAGACCAGTGCTACAGCTCAAGTTTGTTAAGTATACCAAATACCAAAGCTGTCTGATTGTGGGTGAAGCAGCTAAAAACACTTGACCCGTCCCCGAATTTATAACCGAGGATGTATTTGACAGCAAAACGTCATGGGTTCACTTCAGAGACCCCCTGGAATTTAGATTGTGAGACACTGACGAGTTACAAGTTCATTTTCCAAGCCTGCTTTAAAATTTCATGTGATATTTTCATTATTTGCGCCTTTAAGACCAACAATATGCAAATAAGCTCTGTTCTGATTGGCTGACCTGTATAATGCTTCGTTCAAAAAGCAGTGCAAGCTGCAACACTCCTTATAACCTCAGCATAAATGGGCTGCTTTCGACTGAATAGGCAGATAAATGTAAATGTGCTGGTTTTTGTAACATCAGCAAAACCATGAATTCAAAGGGGGGGTGTTTGTAGCTCAGCTTTCACATAACTGCTGTCAAAGCAAAAACTTGTATCTCCAAAATGGTAACTGGTAGGCTCTTTACTTTTAATGTAAGTCAATGGAACCAGACATTTTTCCCAAGTCATTTTGGGCCATTCCTTATGGTCTGTTCGTCATGAGATTTCTACACGATGTAAAGGGCAATGGGTACTATCAAATTTTATCATAAACAGAAAAACAGCAAAAATAAAGATACAAGTTTTTTCCAGCAGCAGTAATATACTGAATGGACTGAGGAGTGAACGACACATTTACACACAAGATCAAACTATTTTATAAGAACTTTGCTATTATAAAAAACTGTACATGTGTTTTTTTTTCTAAATACATTTATGTATCCTTTTTTAAAGACCTATTCAACATACTTCTAGCTTAATATTACATCTAAGCATCTATATTCTTGGTGCTTGAAGGAAACTATCAAAACACATGCATGCTTGTTATTGCTTCGGACGTATCATATAAAGCAGATTTTAGAGGTTTTCATTTACTATATACATGCTAATCTCAGATTAATCAATTTTCTATATGAGATTTAATCTTCTTAGAATAGGTTTAGCTGTGAAGCACAGTTTTATGATCAACAGCAGGCATGTTAGAAAATGCATCTGAAAAGCCATCAACAACAGGACTGTTAGAAGACGACTCCAGGGACAGTTACTCTGTACCAAAACAACACATCTCAAGACAGGCTGGAATGAAAATAACACTGCATTAGATACTGCAGTGCAAAACAAGATAATCCTCCTCTGGGCTGAAACGATAAATGAGTGATTCACAAATCCTTTATTGTTATATGAAAGGAGTGCTGATGATTATATGCTGCTACTATATGGGGAAAAAAAACAACATTTCCAATTCAAAATCTACAAAGAAACATTTGTTCTTCATTTCAAAAGGAAAGAAACGTTTCATAGCAGATTCAACAAAGCACTACGCTGAAAAAACAATCTGCCAAAGTAAAGATAAATAATCTGGCAGAGTGCTGTATTTAACACCCCAACACATGCCTCACGTTACTATTAACCGGCTTTTTAATGGTGACCAGCCTTCAACTTCAAGAGCAGTGTTGGGATTAGACTTTAAGGTGAGGAGGAGATGATTCTTCATACATGTAAAACTAGTTTAACGGTGGTTCAAAGAATGTTAAAAGAGGTTTTCACCACCAAACCGACCATGACCAGGTGGCATGAGCCAGCCATTAGGAGCTTCCGACTTTACTGTTGACTGGTAACACTTTATCTGAGGTCTAGATAAGCTCTTCATGACACGATGCTCAATGTCCAAGACTGGAATCCTGCATTTCAAAGACGCTACAAAATGGAAAACTGTATTCATATTGGCATATTTGATTAAGGAGAGCTCGATACATTGAACTGATGTTCCATGAACCTCAAACACTGTTGTTCCTCCTTCAAATACAAATCCTGAATTTGTAAAAGGGGTCAGTAAAATGGATTGATTCCAAAATCCTCAACTGTTGAGTCTTGACTCCTTGATATTTAGATCCCCAAGTTTACCATACAATGACAACAAAGCAACAGCAAAGTGGGGGGGGACTATCCCTTTCCAAGGAACCAAACTGACATGGTTGATGCTCATCTTTAAACAAGGCTAAAACTGGCTTCCTATTCGCCAGCTTCTTAACGTTCCACTTTAAAAGCTACAGCTTGTACAGATGCCATAATCCAACTGTGGAAACATAGAAGGTGGAATTAAATATTTGCAAAACAAGTTGCCAAATAAGAAGTCAGCTTCAGCCTGGTGTTGAGATCTTGATGGCAGTTGATGTTGAGATGGAAATCTACTAGCAAGCTGCAATTACGTAGAATAACTAACTAAACAGTATCAGGTCCTAACTTGTGGAGGTCTTATGGAGGTTTGTTTTATTGTCCTATCTGTGTCTATTTCGACATGCTGCTTCCGTGTGAGTAATCGTGGCGCTTTACTGTAAACCAGGAAATCAGAGCAGAACTCATCAGATCATTCATGAGCTCAGCAAAAATTGGGAAAACAGCTCATTTCCTTCTAGGGTCAAATCATAGGGTGTAAATGGGCATGTCAAATCCAAAAGTCACAGACCTTTAGAGAACAATGAAAAAGGGTGAATAAATTAATTCTACGGCATCTTTAAGCAATACTGTAGCATGTACGGACAGATTATGCAACTGCAAGATGACTAGATGCTCCACGTTTCACTTAATTTCAAGTAAATGACGCTTGACATAAGGGCACTTATTCCAGTGACTAGACCCTTGTTCTACTTGAAGGCCTAGATAAGAATGCCATATAACAGTTCTATGGAAGATGTCCTCAAACTAAATCAATGCAGAACAATGTATGTACAAAATATGAGGTCATCTTTCATAAAACTAATATATGGTGTACAGGCCTCTGTCTTGTGTGTTCCACTACTTGCCAATGACGCTTCATAATAGTGTTATAATAGAATTGAACTAATGTCATTTAAGGACCGTCATGTCAGTATAATCACTTGTGGATACTGATATTACCCGTTCATAAATATAATACCTGCCTTATAATATAATATAGGTCCATACCTAGGTGGCCTTCATAAGACCTAAAGGATGTGAACAGCAACAGCAGGAATATTCTTTCTCGTCAGGAAGGCTTGTGGTCGATTATGTCCTGTAGAAAGTAGGTTCCCTAGAGCCTCTTTCCTCACCACAGTAGAACTGCAAATGAAACTTTATTGCACAAATTTTGCCAAGTAAAATGAATTAAGCTCATCAATCCATCCAGTCGTTGTCATATTTACTGCTTATCCTGTAACTTATAATTACAAAGTTACAGAATGACAAACATCTCAGCCCAGCCCACAGCTGCGGACAGACACGAGGGTGTGTCTACTGACACCGAGTTGACTGTGCTGGAGGAACGTCCGAGTGTTGGTGGAAATGGGCCGCCAGCTCTTTCTCTGCACAAGCGCAGCTGTGGCAGCTGTCACCGGCTAAAGCGCCCTTTTGTGAGGGGGAGGCTGGTGGGGGCTGGCGGGGGGTTGGGTCGTCCGGACACGGTCTTTGACACACAGAGCAGCCTCAAAGCTGTCACACACACGCTAATCAAAGCGCTAAATTTAGAGCTTGCGCGGAGCTCCCTGAGAGCTCACTTATTGGGCTGCCATGGTCACATCTCACAAACTGCCTGGAGCTTGATCTACACTAGAACAGTCTATTACTGAAAAGCAAAATCACAGGAGACAACATTTTTTTATTCCACCCATCCATCCATCCATTTAACCCATCCATCCACCCACAACTTCACCTTATCATTTCATTCACCCATCCACCATCTATCCATCCAACCATTCAGCTACCCATCAATACATTCATCCACCCATTTATCAATCTATTTAATCGTCCATCTATCCATCCATCTGTTTAACCATTGACCCACCCACCTATCCTTCTCTCATTTCATATCCATCCATTTTCATCAAATGTAACCATCCATCCATCAATTCATCCAGCCACCCATCAGTACATTCATTCACCCATCAAACCACCTATTTAACCATCCACCCATTCAGAGACTCTCTGCTCACCCATGAACACATCCAGCCATCTACTCATCCATATACCTATCCATTCACCCATCCACCCATCAATACACATGTTGGTCTACTAGTTTAACCACCCATCCGTCCACAGGCTAACCATACTACCACCCGCACATCCACCCCTCAGTCCACCTAGTTATTTATACATCCATCCATCAATCCATCCCTCCACTGATCTCTTGAGAAATTATAGAACGTACTCTAAAAACAGGTGCTAAAAATAATATCTGAATCGAAACCATGGAAGAATCACTTTTGTTTCCCTAAAACACTTTACAAACCATTGCTCATAAATAAATGGGAGTGTGAATAACTTCAGCTGTGTTTCATAAGGCACGCTTGCACTGCAAGGCACCATCAGTTTCTCTGAAACGCACCGTATCAGAGCTCAGAGCGCTACCAATGACTTTGTTTCAATCTAAAACAATTGCTTGAACTACACATTTGCTTGGATTTCATGTTTCTAAGAAAGACCTATGTGGCCTATATCTCTGTTACATCAAAAATCCCACGGGGTGTTTTGCTGAACATGAACTAGTCTAATTGCAATACCATCAGTTTTTCATCATTAATGATTACTTACACTGGACTTAATGGCTTAATCTGGGTCTGGGAAATGAGTCATACACTGTATCTCCAAAACAGCAACTTCTCACAATAGGAGAAAACCACTGGACACACTGTTTTACAAGTGTCATAACTTACAGAACGTTCAGTGTTCTACTCCCTACCTCTGTTTGGTGAATGCGACATTGTTCAGAAACGGTCCATCCTTTTGCTTGAAGTACTGTGGCTCCTCGTTTGCTGGACTGGTGTCCTGGTCCATAGCTTTTCCTGGCAGGGCGGGATCAGAGCAGTCCAGGCTCCCCATTGGAGCAGACTCCTGCCCATCAGAGCTCCTCAAAAGCGTGGCGTCTGAGCGATCCGTCAACACTTCAGGTAACTGGTTGCAGGAACTGGTTGTCATGGCAGCAGACGGACGATGCCAGGAGTGCTTATAGGGCCTTTCCCATCTGGATCAAAAGGGAGATGTGGGACATGATAGGGGTCATTCACAGCAGGAGGACAGCTTCAGATTGTAGCTTTCTACTGCTCTAATATAGTTAGGATTTACTGGTTGGGCTGAAACATTATATACTGGGTAAAAGCATATCGCATGGTTCACCCCACATCTATTCATGGTTTTCATTCTTTACAATGACATTATGGGACATAAAGGACATACAAAAGCTGAGGTTTATTATTGCTTAGGCACTTTTTAGATTAGCTTAGATTTAGATTTTAATGGGGAACAAAATGAACAGTATTATGTGACCAGGGTAGTAAATGAAAACAAAACAGTTTATCAAACATAATTTCTTGTTTTAGAATGTGGATACAAAACAGTTGAAGTCAAAAGCCTGAAGTATGTCCACACATAAAAGTATGTCATGCTTGTTTTGATTTAGGCATGTAGTTTACACTGTGCTAATTACTGTATTATAAGCTTCTACTCATTTACCTACATTATTCTCGTAGCTCTAGAGCACAGCCAAAAAAAAAAGAACTAAAGAAGCAGAAGTTCAGACACCAAAGTCTTAGCTGACAGACTGCAGACTGTAGAAAAAGGAATACAGTTTCATTCAAACCAAATAACGTACCAGATAGCAATGTCAGATTGCTGCAAAGCTCAGCAAGCAGTTATGTCTCAGGCCGATATGTAAATGATTACAGGTGCGGTCTAGTTACTTGAGGGCACGTCCACATGGTCAACAGCCTCCAGACGGCCCACCAGTAGAGAGGATGTTTTGATTCCCTAACAAGCACGAGCAGCTCCCATAGTTTCCTTGTCCACCATCCAGACACAGGTGGCACATTCATTACACACCCCTGTCTCTGCCCAGACCATTTCCAGCCGCTTAGCAGAAGGAAATTTGGTGTCACAGTGCCCAATACATGTCCTGCTATTGACAGACTGCCACCATCTCCTTGACTGCTACAGACCTGGACTGCTACAAACTGAAACCATATCATCTTTAGTGTCAAATCCCGGTTGCTGGTGTGACTCCACTGCTGCGCTCCCTTCATTGGCTTCCTGTAGCTGCCCGCATCAGATTTAAAACTCTGACGCTCACTTACAAAGCCAAGAATGGACCAGCCCCTCCCTACCTTATGGCAATGGTGAAGAGTCGATCTGTACCTCGAGCCCTTCGCGCTTCAAGTACAGCTAGACTCGAACCGCCATCCCTGAAGTCTCACGGAAGACAAGCGTCCAGACTCTTCTCTGTCCTGGCTCCCAGATGGTGGAATGAACTCCCACTGGGCGTCCGAACAGCAGAGTCTCTCGCAGTCTTCAATCGCAGACTGAAGACCCATCTCTTCGTAATGCACTTAAGTGAGCACTAGTAGAGGTGTAAGTTGTGTGTATGTACTTGTGTTGTGTTGCACTTATAATGACCTTATAATGACCTTTTCTTTTCTATAGGTGTGAGCACTGGGCTGGGGTTGCCAGGTAGTGCTCTTTTTGCTCTATATATGTGTATTGATCTATCTAGGTATCAGCACTGGCCCCCTGTTCGGGCAGTGCCTGAGCTCATGGTGAGTTTTAGGCTCTAAACTTCCTGTACTAGCTGGAATATTATCCAATGGAACACTAAGCACGGTTGTAAGTTGCTCTGGATAAGAGCGTCTGCTAAATGCCTTAAATGTAAATGTAAATGGGAGCCATTGCATGCGACAGTCGGTCACCCCTAGTAGTGATACGAGGGAGACTAACAGCTCAGTGATATGTACAGGACATCCTGCTGCCACATGTGTTGCCTCTCATGGCAGGGCTTCCAGCTGGCATTTTTTCAGCAGGATAATGCTCACCCACACATGGCAAGGGTTTCTCAGGAATGCCACCCTTCGTTAGCCTGCCCGGTCGCCAGATTTATTGCTAATCGACCTTTTACGGGACCAGCTGGGACACCGGCTTTGGCCATCTACGAGTGTGCCAGATCTACAGGTCGCAGGATGCCATACAGAACCTGTACGCCTCCATGCTGTATCTCATCTTGTATCCAGTCTAGAGGCGGCTCAACAGGGTACTAGAGCCTACTTTCAATTGAACAGTTTTCACTAATAATCATATTCTTTCGCTCTAATACTGTAATCACTTACATACATCATCATTACAATGACACTCAGGAAGTTTCATTCCATTCCAACAACTCTTTTTTGGGGCTTTTTTTTATATGATATATGATGTGACAGCTAGACAAGCAGAGCTATTGTCATACATACACTACACGCCCAACAGTTTGTAGATACAGTATCTGCTACACTGAAATAAACAGTATCACTATAGTAACAGCCTCTTATAGGAAAGCTTTATACTAGATGTTTGATTACACTGAGATGCATTGAGGTCAGGTACTGATGCTGGATCACAAACGCCACTCCAACTCAATCCAAAAGGCACTGGATGGAGCTCCATCGCTCCGGAAATTGCAGGCCCACTGCTCCAATGCTAGCAAGCTTAATACTTTTTATTTAGGCTCATGTCCTGCTGCTCCAGTGTCCCCCATTCCACTGGCAATGTTTTTCTACTGTATGTAGCTGTAAACTTGCACAATTGAATGCTAGTGTCAGAAATGAAGCCAACTTAAAGTAGATGAATTTACTAGTTAGAAGGGCCATCTGGATAGGCTTGGACATATAGTCATACTCAGAAGCTATAAAAATAAGTCTGTTTTTTTCCAGTATGTTAAACTCAGGGAATTAATAGAAAAATTGCATGTTAACTGCCAAGCATGCGTTATTGAATTTTCACTTCAGTAAACCAAACGTGACGACTCATTTGACTTTGGCTGTCCAAACTTCTGCTTTCAATCACACAGTGTATGATACCATTGGAAAAGGGAGAACCTGTATGAACGGGCAAATGTGAGTTGGATTTAACTGGCACATCAGATGTACTCACTAGGGTATTTCATTCCTAACTACGTCTTCCTACTGTTTTCCCTTGTGTTTTCCCATTTCACTTGGCTCTTCACTTGTTCCTGAGTCCCTGTTTGGTTTTTTGTCAGGGTGCCACTTCCCCTATCCCTGGCTGTGGTCACAATGGTCACAAGTACATAAAACCACAATGCATGGGTTCAACTCATGCTCAGTTAGAACAGCAACTTCCAGCCATTTGTTCCACTACTGTAACCACTATATTCAATAAACAGTTTCTCTACAGGAATCAAGACCCTCTTCAGGCTTCAAAATGACATCTGAGCAGCACTCAGACACCAGTGCATTTATTTACACCCATAATGCCGTTCAGCAACAGGTCTCCAAGCAAGATACCAAATGAATGAGGGATTACAATGTTTCCGTTGTGGTCAGTCTGCTGACAGTGCCTCTATTGTGTCCACACTTGTTCATAGAGGGCAAAAGACATCTCCTTTAAGTTCCCTGGGCAGGGAGAGAGAATGAGGTCAGCAATGAGTCAGTGTGTTGCACTGTTGTGAGCTCAGAGTGCAAAGCAGAAGCTCAGTGCTACCCCCGTGCTTTGCTCCGATTCTCTCCACCATACACCCAGACGATACCACACAGAGCCTTCTTTCAGCACAGTGAATAATAGGGTGGCTAATATCCCGATACCAAGGCTGATATTAATAGGCTTGAAAGTCTTCTGAGGGCATTTGAAAGGGTGACTTCTACAGGGTAAATTAGTAAATGCAAAGAGTCTTTATATTACAGTTAAGTCAAGTGTTTAAACCTATACGCTGAAGTCTAGACACTTTTGGTGTTAACACATCCTCTACAGAGACAACCAACCATACATAAAGGGCCTTGATCAATAACCGTCCTTAAGAAATGTCTTCTTAAACCTACTTACGCAGTTTTTATGAAGATTCTGACTTTCACCAATATTTTCTTATCTGGGATTTGTTCTGAGGAAGAAGAGAAACTACATGCACTTAAAAGCACCAAGGTGCAAGCAATTCTGGTTTAGGAATCCGTCACATAGACTCCTGATATAGACTTTTCCTTTGGACCTTTCCCAAGAACAAATAAGGACATTCAAGCCCTGACAGTATGTACATATATACACTCACCATGAAAAGAATAGCTGCACCCAGAAGGAAGTGTCGGTTTGCAATGCTGGTGGGAAGGAAGATAAAGGTTAGCAGAACCAATGAATTATGATAAATGTAGACTGATATGGGGAACATTTACTGAGCAACACATACAGAAGTAGTGTCTCTCAGTACGGTGTCAGCCACCATGTTCGCTAACACAACATGCCAGACGTCTCAGCATGGAGTTGTAGAGGTTCCTAATGGTGTGCTGTGATAATCCATCCCATGCGGCTTGTTGCAGATATGCAGATATTCTCACACAGTTCCTGCAGATGGTGCGGTAGGGGTGGAGGTGGAGTGACACGAGGCCTTATGGACGTGTGACGCCACCTCAACAAACCGTTCATCTTGGCGCTGACCACGGTGCCTCCACACACGGATTCGTTGGTCGTCTCCACCAAGACAAAAGCGGGACTCGTCACTGAAGATGACCCACCGCCATTCTGAGTCACTCCATGACAGTGTGGCACGACACCATTGCAGTCTTCAGCAGGCGTTGACGTGGTGTTAAGGGCAGTCATCTTAACGGTCTGCATGCATGTAGTCCTGCGTGGTGCAGCCATCTGCCAATGGTGCTGGCACTAACAGGATGACTCATGGAGGACATCGCTGCTCGCTATATGTCCACAATCGTGGCTGCTGGGCCAGTCAGGTACAGTGATAAGGCCTGTCCTTGCTTATGTCATATATGTAACATACACTGGGTCAGAAGAACTAGGTGAACTAGTGAACCTGTTGATTTTCAGTATTGCTAAGAAAATTAAATGACTAAGTTTACAGACCATCATTAACGGGAAAACCTGCTGCATATGGTTCTTTAAATAACCTTTTTTTTAACCAAACAAGGTTTCCTTACTGTTCGTAAGTCAAAGAACCATATATAAGTGTTTCCTGTTAAGAGTGTAGAAAGTACTGATACTTCATTATCGTTTTGCTAATCCCTGGTAAGGATTTTTCAATTCTTTTGTGATGATGAACACCAGCGTGCCAAGACATGGTCTCTTTTAATGATGTGCAATGCCTGTTTCACAATACCCAAGGCCGGGTTGGGTGCGAGTAAAAATAACAGAGCCAGAGCTGTGGGGAAGCCGGAGTGTCACAAGGACAGGAAAGAGCTGTCACTCAGCAGCGCATGACTGTACACACAGCAGGTGGGGCCTTCCTGACAGACTGTACAATGAACCGTGTTCCACCTCGACTCACACACAGCGTAGGAGCCCGAAAACATCAAGTTTCAATTCTAGATCTCGCACTGTAATGAATGAGAATAGAATGAGTTGTTTATCACTGAGCTGCAGCTGTGAGGGGCAGGCAAACGTGCTTCCTTTAGCCCACCCTGCGTTACTGCTGATAGGGTGCAGCTGGCGCATTATCTGAACTAACTGACTGGACAACCTGGAGAATGTGTTACAACTGGACAGGGGCTGATATTAACAGGCATGACGTTAATAATGCTTACACAATACACAATATATAAAACCACAGTACATGTACACAGAGCTCTAAAGCTAATCTGCAGCCTCTGTTCCTGCTTAGGCTTTATATGTCAACTATTATAAAATTATATAATGATTACATATGATTATAGAATATTAACATATTACATCAGTATATCATTGTATTGACATACAGACCCTTAAACAAAAGTGATTGACAGGTGTTCTGTTATAGCACTGTGATGAAGAGTCACTACCAAGGAGTGGAACTTGTAGGCCAGAGGCTGAAAGGTTTTGCCCAATCATTGAACAGTGCCCACTACATTTCACTGGTTGGTGACCATTTACAGACTTTCACGGACTTCATGTACCCCCACAATGAAGGGATATTTCAACAGGATAATGACCTCTGGAGCATTCTGAAGAGTTGTGATGAATGGTGTGGCCTGCAGCCCAGTTGAGGCATTTTACTATCATGGCTCATTCAAACTCTGATCATTTATGTCACCTTGGGATACTGCTATCCCATGACTTTCGGTATGTCAGGGTAGACTGCAGTACTTTTGGTTTTCCTGCATACTTTACATTGGTTAGGACCACAACAGAGCAGGTATTAATGCAAAAGCATACACCCACATCTAAAGTTTGCAGTAACTACATAGTAATTATGCATTAGTTATACAGTAATTACATCAAAACAAGTTGTAAGGTTAATAACGGAACGCTAAACATAGGGTTTAAACAGTTATGCATTATTTGCATCCTAATTATTTGTAATTTTGTGATTACAAATCCTCACTGACAGTCCTGTGAGTAAAATCCCTCCGTTTGGGAAAACAGCTTAAAACAACAGTTCGATGTTTGGCATTAAGCACTGAAGTGACAGCGTGATGAGAAAGGAACTGTGATATGAGCGTCATCTATGTCAGGTATGTTTACTTAGTCTCATGTAGACATAATCACATGGACAGCAGCCACATTTCTACAAAGCTGGAGATTAAGCACAAACGCAGAAGCAGATGAGTGACAGAATGAGTTTGTGTTTCTGACTAGAGGAAGAGCTAAAAAAGAGCAAGAGAGGGAGAGAGAGAGAGAGACAGAGAGAGAGTGGAAGAAAAGATCAAGAGAAAGAGAGTGACGGAGTGGAAGACTGTCTGTCTCAGATAAGATGCTTAGCCTACTGTGATAAACAGGGAGGGAGTTCTGCTGAAGTTCCATGCCCTTGAACTATTTCGTCATACACACACGCGCACACATGCACGCACACACACACACACACACACACACACACACACACACACACAAAAACAGTGTTACACTTTCACACCCACACACGTAAAAGCTGACACTGCAAAAATAGGTCCTCCAGCACTGTGGAGAGATCTGACCCTCTCCAATCAAACCCATTTACTGCATAATCCAGGCTTCGCTAATTGATGGAGTCTGTTGGTGTCCACTTATTACACATATGAGCAGCAGAAAGATACAAGTAGTAAACAAGAGCACACAGTTTTATCTAAATATGTCTTGAATTCTATCCATCACATACATGAACCTGGATTTGAGAGCGACTTTGGGGTAAACATCTTTTGAATTATTCAAAGGTGGGTCAAGCCACTGCAAGTAACATGTAAGACTCCAGTCTTGAGTCCTGGGTCAAGTCCCAAGTCAAGACAGTTGGGTCGCAAGTCATTACTTCACTACACTTCAGATCATTTAAGGTCATTTCAAAGCTGAACACCAAAATGATGGTAATGTAATAAAACTAGCTCGACTGCTTGTTACCACATTAAGTCATTTTGTCAGGGTGAATTGATCAGCCATTTTTTACCCTATTAAAATACAAAATCAATGGTACATGAATATCCATGACAGACATAACGGTATATACAAAGAGCTGTGTGACTACACATGAAAAGTACTGAACTGAATACCAAAAACTTGGAAGATACAAAAAAAAAATGCTAGTGTGAATGTAGGGATAAAGGCACAGTAATGTCACGGGGGAGAAGGAAGGTTGCAAGGTTGTATGTAAAATGACTAGTTTTGGGACATAAACCCCACACACGCTCTGTACAAGTGGACCTCAACATAAGAAGAAAACACACATGAAACTGTAGGCCTGTAAGATAATGACAGAAACTGCGGGGGTTAAGACCACAGTAGTAGTGCTGGTTGTACAACAAACAGTCAAGTGTGTGACAGTGTGTGTGGTTGCGTGTGAGGAGGCCTGGCAGCATGCGTCCTCTGTCGGGGGGGTGTAAAGCTGTTGGGATGCCAGGGCCGCATGCCTGTCACAGCTGTGAACTCCAGAGGGCCAGCTGGCCAGCCCGAGTTCATCTAACTCAGGCTTCTCTCTTTTCATCTACTCGCCGAGTGTTTGGCTGCGGGGCAGCAGGGCACAGCTCGTAAAAGAAGAGGAGCAAAGGAATAAGCCGCCAACTTAAAGCATGTCTGAGAGATATCTGGGTGATTAGCAGATATTAAAATCATCAGCCAAAGGTGGGGTGAGCAATGCAACAGAGGGTCCATAAGCATATCAGTAATCAGTGTATAGTTACTGCATACACTGCTTAGGAACAAGGAACTGAACGGATGTTTGCAGTGTTTGCAGGTTTTTCTGCAGGTTCCCTGGTGGTTATTTCAGGGGCAGGTGTTTCTATACAATGTAATCAAATAAACTATATTCCTCACAGCACCAATCAGGTAAACTAGGATATTGTTGGTTTGTGAAATGTTGTTGAGCTACAAGTGAGCTACCAGTCAAAAGTTTAGACACTCAACTAAAGAACGTTTTTTGGTTAAGACTCTACAGGCTTACGCTTAACAGTTCCAACTGATGAGATGTCTGAAACTATACATATCCTGATACACCACATATCACAGTATTACATTTCTGCCATATCTCCACCTATGACTTTTATCTCTTATATTTTCTTATTGCACAGTTTAAAAGCTCTAGTTACCCCTTAGTGAATATTCATGATGGACAGACCAATAGAATTGCTCCAAAATTGGTTAGAAAAAATCTTGTTCTATCAACCTCCAACCCAAGAAAGCTGTTTTACCCCCTGTAAAGTTCCATTTTAGAGGGTTTTAAGGTGGACTGCAGAATTCCAGGAGTGCTATTTTATAGTTTGATGTCTTCACTTTTATTCTAAAGTAAAGCATTAAGCTAAAAATAAAGAGAACCTTCTATGAGTAGCTGTCTAAACTATTGACTGGTAAACAGACAGCACAATTACAGCTCTCTTGATATAAGAAGTAGCACTATGACACTTTAACTGTTGCTTTATCTATACAGACAAAAAAAAATCACTGTACTTAATGTTTATTGTACTATCCTCAAAGGTTTCCCAGCACCAGTTTTATTAGTAATTAAGTTACAGTTGTTCCTTTTGGCCACAAAATACGTGTACAAAGTGCAGCTTATAAATATTTCCCCAAAGTCTATTAAATGCCTCCTATATTTCACAAATAACGCTTCCTTTAGCATTTCCTAATCAACCGCAATGTCTTTTGCCCCACCCACACAAATTAGTTTCAAAGTCAGAGAGACTTAACAAGCTGAAGAACCCAAAGCTTAACCAAAAGCTGGCAAACTAAACTAGATCACCTGTCTGTAGTCACTCGTTCATTCATTTATCCATATACCAACACCGTTCATTCATCTGCTCCTTCATCCGTCTGCACTTCTTTACTTACACTGCACTGTGTATTTTTTTGCCCCTCTGGTTGTTCGTCTGTCTGTGTGACTTTGTCCATCCAGTTAGCTAGTTTCACCTTCTGCTCCAGCTTGTTCTCAAACCATCATAAGTCCTACCGTGTATGAGTCTGACTATGCTAGACTTTTGCCAAATTGCCCACTCTTGGCCTAACAGCATATAATATGCACTGGTTTGCAAGGAGCACTGCGTCTCCAAGGCCGGCAGGAAGTTCATTCCTTCGATGTTCAGCTTACATTCTGTTCTTGTGACGGCACAGCCAATGTATAGCGGCGGGTCAAGCAGAAAGCGTTAACTGACAAAACTATGTTTTGTCCTTATACTGCTGTTTTGATGCTCAGATAAGAAAATGTCCCCTGTAAAAGCCTCCCCCGGCTCCTAAGTGGCCAATTAGTGCGACTAATCGTGCAATCAAGGCTGAGATCACTGTTTTCTGTCCCCTATACACTGAGGCTTTTAAGATAAAGCAGCAGGGCAGGAGGTACTGGATTTTCTCAAAGCGGTGACTTTAAGCTTAGTCATTATCTGATGATGCCTGTCTCTATATTTAGAGGTGGACAAGATCACACACTTCTAATGCTAGCTAGTCCAAACATGTTTTGGATTTGCTTCAATGTTAGATGTGAAAAGAGGTTCACTGCAAGACAATCACAGTTTATTCTGCCGTTCTACAGCTAAAATATTACATCACCACACTTCAAGACATTTTTGCAATAGATAATATTTAGTTCCTCTCAGATCTGGAAAGCTGGAACACACAGGCCACACTGAAAAATACACTCATCATCCAAAAGAATAGTTGCACCCAGAAGGAAGTGGGGGATTGCAATGCTATTGCAATACATTCATCTCCCGTACGGACTGGAGCTTCTCCTTGTACTCAACTTATACGCCTTAACTTAATCTGCCACTGCATCCTAGACTGCTCCACACAATGTAAGGTTACAGGTATGTAAGGTATGGCATGTTGTGTGTGTGTGAGTGTGTGTGTGATGGGTATGTGTGTTCTGTACTTCTTTGAAAATGCGGTCAGACTCTGTGCACAGTGAGCTACTGTAACCAAAAACAAATTCCCTGTATGTGTGAACATACTTGGCCAATACTACTTGATTCTGATTCAGATTTTGCAATACACCAATTCATATCTGTGCACTCATGTGAATTTCTGCATTAGTTTATATCTTATATAGTGGGTATAATAATGTGTATACCTCGTACATTATGTTCAGGAACAGTGCAGTAGTATATATGCTTATGTGTATATTTCTGTATACTTAACATGCATCTACAAAACCCCCAAAAACTACCAAAAATGCAAATCTGGACCTGAGGCAATAACTAGTTTACATGACTCACATAGAATTCATATGGAAATGTGTATTAAGTTAATAACCAATTACAAGAATGTACTCTAATCATGAGAAAGCAACTACTTGGAAACGCTTTACCCTCAAACCGGCGAGACATTGTTAGGTCAGTCACTTCCCGCCTACAGAACGGAATCCTAACTACACCACTCTGGATCCTGTAATAAATCTCCTTCTAATGAAGCATGTAGTTGGTCAGTGTTCAAGTACAGACAACACCCACGATATGCTCAGTAAGCTCACTGTGCTCATTTATTGCGATAACAACATCATTATTACCTCATATTTTCATATTTTGTTTAGGTACGGATGCGGATCTGTTGAGAGCCTATCATGTGTTATTCTGCTTGGTTCAGTCAGAGTTCTCCTTCCTACATTCCTGGCTCCTCAGCAGTGTGGGAAAAAGACCAGAGGGGCTTAAAAATAGAAGCTCCCCCACCCCGAGACAGGCCGTTTCCACAACCCCACTGACCACATCCAATAACCTCAGCCCAGCTCGCTCGGTCGCTCTCAGGACCCTCCTCCAGCAAATCATCCCTAATGGCTGCCCACGCTGCCGTCTGTTTAGAAGTGGGTATACTGGAGAAGACCAAAGCCCAGCAGCGTCTGTATTTTTCCGGAGGCCACTTTTGATCTTTGTATGATCTTATTATGTCTCTGGGTCCAAAATAGAACATCACTGAAGGCTCACTCATTGTGACAGTGTGTATATGCTAGCAGCATGATGAATCATGAAATGCCAGGTAGCCGTATATAGATCTCTGAGCTCGTAATGATTCAAACTGATTACAGTTCTTTGGGAAAGATCAAAATGAAGTATTAAAGGGCACATGTAGTGGAATACCACATTTTCTAGTTTCCATTTCCATTTTTCACATTTTTACAACCTGATTTGAATCCTTGTGATGTTGTAAAACCATATTTACATACACTCATCATCAAAAGAATAGCTGCATGAATAGTTACACCTAGAAGGAACCAACTGACAGAAATGAAACTTGGTGGGTAGGTTTGACATTGTGAAACATGCAAATGATTCAAGCTCATGCTCGGCCGCCCACGTGATGAAAGCAGGGACAGGCCTTATTGCTGTACCTGACTGACCCAATAGCCATGACTGCGGACATTCAGCGAGCAGTGATGCCTCCATTAGTCATCCTGTTCGTACCAGCACCATGGGCAGACGGCTGCGTGAAGCAGGACTACATGCGCGCAGACCGTTACGATGACTGCCTTAACACCATGTCAGTGTCGCCAAAGACTGCAATGCAGTGTCATGCCAGACTGTCATGGAGTGACAGCGGGTCGTCTTCAGTGACGAGTCCCGCTTTTGTCTTGGTGGAGACAACCAACGAATACGTGTGTGGAGGCACCGTGGTCAGCACCAAGATGAACGATTTGCTGTCACACGTCCAGAAGACCTGGTGTCTCTCCACCTCCACCCCTACCGCACCATCTGCAGGAACTGTGTGAGAATATTCAATCTGCATGGGATGGATTATCACAGGACACTATTAGGAACCTCTACAACTCCGCACCAAGACGTCTGGCATGTTGTGTTAGCAAATATAGCGGCCTGACACCATACTGAGAGACACTACTTCTGTATGTGTAGCTCTATAAATATTGCCCATATCAGTCTAAACTGATCATCATTTATTGCTCCTGGTATCCTTTATCTTTCTTCCTAATAGCACTGCAATCCCACATCCTTCTGGGTGCAGCTGTTCTTTTGATGATTCTTGTGCCCTCCACGTGGCTATCTGGGGTTCAATTCCCTACCTGGGCAAGCATATCACACTATACCAGTTTGAGCCCCTTTACACCTGGTCACTTCATGCATCTTGACTATCAGTGTTATATGTGGATAAGGTCAAATCACATAAGAACACAAGTGTAAACGAATATAAAGACACATTTAAAACCAATACCAATCCGATTCTTCAAACCACTTCAGCAAGTGGTCTGAGATGTGTTTGAGTCACATGCATCTGTCTCTCCAAGACACATTCGACATTTAAAACCCCTCCCAGTACAAGCAAAGCTCCTTCCTATGCAGTACATCATTTGTCTCTGCAGGGAATCTTGGAATATGGACAGACATTACTGTGGCTAGCAAATTGCAGACCACAGACGCTGAATGGATAAACAATTGATAATTGGAATTAGTTGCTGTGTAACAAGCGGATTTACATAATTCATCCCACACAGAAATCAGATTTACCAAATGGAAATGCATGCGGCTAAAATCTCATCAGGATACCATCCAGATACCACACGCATGAAGTGACCAGATGTAACCAGGGTCTAAAAGTCATTGGAGAAGACTCCTAAAGCTGTACTCACCTGTCACTGTAACATGATCACGCTCTGGTTAAGAGGGTCTGCCAAGTGTAAATGAGTGTTTCAGTCCAGACTACTTTTTGAACAAGGCTACAATACAGGGCAGCCAATCAGAACAGAGATCAATATTCAGAAAACGATAAGCCCAAAACATGTTCACATTAAATAAATGAATTTGTTTGTTTTATGATTAGATTTAAAATGCATTTAGTTTAAAAAGTGAACAAATTAATTCATTTCAAATTAGGAAATCTGTGTTTTGATCCCAAGAAAACTCTCAAAAACTGTACAGAAATGTTTTAAATAAGCTCCATCAGTATTCACGCCATTGATTTGAGTCCTTATTTTTTTTTTAACAAAGTCTATATGTGTTGTCTGCACTCTGTTTGACTGATTAGGAATGCAGGTCGGTTTTGAAATAACATCACAATTTATTTATTTTAAGTACAGGGGAGAAAGAGAGGTTGGAAAATGGCCATGTAAAAATGAATTATGACAGCGTTTGGTACAGAAAACTACACAAATATTACTTGGACCTCAGGGAACCCTTTACGCATTGTAAGTTTTACCGACTGACTTTTCTTTCTTGCTCTTCTTTATTTTTGCACAGAAGAAAATTCAATTACATTTACATTTATACATTTACATTAGTACTAGTATTGTTATATATATATACTGAATAGTGTTATTGACTGTTATAAGTATGTTATAAGTATTAACAAGTTGTAAATTAATCAATTAGAATTGATTCCAAAATCAATGTAGTTGAATCAGCCCCTTCAGCAGGGGTGTAGCTGTTACAATGGGGTGGCCAGTTTGGGGTGGCTAACTACTAGAAAAATGAAATGAAACAGCAGTTAATAACATTCTTCTGTGCTTATATTACTAGGCCTACATTACTAAAATAACCATATTTTAATTAAAATTAAATTACAATTACAATTACAAATGACAATTATTTTTAAAACAGCTGAAAAACGTGTTTCTGTTTTCAGGGTTGGGTGAAAAACAATGTATCATCTGTACTGTTGAATACTGTGATCCACAGCATAACACAAATATAAACAAAACATTACTGCACTATAATGAGGCAGAAAGGTGTTTAGGTCCCTTTAGCTCTGTCTCTTTAATCCGTCTGACTCTTATAACTGATTAAAAATGAACATGGTTATTGCTCAGGTTTTGACCAGCATTCATTCATCTGTCTGCTCAGCAAAGCAGCCAATCAGAGCAATGACTAGCTGATTATTGCAGGCATTATTATTCAACTTATATAGCGTATCGGTAACTGCCCTGAGGGCAGAGAGAGTAGCTAGAAGACCATTTCTCTGGTGAAACCTTTAATGATGATAGCTGTGTCAACTTTTTCTTCAACACAATTGGGGTGACCAGAAAGGTGGCCATATGTCATGCTAGGCCACCATCCTTTGTCTACTCCTCTGAGCTTCAGATCTATGCATAACGATGGTGTATTTCTGCAATTCATTTTTTTTTCTTTTTAATGAAATGAAATTGGAATTATCGGCACCGGCTTAAAATAGTACAAACCCTGCACTATAACCAATAAACACACCAAACTTGTCAACGTTGTTGTCTACTGTTTCAACTGCCTTGGAAAAAACTGTAAGCTCTCTCACATGCAACAAGTTGCTTCCAGCATTTTCCATCAGCACAACTACCCACCATAATGACTGTGATCTGGCCTTTTAATAAACATTCGCCCTTCATGGTCGCAAAACACGCAGCTAAAGCATTGTTGATATGAGCTAAACCGTGCCAGCTGTTCTGGTATGGTTCCTCTGCAGCAATTATGTGGATATAAATATGTCCTGAATGGAGCCAGCAGGCAGAGGGGTATAGGGGTGAACGTAGGCATGGTTGGGAGATGGTGGGGACCATGCCAGTGTTACTGCCTGCTGGGTATTAATCAGGTCAGAACGGAGGTTCTCTCTCTTTTGTTTTGGAGATTGTCTCTCTTTCGGACACCGACAAACTCCTCTAATCCTCTCAGAATGGATAATTATTGCTTTCACAATTAACTCCCATCCATAATAGACAGAAACATCAGCTCATGAAATAACAAAATCCACAAAAGCAAAAACACAAACATCTCTAAGAGTACAGCGTTCTTAAACCCCTATATACATCAACTGGCCACTTTATTAGAAACACCTCCTTGTATCTACACTCACTGTACATTTTATCAGCTCTACTTACCATATAGGAGCACTCTGTAGTTCTACAATTACAGACTGTAGTCCATGTGTTTCTCTACATACTTATTTAGCCCCCTTTCACCCTGTTCTTCAATGGTCAGGACCCCCGCAGGACCACCACAGAGCAGGTATTATGTGGGTGGTGGATCATTCTCAGCACTGCAGTGACACCGACATGGTGGTGGTGGTGTGTTAGTGTGCGTTGTGCTGGTGTGAGTGGATCAGACACAGCAGTGCTGCTGGACACCTCAGTGTCACTGCTGAACTGAGAATCATCCACCAACCAAAATTACCCATAGGAAAGAACTAGATAATGAGCACCACAATCTGTGCAGCAGCACATGAGCTATCGTCTCTGACTGTACATCTACAAGGTGGACCAGCAAGGTAGGAGTGTCTAATAGAGTGGACAGTGAGTGGACACAGTGTTTAAACACTCCAGCAGCAGCACTGCTGTGTCTGATCCACTCACACCAGCACAACACACACTAACACACCACCACCACGTCGGTGTCACTGCAGTGCTGAGAATGATCCAACACCCTCATCATACCTGCTCTGTGGTGGTCCTGTGGGGGTCCTGACTATTAAGGAACAGGGTGGAAGTGGATTAATAAAGTATACAGAGAAACAGATGGACTACAGTCTGTAATTGTAGAAGTACAAAGTGCTCCTATATGGTAAGTGGAGCTGATAACATGGACAATGACTGTAAATACAAGGAGGCGTGGCCGGTGGGTGTGGATATCCATACTCAAATACTTAAATCAGGAATACATACATACTCTGAACTGGATGTTTGTAATAGTAATATCATTTAATAATTTACACAACAATGTAAGACCTGACTAATATAGCCGTATAGTCATACACAAGGAATTATCCTGAAATGAATCACCTTCAGCAGTATTTAAATCAGACAAATGACTGTAGTTTTAGTGAATTTCACATCTCAAATAAATCCATAAACTTTGATTTGAGCACCTATTGTTCATTATTAAGTCAGCCAAAAGTGCAATGTGCAAATGTTAAGTCAGTTCAATACAATTCTAGGTTGTTTGAAATTGACCTTTCCAACAGAAATACATAATAATGTCAGTATCAAAATAACAATGAGTGAAAGGAAGCTGTACCAAGCATGGTCACTTTTGTAGAACAGAAAAATCAAATTAAAATGTGTTTTATTTACATGACATTTAGAGTTTTCTGTTCAATAAATTCAAGATTTATTTGTGCAGCTCTTTTTTCACGATGGGCACTGTCACAAAGCAGCTTCAGTGGCTAGCTTAGGTTATATTAGTGCATTGTCATGAGCACCTCATCAACACATTTTCAGATCGTTCTTGCTATTCATCCTAAGGACTCTTCTTCTCTTTGTGTGGATCGTCACAAGATTTACACCAATATTTGTTTCCCAAATGTATTTTGGAAGCCTTGGTTCTGACACTGCATTGTAGAGGCTGTATTTTAGCCTGGCTAGCTTTCGCTGTGAATTGTTTACCTGCTTCACACCAGTGTGATATTACAGTCACTGAGAAGCTGATTAAAACAAAGCAATACAATATAGGGGTGAAATCTGGGAACATGATATGATGACCACAGGCGAGTTCTACTTAAACCTGTTTAGCAGCCTAAGAAAGCTGTGCTATGCTTTATCCCGAGTATGCTTTACCCCTTACTACAGACTCAAATGAGTGAGACATATAATTACTGCTAAAACATTCGGGTGTATTAATTAAAAATGTAAGCAATATCTAAAATAAAACTAACTGTCCTTTATCCAGACATATCGTGTACCATATCCATATAACACACCATCATAAATATCATTATTCTGACCTCAAACTAAAAACATCAATTTAATACCGTAAATAGTAATCTGACCCACACCACGTTGTTTGTCTACGATAACATTAAGCTTTCCAATGTATGATAATAAGGAGATAAGCAAAATTGCAGTGCATTGAACATGCCTGGCGAGATAAGCTTTAGGCTACTCAAGCTCCTTTGCAGGGTGAGATTAGCGTCAATGAGAAGAGGGTGACATTCTAGCCCAAGCATTAGTTGACGAATAACCCACTCCACTGCCCGAGCTCTACGTAATATATCAAACCACCAAGAGATTATAGAAGCTTTTAATTGTCCGACAATATGTTTGCACCATAAGTAGGGATAAATCAGGCCATAAAAACATGTTTGTTTATCAAAGATGTGACATCAACAAGACAGGACATCTGCCTCCTGAAAAGAGGACAAAGACCCAAACAAAGACCCTCAACCGCTGGAATAAAGCTGTCTGCAAATTACACTACAGCACGTTTTGAGAACAGAGGGGAAATCATGGAGGTACTACTTAGATGTTAGTGACACTACAGAAAGTAAGTTACAAAACAGTTTGTTCTATTTCGTTCTGACCGTCTGCCAAAAGTTCTGAACGGCAAGTGCATGCAAGTCACATTCTTATAAATACAGCCACCCAGTGACATGATGTATTGACCCAATCAGTTACATATCTGCAATATGTGAGGATGAAGAAACATATTCTGTTGTGTTAGCACCATATCCTCTGAGATAGTGGTATCTGGGCGTGAGGCTATATTTTAATATTCTAAATTATATTTTAAAGCATATTACCCAATACATCTGAGTGCTTTATATGCAAGTGTTCTATTTCACTTGATTTGTTGCTGTAGTGAAATGAAAGCTGAAATCTAAACAGCTGAGATTTCCCACCATGTTATTATTCTCCCAAACTGCACACTAGCACACTAAATAGTAAGCAAGGACGGGCCTTATCACTGCACCTGACTGACCCAACAGCCACAACTGCGGACATTCAGCGAGCAGTGATGTCCTCCATGAGTCATCCTGTTAGTGCCAGCATCACTGACAGACAGCTGCACAACGGCAGGACTACACGCACGCAGAACGTTACGTTGGCTGTCCTTAACACCACGTCAAAGTCGCCAAAGACTGCAAAGGTGTCATGCCAGACTGTCATGGAGTGACTCAGGTCATCTTCAGTGACGAGTCCTGCTTTTGTCTTGGTGGAGGCGACGAACGAATCCGTGTGTGGAGGCACCGTGGTCAGCGCCAAGATGAACGGTTTGCTGTCACAATACATGCTACATTATACGCATCCACCAGTGTAGCTAATGTTCTCCTCGTTGTGATCTAAAGTGTCTTCATATCTGTTCATGTGTTCTGCTGTCATGCTGGTCAATTTTAAAGGGTCCTTATCAACCCGCAGGGTTGTAGCTGCTGCAACGACGACGTGTTGAGCAACATTACAGCACGGTCGGAGTTTCTGGTTGCCATTCTACTAGCTGCTTCATCTGTTCAACCTTATGGAATTATCCCAAAGCACACTAACAGACCTACAGTCAACTTGTCCCTTGCTCAGTTGAGGTCACTGCCAGCTGTGCCCAGCACTATTAAGGCTCTGGATCTGCGGGAGGTTCTGATTGACCTCTACATGCTAAAACACCTTGATGGTCTAGAGCCGAGCTCAGATGCTAATAATTCCGCAAACATTGACGTGACAGCTAACTCTGATATTATGGGAATGGTGCTACGCACTATTAAGCCAGCAAGCCTGTTCAGGTCTGGATACGCCTCTCTTCCTGGCTTTTTTAGCCTGCCAGATCTTGATATTTCTGGTGACAGTTCTACTACCTGTGGTGCCTTCTTCCTTGTGATCTAGCAGGCAGCATGTATACTAGTGACCATGGAATAACTTGGCCATTGCAGCCAGATGAGAATCCCAGTTGGAAACCTATATGGTCAGTCTGGTGTTTTTTTCACCCAGGTATGTCCCTTAACTCCAATCTGATCCGTCTGCATACTAAGTGTAGACACACAAATCATGCCCTTGTAAAAGCTGTGAGCTTGCAGCACACCTGTGAAGCATCTTCTAGTAGCACTGCTTAGACCTATTTGATGCTGCTGCAAGTGCTGCAATGCCAAGCTTTGGGCAACATGTTGCCCAAGATTGTGGCAAGCTTGCCGTAGGTGTGCAATAGTTACACCCAGATCACCACAGTCTATCTTTCTGGCCACTGTCCAGGAGGTTATTCGGCATGCAAGGACCTTGTCAAAACAAGCCATGTATGCTTTACAGTTGAGAATGCTTTTTGACTGAGGTACAGATAAGTAGCGTGACCGGAGGCAGTCCTACAGGCAGGTGGTTTGATACACCATACGTTTGGGAAATTTTTACTTGAAGATGAACTTCTATGGCCAGATATTGTTGAATATATGAAAGATCCCCCTTTTTGGCACCCCGGTCTACTAATTAGAGATAGAAAAGTTCAATATAAACATGTGAACATTGCTTGAATCCTTGAGCCTTCACACTGACACAGAAGTCTCACATCTTTCCTCCTGACTGAGGCTCTGAATGGCACTCTGGTGCACGCTGTACTTGTTGGTATTGTGTTCGGCCCTTTGCAGGCTCTGTGCTCAACCCATCCGTGACACAACATCGCTTACCAACACATCAATTTCACAGCAAGCCTATGATTATGTATGAATAGCTGTTTACCAAGAGGCTTCGGTCTAAGCATTCTCAAAACGCCCCCTCAGGAGAAAACAGCCTGCAAAGAACATAGTTACGTCCTGCTCATTTGAGCAGTTTGACATTGGGATGGCACTGTGGACTTGGTTCTTGCAACGAAGTTCAGGAAATGTGCATACAACAAAGAAGAGTAAGAAAGAGGAAGAGACACTGTGTCAGACGTGAGTGCTCAGTGAAAACACACAGTCCATTAACGTCTAACTCCTCTAACTACTAAATCCACTCAACTATCACTCTGTATCCAGACATAATAACAGAATAAAAACGCCGCAAATCTTCACAAAATGTACCGAGTATGCTGAAACATGCACACAACCTCATATACCTCTTATATTTTGAGCACGGAGTGTCATTAGCGGAATGTACACTCATCGTCAAAAGAATAGTTGCACCCAGTAGGAAGTGTGGGATTGCAATGCTACTGGGAATAAAGGTTAAAGGGTACCAGGAACAATAAATATATTGATAGATTTAGACTGATATGGGCAATATTTATAGAGCTACATACAGAAGCAGTGTCTCTCAGTATGGGTCGGGTCACCATGTTGGCTAATTCAACATACCAGACGTCTCGGCATGGAGTTGTGGAGGTTCTTAATGGTGTCCTGTGATAATCCATCCCATGCAGCTTGAATATTCTCAGTTCACAGTTCTTGCAGATGTTGCGGTAGGGGTGGAGGCGGAGTGACACCAGGCCTTCTGGACGTGTGACAACAAAGTGTTCATGCTGATCACGGTGCCTCCACACGCAGATTTGTTGGTCATCTCCACCAAGACAAAAGCGGGACTCGTCACTGAAGATGACCCGCTGCCATTCTAAGTCACTCCATGACAGTCTGGCACGACACAATTGTGGCTGTTGGGTCAGTCAGGTACAACGATAAGGCCAGAGAGTGAAACTTAAATCATTTGCATGTCTCATGATGTTAAACCGAATCACCAACTTTCACTCCTCTCAGCTGATTCCTCTGGGTGCTATTCATTTGATGATGAGTGTACATCATATAACCACTGGGAATCCCTGTGATGTCAAGAAATCCTGAATGCTAGCCTAGGCCATCTATAGGCTAATGAACATGACCAAGCTAGTATTAGTTTAACTTTCCTCAATTGACATACAAAAGTCCTAAAAATGTAAAAAGCAATTCAGCGAGCAATTCAAAATGGATGCCAGAGTCATTTTTCTATCCCTTCATCCAAAGAAAAGAAGTGCAATTGAAGTAAAGTATCTAGATAGCCAAGTTACCATGCTAACTTTAGTTTTTAGCTTGCGGTCCAACTCTTTCATTTCAGTAACACATTCCCTCCATGTTGATTTAAAGCAACAATAAGACGTCTGGCTTTCTAGCAGTAACACTAGCTATCTGCGCTTCTTCTGCATTTACCAGTTAGTTAAAAGAAAACAGATCCACCCGAAAGCAGACAAGAAAACACACACACAAACACAACTTCCCACTTTCAAGATACATCATCAGTCCTTAAACCTGAAAATCTCACTCCAGAGATGACTGCAGTGATTAAGCATGTTTACAACAGATACAGTGATGGTTACAGTTTCTCTTTTCGCTCAGAGTGGCCCTTCAATTCAGTTCCAGCAAGAAGAACAGGGAACTAATGTCTACATCAAAGACTCCAGTTGTCAGTACAGTTAAACAGAGATCTCCATCTCTCTACATGATGTGCTTTGCCTTCGAGCAGTAATTTGCAATATGCAAATCTGAATACTGGTCCTCGAGTAACTGTGAAAACCAAACACCACCACCAGACTTTCTGTTTCACTTCTACAGATATTCTATACATTCCTTAGATCTATTATGCCTCATATGGCTTGTCCATCTCAAATATCTCCAGCTTGTAAATGCAAACCTGCTAATAACATGTTCGGTTACACAAAGTAACATATGACGAAATGAATATCACAGTACTGCTATCACTGACTGACATTACAGCCACAGAGAACCACACGAACAGTAATTCCGGTTCTGACACAACTGAAACCCCATGATTCACTGCTATGATTTACTGTCAAAACCTGAGACATTCCAAAGACCACATGGGGAAATGTAACTGCTGTTGCAATTCCGTAGTGTCTTCAGAGCTGCTAATACCGAGCCTCTTTTTAGGCAAGAATACAAGCACTGCTCAGCAGCCTTTGAAAAAGACCTCGACGTTTTTTTCCAGCATGTTCTTATTGTCTATCATTGTTGTTTCAGATTTCTGGACAGTAACACGCTAATACTCTATGACACTGATCCTTCTCTTATCTTACACACTTAAAGAACATGGTCCTTCACTGGTTCTGTTTCTTTTAACCAGGTATTCTATATGGGACCATTTCATTTTCTTTGCATGGGGAAACTGTTCATCAGCTAGATGCAGCATGTGTTATATATGATTTTACCTAGAACCTTTTTAAAAAAAAAAGAAAAAAAAAAAAAGCAGGTTCTATATAGCACCAAAAGGGGTTCTGTGATTGTTAGAAAAGTCAAGCTTGTAAAAGAGAAGAACCTTTTTGGTGATACATAGAACCATATAAACACATTCTCCATCAATCTGTATCACGATTTCACCATGCAAAGAACTATTTAATCATGCAAATGATTATTTTACCATTCATGTTCAGGTTCTGGTTCATGTACTACTGATGTTCACTATAGAACCGTTGAAAGAACTATGAAGGCAATCGCACCATTTGGAACCATGATGATTACCCTCAAATGATCCTTTGCACGCTAAAACGTCTCTTCAGAATTCTTTGGTGTACGCTCCTAAAGACGCCTGTTAAAGGGTTCTTTAGTAAAGACAATGGTTCTTTATACAACCACAAACAAATTTATGCCTTAATGGCTCTTGAGATTGTTGCGCAGTGATGCATATACTTCTATAAAGCACCAAAAGGGGCTCTTCCATTGTTACAAGCTTGACATTGTACCAATAGCACCCTTTCTGGTGATACATAGAACCATACACAATATATTCTCCATCAATCCGAAGAGCCATTTCACCATGCGATGAGCCATTTAAGCATGAAATGGTTCTACATAGAACACATGGTTCTACATTCATCATCAAAATAATAGCGGCACAAATAGTTGCACCCAGAAGGAATCAACTCACGAGAACGGAACTTGGTGGTTAGGTTTGGCATTGTGAGACATGCAAATGATTCAAGTTTTACGCTCGGCTGTGCATGTGACGGCTGTGCACGGGCCCTAACTGAGCCACTATCGCTGACAAACAGCGAGCCATGAGTCATCCTGTTAGTGCCGGCACCATTGGCAGATGGCTCCCAGTAAACAATGGTTGTCTGTGGATGTCTAAAATGTGTTTAAATATAGTCAGACACCTGATTTCAACGTTGCTTCAACGGTTCAAATGTTTACTGGGCTGCACCACGCAGGAATACATGCACACAGACCATTGCGACGACTGCCCTTAACACCAAGGCACCGTGATCAGCACCAAGATAAACGGTTCGTTACGCGGCACATGTCCAGAAGGCCTGGTGTCACTCCATCTCCACCCTTACCGCACAATCTGCAGGAGCTGTGTGAGAATATTCAAGCTGCATGGGATGGATTATCACAGGACACCATTAGGAACCTCTACAACTCCATGCCTAGACGTCTGGCATGTTGTGTTAGCATACATGGCAGGCCGACGCCATCCTGAGAGACGTTACTTCTGTATGTGTAGCTCAATAAATATTGATCATATCAGTCTAAATTAATCATCATTTATTGTTCCTGGTGACCTTTATCTTCCTTCCCAGCAGCACTGCAATCCCACACCTCCTTCTGGGTGAGAGCTATTCTTTTGACACCGAGTGAATCACAGAACAATTGCTTTTACCACAGAACGCTTGGAATTACCATCTTTTTAAGTGTGTACTGCTCAGCAACAGACACATCAATATCTAACAAAATATATGATCATAAGATCTTGTGTTCTTTGGGAAGAAACCTGAGTCATACGTGCATTTCAGTTTGACTCAACAGTATTAACCAGTTTGGATATTTTGGTATCAGTCTATATGGGAAAACAATAAGCAATGAGCAAACAGCTTCCCCTAGAGCTAGACATGAAAGTAACAGTAGCAGTAAGTTGTCATGCCTGAGCTGCCAGTCACCAGCTAACAGGAAACCGCAGTGGAGCTGGTCTTTGTTTTTCTCAGTGTTTCAATATCAAACACTGTATAAAGAGCAGAGCTCAGTGTGAGGAGCCCATTCAAGGCAAACCTTAGTCTTACTCAACACTAGCACAGAACATGGTGTAAACCTGTACGAGTGGGACTTTCCCTGTTACTTTCTCTTTGTCTACTGTTGAGTGCAGTCTGTAGGTGAGGCATACAGGAAGATCCGAGCTAGTTAAGAGTCAGCAGGCTGTCTTGGTGGTCCTCAGGTGATTGAGGAAATGCAGGAGCAGCTGAGAGGGCAGGAGGAATTCACTGCACTGCAAGTTGTCTCAACAAATGTGTTCACTGACCAGAAGGGTAAAGGTTATAAGCTCATCCACAGGCACTCTTAGCCACACAGTGGAGATGGGATGCAGCAGCATACTGATCAGTTTCACAGTGTCAGCGATAAAGAAAGTACAGATTTAACAAGTCATGCACGCAGTTTAAGTCATGCACACAGCTTTATAGGTGCTGGTGTGACTGATGTTCACTGACTGTAAACACGGAATTAGTTCCATTATCTTAAGTGTTAGTAGAAACATGATTTCCCACTGCAAGTCATGGCAACCCAGTCCAGCCTGACAGGTTATTTTTGACTAAACAAAGGCAAGGAAGGAAGTTACAGCTAAATAAATAGCGGAAATTGCGTACAACTTACCTTAACAGCCGGGTTAATAATGGCAGTGTTATTCTGTCACGGGAAAAAAAAAACACAGAGTCAAGATACTGCTGCTTTGCTCCTGAAGCTCGGTGTGCAGCTCTGCTGCTGTTTCGCTCAGCTGTTAAGTGCACGCCTGCCTGCCTGCCTGTCTCACCAGCGGAGCATTTCACGTGACGGCTTCGCTCAGCCAATCAGAGGCGTCCCACAACAAACCAGCGACCAATAGCAGGCGGAGGCAAAGTGAGACACGCGCGCTTCCTGCTGGCCGTTTCACCCTCACAGCCACACTGTATGCTGGGCCATGCTAGTCAGCACACAAGCTGAATACAGTAAATACAGCCCATAATATGCAGAGGTGCTAATAATTACCCAGTCCTGCTCACCTAAAGGGCTTTCATTTGACACATTTCCGGTATTTTCAAATGTGAATGTAAATGTGAAGTCCTGCTTCATTTTTGACCGCCGTCCAACCTCCCTTTAGAACTAAACAGCCTTCCTCTCCTGAATGGTTTGGCTAAATAACTAAATGAATGAATAAAAAAATTACAAATACATAATTTATACAGTTTTCCACCCAGATAGAGTCAGTTAACCTGACCCAAGTTCAAATGTAGCTTGTTCAGTTCAGTGCTGGAGATAGTTACTAGGCTAACAAGCACCAAACAGTAAACACACACCCAAATCTTAGAACCCGCAAAACCACACGGAAAGTTTCACACACCTGGCAAACATGGTTCCCACCCTCGTCCTCCTCAAGGCCCACCTGTTTGCTCTTAGAAAGCACAAAAGGCCCGCAGGATAAAACTTCTTTCTGTCTTCTTTGCTTTGAAAATGTACTTTGTGGAGAATCTTAAATAAAGTTTCCCATGTAATTTCTAAAGGTCAAGTTTTTTCTTTCCACGGATTTTTTAAGGCAAAGCACAATGAACCACTGGTCCCCCTCAGTACTGGCTCGAGGACCACCAAAGGGTGCTATGTGGCCCACTTGTGGTCCAGGGCCCAGTGGTTGAGGAACTCTGGTTCAAGAAACCTTATGACTTTTTGCAAACCATAAAAATGAACAAATCTTCATGTGAACATGATTTCTGTTGTTTACATCTATAAACAAACTTCCTGTTAAAAATCCAGGAAGAATGGGCGGGGCTAAATGGTAGACTGAACAAATGAACATGTAAATATGTTGTTTCATGAGCTCACAAAACAAGTGAACGCAAAAGGGTTTCTTTACACTGAACTGATAAGTGAATAGTACAATTGGAAACTTTAACAATGTTTATACATGACATCAACCTTTATTAATAAAAATACAATTACAATTATGTTGAATTGTCATTCAGTTTCATTTTAGACACAATTATTTCCTAATACCTTTAAAGGGGAATTTCACAGATTTAATAAAAAATCTAAATAATTAACCATAGGCTCAGATGCAAATGAGATCATGGGCAGTCAGCTGTCTGTCTCTATAATCATGATTAAAGTTTGGACTTTAGCTGTTGTTCAATACAGTATTTGTGATTTAGCTTATTTATACGCATTTTTATATAAGGTTTTGAAGTGGAGTTCACTAAAGGCTGAGACAGAGAAGAGAATGAATGATGTGATGTTTATGGAAAATGGTCGATGACTTCACTCTGAACTGCATGGGAAAAACCTGTTCCTTAAATCAGAGTGGAGATAATGCTAACCGTAAGAAAGAGCATTAAAATGAAACCGAAAAACGCTTATAAACTATGATTCAGTCGTCTGATTCCTATCACTGCCACTGTTCTCTCGCAATTCTGACTCGGCAAGTTTCTCTAGAATGCCGCATTTCACATCAAACCACTCTTTTCTTACATCCTAACCATTTAATTACACAGAATCTTAAAACACTGGTGGAATTCACCCCAAACGTCCTTCTGTTCTTTTGCTCTAGGGCCTGGCCTGCTTTCCTGTAGATCCTCTCACTTTCAAGATCCCAAAAATAAAAGAATATCACCTAGCACACTTCCATGTGGCTAGATGCTGGATGTGCTGAGATGTTCCGCTTCAGTTCTACTGGGAACTCAGTACTTGAGGATTTTTGGACCTAATACATTTTTACTATTACTCAATTTGTTTTGCAACGTTTATACCTTTTACTGGGTCATCAATGTAACTATAATAATACTTTCACTTAAATTTGGCTGGGGGCTCCACCTGCCTCTTACTAAAGTGCAAAACATTGTGCAGTTAATACCAAACTCTGTACTCACTACTGATGAACCACAGTGTGCCACTTTAAAAGCAGGTACAGTAAAAGTCCAGGTCACATTAATACATTACTGAGCACTCTCTCTCTCTCTCTGCTTTTTCCAGACGCTTTTCCAAGATCTTCTCGTTCACTCGATGCATCATTAAAAACTGTCCATTCAAATGGAAGACTGGGATGTCGTACTTGTATCTGTCATGCCACACGCTGTTCTCGGGATGAGTGATGTCAACCTCCTGCAACACAAACTTAACAAGGCCGAACAACAGTATGAAAGTGGTGGAGATCCAAATAGACTAACAGAATTTATTAAGCACATGAAAACATAGTCAAAGGAAACACTGGCTTAATGAGTCAGTGCTGTAGTGGAGCTCACCCTGTGTTTATATGGTTCAAGCACTTCTTTTGCTTCATCGCACAAGGGACACGGATCCTGCAACACAATCAGTACAATAATGCAATTATTTTTTTCTGTCACATACTGTGGAGGAGAGACATAATACATCAATTAAATGACATTAATCTAACAGCTGCAGCTGTTTTTACCTTAGTGAAAAGAGTTAAAACCGGTAAGGGCCTCTGTGAACAGCAGCTCCTGATGAACTGATGGTTCTTTGTCTGATGCAGAAGCCTTGGGAGCAGGGTAAGCATGTCTGGAGGTGCAGTAGATCCTATATGAAAAATGAGCCGACGCTGACATTTATAACCCAAACATTTAAAGTTATTACCCAAGGCAATGCGTGATGCCATGTTTTGTGGTGTGTTGCTGATGTCACATCACATCCACTATCCATTACTACAGAGACTCAGTTCTAAATAGCATCCCATCATTCCACTGACTAGCCAGCTATGTGCTCCATGGTCACTTTATTAGGCCAACTCTGTATCTATACCAAAAGCTCAATAGTAGCACTTTGTACTTCTACAGTTACAGGCTGCAGTCCATCTGTTTCTCTGCATGATTTTTTAGCCCTCTTTTACCATGTTCTGGAATGGTCAGGACCCCCACAGACCAGGTGTTATACGGGTTGGATTATTTGCAGCACTGCAGGGACACTTTCTTAGTGGTAGATTGCTAGTGTGTGCTGGTTCTAGTGGATCAGACACAGCAGTGCTGCTGGAGCTTTTAAAGGCACCACAGAATGTGCTTACATTGGCATAGTTGAATAAGGAGAACTGGGTACACAGAATTCACAGACCGTGAACCCTCAAACACTGTTGTCTCCTCCTTCAAATACATATCCTGCATTTGCAAAAGAGGGCAGTAAAATGAGCCAATTCTAACATTCTAATCTTTTAACAGCCCAGACTCGTTAATATTTACAGCCCCCAAAAAAACATGAACGAACTCACCTTCTAGCCCTACTGAAATGACAACAGAGCAACAGCAACAAACATGACAGGCTACATGTAGAAATCCACTGTTTCAGGCTGTGAGTGGGCTTTTGGCACTTGACCCTTCCCTAGGAACTGAATGGTCAGTGGTACATGGCTGATGTTCATCTTTAAACAAAGCTGAAGCTGGCTTCCTATTAACCAACTTCTTAATCTTCACCATTTAAGGTGGAATGGAAGATTCACAAAACAAGCTGGCCAACTTCAGCATCCACATCTGTAACAAGTTCTGAATGAATACATTCTATGGCACCTGTAAACACCTCAAGGTAACTGGACTGAGAATAGTCCACAATACATAATTACCCAGGTAACAGCATCCTGTGACTGTTCCTGACTGTACATCTACAAGGAGGACCGTTACGGTTATGCATGTCTAATAGAATGGACGGTGAAAGGACACAGTGTACAAGTGCAACACACACACACACTACAACCATGGCAGCACTGAGAATGATCCACCACCCACATAATACGTGCTCTGTGGGGGTCCTGATCATTGACGAAAGGGGTAACAATGGTATAACAAAGTATACAGAGAAACAGATGAACTACAGCCTGTAAATGTAACTACAAAGTGCTCCTATATGGCAAGTGGAGCAGATAAAATAGGCAATACATGGTAGATGTACCTAATAAAGTGCTCAGTGAGTGTAAGTATTAATCCCCGGCCAACGTGTCCTCTTTACCCATCCATGCCAAACAGGAACATTACATCTAAAAAGCTCGTCAAAACTACAACAATAAGTTCGAGTGACGTCAATGGCTGCTATTCCCAGTCGACCAATCAGGGCCTCTTCCGAGAAGCTGGCGGTCCCCCACAGCAACATCAGCAAGGTTGAAAGGGTTGATAAGGAGCTGTATGTGCCGGTGATGTGCCAATGACGTCACTAGTATTCGTGTTTTCATTGTAAAATTTCAAAGTCTCGTATATATGTTAGGTATAATGCGTTAATACGTGCCCCAGAAACCTTGTTTGCTTATTTTAATAATCCGAGCACACTGACATACAAAACGTGTGAATCCAGCTTAGCCTAAACACTGTCATCATCCACGTGGGGCTGCAAAATAGGCTGAATTCGGCATGACGTCTGCAGACAACGTGTCACCAAAACCTACGAGCAACAACCGTAATTCCTCTTCTCTGCGCTGGCTAGAAAATATAACGCACTGGGTTAATCTGGGAGAAAGTAGATCAAGTTTATAAAGGGCAGCGGCACTTGCGTAGGCTGTAGCCCACGTACGCAATACTCGGCTGCGAGGAATATTTTTAGCCCTGCTTTGCGTCCTAGGAGCGATAAAAATAGACCATATCCACACTCACTGAACCCGCACTTTTCAAGATAAACTCGGCATACGGTTCTGCTACTTCTTCAGTGCCCGAAGACAAAAGCAGAACATCGAGAACGGCTTGTTTTGGCTCCGCTGTCTCACCTAAAACAGCGCAGGAAGCGAGTGGGCGGGGCTACTGTTTAGGCCTCTTCTTATTGGATGGAGAAGCTCGACTTCCGCCTAGGAAGAGTTTTCCTATTCGATAACAGAGCTGTCATCAGTAATGCGCTAAAATCAAACGCTTAGCTGAGCTCTGCTCGCTTTATGACGGACATACTTTGATAAAGTGTTTAATAAAGGTTTTGACGTGTACATTCAGGACCAAATATCCCTGAAATGGTGAATGTGATGCATATCGCAGTATTAAAACATTCGAGGTTTGAGCTAGTTTGGCTGGTAGAAAGACAATACTCTTGACCTAAAACGTCAGAAGTCCTACAAGTGGATAAAGAGACCCCAATGTAAACAAATGAGACAGAAATATTATACTTGTTCATTATATTTATTGATGAAAATGATCCAATATTGCACATCTGTGAGTGGCAAAAGTATGTGAACCTCTTGGATTAGCACTTAACTTGAAGGTTAAATCAGAGTCAGGTGTTTCCAGTAAATGGGACAACAATCAGATGTGAGTGGCCAGCTTGTTTTAATTGAAGAAGAACAGGGAGCTATCAAACTCAGGTCTACATTAGGCATGCTTGTGAAAGTGTATCATAGCGTATAGGACATA
The DNA here is from genome assembly GCA_034552555.1 of Semaprochilodus insignis. Taxonomy (NCBI): domain Eukaryota; kingdom Metazoa; phylum Chordata; class Actinopteri; order Characiformes; family Prochilodontidae; genus Semaprochilodus; species Semaprochilodus insignis. The sequence continues at coordinate 4,439,219 of CM067490.1, read as the reverse complement.
CGAAAATGAGCTGTTGATGCTCATCAGGCTGGAAAGGGTTGCAAAGCTATCTTAACACTTAACGACAATTGTGTCAGTGTTGAAAGGAGAAAGCCACTGCTCTCTAATAAGAACATGTCTGCCCATCTGCAGTTTGTTAAAGATCACATGGACAAGCCAGAAGGTTAACATGTGAAACAGGGTGGTGGTGGTGGTGGTGGTAGTATCATGGCTTGGGTCTACATTGCTGCCGTAATTATTAGAACAATGACTTCTGAATTATACCAGTAAATTCCAAAGCAAAGCATCAGGACGTTTCCATGAACTGAATCTCAAGAGAACATGGGTCATGCACCAAGACAACAACTCTAAGCACAATCTACCTCTAAGTCGTTCTACCAAAGGACTTTTGGGAAGTTCTGACCTTAATCCTATAGAAATGTTATAAAAGGACCTAAAGCAAGGAGCACAAGTGAGGAAGCCCACCAACATCCCAGAGTTAAATTTGTTCTTTATGGCAGAATAGGCTAAAATTCCTCCAAGCCAATGTTCGGGACTGATGAACAGTTACTAGACACATTTAGTAGCAGTTTCTGCTGCACATGAAAGCACAGGTTCACATACTTTTGCTTCTCACAGATATGAAGGATCATTTTTTCCCAATAAATAAATGACCAAGTAAAAGTACAAGTCTTAGTGTTTAACTGGATTCTATTTTAGGACTTGTGAGAAAAACTGATGATGTTTTAAGTCATATTTATGCAGACACACAGAACATCTAAGAGCGCTCACAAACCTTAAGCACCATTCCATGGGTTAACATCCATGACTCCGGAGTGTGACTGTTGGACCATTTAAAGTGCAACAGGAACAAGAAGGTGGCGAAGAGCAGGGATGCAGATGCACTCGTTAAGCCTCGTTGGATGTGTTTATGGCCCATTACAGCATTATCAATTCAAACCAGTGTTACATAACGTCGCTGGGCTGTGGGGGCTCGGCTATTTCTGTCTTGCACGCCATGCATATGGGAGACTGAGTGGAGTACTACTACAGCGCAAATAGGACTTAATGGCAGCGACGTGACGCACATGCGTGATTCGGCCGGGTTTGTTTGGGTTCTGAGCGCCACGTGGAGAGCAGCAGTGCAGTGCAGCAGCGCTCACAGACACAGGCGAGTCCAGTACGCTCACTGTATTACAAGATCACTCTTACTTCAGTAGGATTGTTAATATAGACTGTTCTTGATCTCCTTATAGGCTGTCCTACTGTGGAATGCCTCCGAACCGCAGAGATGTGCAGCGCGCCTGATGATTACCATATCATAGTTCCACCTCTGTATGAAAACCTGGAGGATGAGAAGTACCAGCCGTTTCCTCCTCCACTGTCTCCAGTTTGGACACAGTTATCCGGGGAAGATCACGGGACATCGAGCAAGTCTCTGCAGGAGGGTAGGTTTATATTTAATCTCCTTATTTCTTGTAATTCCAGGTTTGTGATAAACGGTTATGCTTTCCTCTTTATTGTGGGACGAGGTGCTGAGTAGGATCCCAACAAGAAGTGGTGGATTTTTTTTTTTTTTTTGGAGTGATATTTGGTCAGAAAAGCCATCTGGTGCATGGCAGTAATACTGTTACTGCATAAAAGTGCAAGACGACATGGCACAGTAGGAGATCACTTAGGAGCGCTTTCACTAAAAAGCATTCTTCTCACATATCCAGAGCAAAAGATTGGTGGTTTACTCCTGTCCCAGATGGAAGAAGAGCCAGTGATGCAGAAGGATGTGCCTCATGCTGCTCTGGATGTGGAAAGGTCAGTAAAGTAGCGTTTTGCAATCTCTTATATACAGTAAACTAACTGCAGTATAATTGCAATCATAGTTAATGAGCAATACTTCCAGATGCATGTTACTGCTGTCTGAACAAAGGCGTGTATCTCAATTATTGTCATGTTTCAGTGTTTGAGACCGTTTTAAAGTACCTGTCGCCCTTTACATTGTCTGTACATTTCATGATGAATGGGCCAAAAGAAACGGCACACAATAACCTGGAAAACGTCTGGTTACCTTGACTTACATTAAAAGGGATGTTTGTTTTTCCTTCTCCTGTAAAGTTGTCATTTTGCAGATATCAGGTTTCGTTCTGATGATGTAAAGGAGGACACAAAAGGAATATAAGACAATCTGAAACAAGTAAAACAAAAACTGAATGTATGAAGTCATGATTGTTTAAAGTTTGTGAGCAGTAACCTAATATCTACTGTGAAAAGGTGAATTTGATAAAGAGCATGTATTGGAGAAATGCTCAAAACCCAGTCAACATTTGGAAGCAAACATTTGTGCAATGCTGCCCTCTAGAGTTCCTCTGTGTACTAACAATAAATGATTTCACGCACATGGTTTCTTCTGATAAATTTTCAGACTTGTGGCTGAAAACGGAATACCTTCACTCTGGAGTGCTCTCCGCAACACGTCTTTCAAAGGACAGGGACATGAGGTGAGTCCTTACCCTCTAGTCAACACTAGTTTTAGGATGTATATTATAGGTGGAGTCCAGTGCGCTAGTGCATACCTTGGCTGGAAATAGAATCTATATAATTGTCGGCATTCAGTTTAGGTATTTTGCATATGGATTTTATCAATGTGCACTAAAGTCTTTGTCGATCTAATATACAAAGGTAAGTGTTATACCACTGCTCTTAGAAACACAGGTATGGCAGACCTGTACATGTGTTAAAAGCAAAGTTGCACTTGTTTAAGTTCTTAAATAGTAGCTTTGTTGTAGTTGCTGAATAACTAAAAGTAGCTTCAACATGTATAACTGAATAATAAGCCCATATGGATTCCTGTATTTTGATGCATATGTTTTATGAATGAACATATGTTAAGCCCTTCCAGGATGTAATGACTAATCTGCACGTATTACGTTCCTGAAATTTACGCACTCCATCCGCCTGGCGGAAGCAGTCCATATGGTGCATATCTGTGCAACTGGGTGCCCTGTAATACAGGATGCATAATCCTGTGTGTGCCTTTTGGGAATTAGGTATGGGGTGCAGTTGCAATGAATAAAGATATGCATTGGATTTTCTTGATTCAAACATTTATGATATGTCAATTCCACGTTAATAAATGTAAATTCTTATGAACAAACAATATATATATATATATATGTATATATGCCATCAACATATTGATTGCTAACAGAGTCAATTCAATTGAATGCATTGCTTTTTCGGTAACTTCCTACGTGGTGATGCACTTTCAGACATGCATTGCAATCCCGTCAGCATATGCATCAGTGCGGTAGCAGCATTGCTTTGCAGCCAGCATGTGCGTACAGGTGTCATTAAAGGTAGAGTTCAGTGGATTAGGGCTGTGTGTTACATTCTGGCTATCTGTATCAGTTTTAACTTTGCTCTAATTCCTCAGTTGCGTAAGCAGAACGGCCAGGTGAGTGGTACAGTATTAAAGCTCTGTCTGTGGTCTGCCAGGCTGGCCTGGGTGAGTGTCTGTCATAATCCCACTCTGTCCTCACAGCTGTCACTCACACCCCGGAAAGTGAAAGCACACTGAAAGTAAACTGAGCCCCAAACATTTGGGAAGGATTACGTTCAAGCCCTAGTCTGGTTTTAAATAGAACCAGTTTGTATGTCAGTCACCACGCTCCATGTGCCGTTATAGGCTTAGCACCTAATCCTTCCATCTAATCGGTGGGCCAGTGAGTCTTTGTTAATGCCTCATACAGGTGGGAGCATTCAGGTGTGATAAACTGTGATTCATTAAACATACTTTACACGATCCCTTTAGATATTAAAATATATCTACACTGCATGCAGTGAAAATAGAGGCTGCTTTCCAAAACTTTGAGTGAAAATCAGCCACTTGAGTACACATTGTGCTTTCTAACTATAGTGATGGTTTGGCCATAAGTTCAGTGTCCAAAGTTAGTTTCTTTAGTTTCACGCTTAAGCTGAGATGAGGCTAACACAGTAATGCAAACTCATTAGCATTGTGCAAAATGCATGCAATAACACTTTACCTTCATAAGTCTTTCATGACAATCGACACAAACACATATAAACATTCATAAAGACATATTCCATCAAGCGTCAGGTGTCGTAATGCCTTCTGAGGTGAAATGCCATCAACATACAGTATACAAATGCAGACTTTATGAGAACTGACACTTGTTAGAATAAACTTATAATGGAATAATACTAATGTAAGCTCACCGGACAAATGGACTGGACAAGTTTCTGGATGTGGGTCACATCAATGTTCAGACACTCTTGCATCAAAGAATTGTGCAGTTAGGCCAGATTTGGTGGATGCCTTCCCTGACCCAATTCCGTGGAGAGCTTCCTGTAGACTGGGATTTTATCCACTGCTGGTAGACCCGTATGACCGTACGCTTCCATACACCTGCAGATTCAGCTACTTCCTTCACACTATGGTCTTTGGCACGCCCACATGCAGTCACTCCTTTTAGCCAATCATTAACATCTGCTTTGGAGCCATTTTCCACACATGGAACGAGACATTCCCTGCACTGTACCACCTCTTCTCAGTCTATGAATCCCGTCACACACAGATATTTTTTAGCAATTTTTTAATTTTTAATAAGAATTCTATATTTTTAGGTATTTATAGTACTATCATTACAAAATTGCCTTATTGACAGCAACTTGTTAAAGGGGTCCTATTATGCTGCTTCAGTTTTTCTCTTTCCTTTAATGTGTTATGGAGCTTTTCGTGCATGTAAACAGTCTGCAAAGATATAAAGCCCAAAGTACACGCCATAGGGAGAAACTCTCTTCCACAGGCTTTGCTGGAATTCCATCCCTTTCCTCTGTTACAAGGTGACGCCTTCTCGGAACAGGATGTTGATGATTCTTGTCGTGCCTTCACCCAACACACACATACAGCTAAAACAGTAAAAAACGTCTACTCTGAAACGTCCTGCTCCAGTCTCGCTTGTGAAGGTGGATCGGTTCTACCAACTTCTACTATCTGACTTTCAGAATTAGACTTGCCGTGTTTACATGCCAATTTGAGCCGATATGACTGCATTCATTCCAGATTAAAACTGATGTGGTTTATATGCACACAGTACTCAACAGTCTGACTAAAATCTTCATTTACATGCACACTACTAGTAATCAGACCCAAAATCACACGCATGCATACAATACAACTTGTTGATGAGTGCAGATGTTACCATGATAACAAGCATCATGTAAGTCCGTTATAAACGTCCGCTATGATGCAAATGTAATCAGATACAGGTGTTTACGTGGCTATTATTCTTCTGTTTAACAGATTAGTACAGGATTGCTCACCTTATTTGATCCAATAGAAATTGTATTGGGAATGGCTTCAATCGGACTACTCTATTCCAAGTGAGATATTAATCGGACTATCAGGCTGCATGTACTGATACTGATACATCAAAACCAACACCATTGTAAGGATAGCCACATCAGGGTTGGGGTTGGGGCAGAACTTGTAGCTTGTAGGATGCTGATCTGGTGATTGACCACTTGGAACAGAGTGGGCAGCTGACCAATCAGAGCACAAAGCCGTAAGAGAGCATTTCAAATTTGAGGTGAAATAAGGATATACATTTTGGGGAAAACTAATGGGTTTTGGGAAAATTGAAGGATGTAATTCTATTCTAGAAGCCCTCAAAAATAGAATTATGAAAATGGAAAATGGGCATAATAGGTTCCCTTTAAGTAATCTCAAGTAGGCTTTCTTATATGGTTCTGAAGCTGTGTGTACATAGAGGAACAGACTAAATTCAGGGTTGAAATGGTTGTTACTACTACGGCTATGTGACACACTTTCTGAATAATAGTATGTATAATAGTAGTGAATAGTAGTATGTATAATAGTAGTGAATAGTAGTATGTATAATAGTATGTAAATGTATAATAGTAGTGAATAGTAGTATGTATAATAGTAGTGAATAGTAGTATGTATAATAGTA
>CM067490.1:4369922-4418386 GCA_034552555.1 Semaprochilodus insignis | reverse complement strand
ATATATATATATATATATATACTCTGCTGTTTTCTTAGTACGTAGTATTTATATTGTATTTCTTTATATTGTATTTCATGACTATGAACTCTTGCAACTTGAATATATCTAAATTGCAATTTTCGAGCGTTTTTAAATTACAGCCTGCACTGTCAAATTGTTATCTGAATTTTAAATTGGGGAAATTTAGGCCTGAAAGATGAATGGGTTTTATATTGAAACGATGCAATTTTCAGTTCATAACAGCTGCAATGTTTTATAACAGCCTACATTATCAACTTATTATCATTATCAACGACGTGTTGTAACAAATTTGAAGTGGGAAACCTGGGGCTAATAGCACAAAGCTTGTGAAGCACCTGTAGATGAGGGAGCCCCATCGGAAATGACCACTGTGCTGTCTGTGTACATGAAAACAACCATATTTAAGTGGCAGTGTGGTGTGTTAATCGGCTATGTTTAAGCCTCAAGCCAGTAAAAAGTTGATACGCTTATTTTAGCCTAAATAAGGTCTGGACCTCAGTTTACAGAAGCAGTTTAAATCATAGTCACAATATTGGTCAGATATAATTGAACCAAATCATTCAGCCCTAGTAGAATCTACAATAGCCTAGTACTGTTTGTGTTAATTTTGGTAGCTTGTAGTGCAAATAAATCTTTATTGGGGAGCAGAATAAAAAACGGCAAATTGAATCAAACTTCAAACACCACTCTGACAAAGCAAGAGAGGTTTAGTGTTTCGGTATGTTGTTAATGACTCTTTCAGGCAGTGCCTTTACACAAGAGAACCTGAACTTACTACTTTGTTCCTGGCAAAATGAAATACCAAAAAAATCACAGAGCAGTTGTGGCCATACTGGCTGTCTACAAACAGCTGTGAGCACTTTGAGTAACGGAGAACGTACCGGAGACCCTCTCGAAGTGTATTTGTTTCATTCACGCGCAGTTTGGATCTGAAAAAAGTTCTCGAATGTTGTTGGCTTTTTTTCTATAAAACAGACAGATGTTGTTTGGGAGTGCCCTAAAGAATCGGACAAATGGAGATGTGGCTGACTGACAGGCACACATGGCCGAGTTAACTGGCTAGCTTAGTGAAGAGGGCGGGAAGGCAGCGACCCTACAAAGAAACAGAGAGCTTTCAACTGCCCTTACTGATGATCTGCCACTGCCCAAAGATCTAGTGCTCAGGCCTGGTTTGTTCTTGCACTGAAGGAAGCCGGCATCAACTTTGCAGATGCTATGGAGAACAGTTTCAGTCAGGCTTCCAAACCAGTCTCTCTTCCTCCAGCAGCTTCACAGAGGAAAATCTGAATGGTTTCCTTTCTGGGCCTACATATTGTGTTTCCCTTGTGACTTGTAGGATGAGTGTCTTGTCCTGGATCTCAAAGAAATGCCTCAGAAACCACAATCCACCCACAGGCTGTGCCTTGTCAGGCCCATTCAGAAACACATCTGTACCTAGAGAAACCTTCTAAGGAGCACAATGAAGTAGGTTGTGGGCCGCAGTACGTTCTGAAGAATGTCTCCGGTTTACAACTAGCAGTAAAATCATAGCCGTAAACTGATTCAGGCTTAAAATGCAACCAGTAATTGTTAAAGTTACCAGTTACCAGTGTTGGCAGATCTGAAGAAGCGCATAATGGACACATGTGAAGCATTTCAACCCCCTCCAGGACGTTTGTTGTAGATAGACTTTGCCATAATGGTGTTTGGCTTTGTGTCTTGTTATTCATGTTGGCTAATATAAAGCAGCACATCAGATATTTACAAGAAGTGTCAGCCACATTGTTGGGATTATGCTCATCCGGAACCTCTTTCCTCGGGGAGCCGGAGCCCGTCCTTGGCTTTATGTAGATACCGCAAGTCCAAGTCTAAATCAAAATAGCCTGGATGTCATCACTCTTGGCCACTGCCATCACCACATTACATCTCACCACACACAGTAGGATATATGTATGTGAAACTGAAGGATTCAACTGCTTCTGTTTCAGCTTAACTTGATATAAAGTTGCTTATGGACTGAATAAACTGAATGAATTGAGCTGTACATCTCCCGGCAAGGCTGTGATGGCATTGCTACTACAATATACTTGTCAAGAACTTGTATTGTTGGTGGTTGGAGGAAATGTCCCCTCACTTCTGTCCTTGTGCTTAAGTCAGAAGCCACTTGAAGTGAAGTGGGTTATGGGTTATACTATATTTCCTTCCCCGGCCTTTTAGAGCTCTTAAGGGAAGGAGACATGTTGTATATGAGTCTAGTAGACACAAAGGTCATTTCCTGCCCTCAGACGCATTTGCATTACCCTCAATGCTGTCTGCAGTCTGGAGGCCCCGGATTCTTCCTCTATGGGCCTGGACATTTGGTAAAGCCATATCCTCATGGGCATGGAATCTGAGCTTGACCTCACCGCAGAAATCATTGCTACATAACCGTAATCGAATTACAGCTTTTGGACTCACAAACGTTGGAGGTGTTTTCTTGCTAGTAAACCCAGAAATAACAGCCGAAGTTTTAGAAGATTCAAGCAGGCACAAAAGGAGGCATCTGCTGTCATTGGAGGGTAAGAATCCCATCTCATGTCACAGGCCCAAGGCACCACCTGTCCCCATAAATGGAGAACTGGAGACGGTTTGGAGAAAGAGCAGTTTAATGCAGCATTCTGTTGAGTTTTTAATTAGCCCCCTGAGTAGCATTGCCCACGGAACGCCCCTCCCTCACTGCCTGCATGCTCTGAAAAGCTCAGGCAGCAACCAGCCTGTGACTTGAAAACTAATTATTCTGGGAGAATTTTTTTTTTCCTTTCTGGAGCAGAATTGTAGCTTGGGGTTACACCTGCTTCAGTTACCACAAGGCTGAACAAATGTTTAGCAGAACCTTTCACATTGCTGTTTTACCCATAGCACTTTGGACAGGCTCCCACTGCGGGGACATGTAGGCCTGTACTTCTCAGTCAAGCACATGGAGGCTCACTTGACTTTGACAAACAAAACTGTTTTTGGGTGGCTTCGTGACTATAGACCGAGAGCTTCCAGGTATGAGGACAGGGAGCAAAGAGTCGGCTGGAAAACTGGAGTTTTCCTGGTGAACAGCTGAGTGTAGCAGGTGAACAGTAAACTCTCTCTGTCTGTCAGCTGTGTTTACTTAAGTGTCCTTCACTCTTAACCTGCTCCCTAAAGACGTACAAGAAAGTGCCCCTACTTTCACTGCCAAAACAGAAGGAAATTCAATATAGGCCTAGTTCCAGTCTCTTCTCTCTTCCCTGCCTTCTGCTTATTCCGGAGCTCTATGCTAATCTTGTAGTGGGAGGTGAGATTCTTTGCAATGGGAAGAACCAGACTCTGGGCTTCAAATCAGTGTTCTCCTGCAATGTAGCTGGATTTTTAGAACATATGTACACTGTAGTTTACTGTATGCACATACTATGTTCCTCAACCCTTGGACAATATTGAGCAGCTGCGCTCAGCATATCAACACTAAAGAGACTGAGTGAGGAGCAGTTCCACCTTAATTAGCATCACAACCCCAACAGCAGCCTGTTAGTAGCAGCCAACGTACCCAGAACTTTCCTAAAGGTACCTACAAGTTGTAATAAAGTTTTAAAGAGAATGTTTTAGTCTAATGTTGAAAGAACGCTTTAAAGATGTTTAGATAATGTCCCTATAAGGTTAAACATTAACTATGACATAACGTTTTAGCTGCAACGTTCAGAGGATGTTGTCAGGGCCACAGATCATGTTACATGATCACAAGAGGAGAACATTCTCAGCTCAACATTTGGAAAGAACATTCTGGGAACCAAAAGAAAACTTCCAACTGGAAACATTAATGGAACATTGCATTGCATATCCTCGGAACGTTTTTAGAACAAATCATTTCTAGCTGGGCTAGACCATTCTGTTCCTCAGTAAGCGTATGAAAATGACTGCCTAGCTTATTACAAAGAGTTTCAGTTCATTTTCCTGTCTGTGTCTATTTTGACATGTTGTGAGCCATTGGTGTAAAGCAGCAAATCAGAGCAGAGCTCACCAAAAAAAGAAAATGGCCTATTTTAGGGCCAAATCATGGGGTGTAAATGGGCTTGTTAAACCGCATCTGGGCATCTTTCACCCCGACATTGTATGTAGACATCAGAGAACAATTTAAAGGCTGAATAAATGAATTCTTTGGCACCTTCAAATCACTTGTTGCTCAGGATATCATTATGGTAAGTAGGATATTATTAAAGATTGCACTTCCCTCATTTTGTATCATCAGTGTACCTATATGAAGAACAGCCTCTTCAGAGGTCAAGGCTTTGCTGTTGGTCAGCAGTGTAATTTCATGTTCAATTAGATGTGAACTTTTGCACACAGCATGTGTTCATTTTGCAGTTAAGTCTGCAAAGCCAGTGCTAAAATGAATGTCGAATTAATGTTTTGCTCGTGAAATTTGATCATTTGAAAGCTGATGTTACGAGCTGTTTATTCCAAGGCCTGTCCAGTCTATTCCATGTCAACTTCCGAAACAGCACTGTATTTGTTCCTATGTCAATGCACTCATTAACCAAAGAATGGGGCTGTTTTTGTGGCTTGGGAGGAGATATTATCTACTTGACCTTCAAATCTAGATTGGTCTTAATAGTCCACACTGATATGCATCAGGAGTTCAGGCCTCATGTGTTAGCGAGCAAATATTTGGGGATGTAACGTCTGTCCAGTGTCGTGAGCTTGGACGTACTTCAGAGAGTGTGTCCTCCCGCTCATGAATGGACTCCAGGCTGCTGATGAGGCTGCTGTATCAAAGTCCTCTGGTCGCCCCCAAATCCCCCACTGTGTATGGGCCTTTTCAGACGCCACAGCAACACCCTTGTTTGCGTGACCTCCCAGTTGTTGAGGGCTTTGTGGGTGCAGCTGTGTCCAGTCAGATTCGTGAAACCGGAGTGGGCCAGTGCTGCTGCTGCCGTCAGCCGCCTGCACGCTGTCCAGAAGAGACCAGTCTTGTGTGCTTCCCCCCGCAGGGTTATCTTTCAGGAGATCGTGCGGACCTCGACACGAGGCCCACTTAGAGCATCATTCAGCTGCGCTGTGAAAATGTTGGTACTGTGTGTTCAAGCAACACTGCTACTGTAGTAACAGGAAACCCCAGACCAGAGGAAACTTGTGTGGTGCCGTCGTGCATGCTAAGCAGGTACCATTATTTGGAGTTGCTGTGAAGGTGTTGGTGGTGACCATTCATTAGGGCTGCACAATATATTGTTTGCTAATTGTTTTTGTGGTATTGCCCTTTGCACTACCGTCATTGCTAAAGGCTACAATATGCAGATGAGCCCTGTGTGCTGTGAGCATCGATCGCAGTTCCACTTGAGTGGTTCTGTGGCAGTTTTGGTTAATCAGATTATCCATTAATGTCGTCCAATCACGATGCCATCTAATCATGTAATGTATTGATATAATCCAGTAAGTAATCTATTGTGGTAGAGCTAATGCAGGTCAGTCTTTAACCATGTAACATTCGTTCATTAATGAATGATTAGGTAACGCTTTACTGTGGGCCAACCTTCTTGAGGCTATCGCATTCGCTAGCCCTTCATGCCAGCTGACCTAAACCTACATAAACACGGATAAACACTTCATTGTCATAAAGGTTGCTTTTGCCAACTTTAATGCCAAGTTGAAATGACATCAAAGCCAGGTGACATTTCTGTGGCCCTTAAGTACAGTGAGCAGGGCTCTAGCCATTTGGGGTCCCTAGGCAGGATTAAGTTGCTAATATTCTGTAAACTACTGGAATATAGTGTAAATTAAATAGCTTACTAATAACAATGACTACAGTAACAGTAAATTCACAAAGTAGTCATTAACTCACTTTAAATTTAAGATGTGAGCTAGTGTACGTACATTTTTGGGGACATGTTGACGAGACTGTTATGTAAGAGGTTAGGATTTTGGAATTGGCCGGTTTTTGCTGCCTGTGATGGTAAATTATGGCACAATACAGTTATATATTGCTGGTTGTCAGGACTGTAGAATGCTGAACAAGTGCATATATACTTGCCTTTAACTGACTCACAACTCAACTCAACTCTGACCTACCTTTAACTGCGACTTGACTCTAAATTGCTCTTAGATGACTTGCAACTCTTATTCGCCCTTCACCAGCTTTCCCAAGTTGCCCAACTTAACCAGCTCATCTCTGACTTGCTCTTTACTGACTTGCAACTCAACTCTGACTTGCCCTTAACTGGATCACCACTCAACTTGGATTTACCCATGATTGACTTGCAACTTGCAACTCAGATGTGAGACTTATGACTTGTAACGTTGGACCTTAACTAACTCTGACCTTCCATTAACTTACTTACTTTAAGATGATCTGCTTCATCTGGCAAACAGTGATAAAACGCCACAGCATGGCTGCTACTTACAGGTTGCTGTTGGGGTTGTGATGCTAATAAAGGTGGGTTTGCTCCTCTCTTCAGTCTCTTCAGTGTGAAATACTGAGCGAAGTTGCTCTATATTGTTCAAGGTTTGGGAAACTGTCTGGAGTGAAATGTTCAGATAAACCATTAACTGAATTAAAGCTGTCCAGGATCTTCTTATATATGTGAGAGGTGTAGTTGGCTTGCTTTTCACCAGCTTGTTTCGCAAGTTTGCTGTTCCACCTTAAATAGTGCCGCAGTTACATTCTGGCACCTGTACAAACTGTAGCAAGGTTTGTTTAAGGTGCGATAGAACATTACAGTAGGCAGCTGGTGAATAGGCAGTCACCTTTAGCCTTATTCAAAGATGAACAACAGTGATGTCTGTTGACTGTTTCTTGGGATGGGTATGAAAAGCCACCTTATCCCAACCTGGAAAGGTTCATTTCTGCATGATCTTCAGTTCCTGTTGCACTGTTGTTTACTAGGCTAGAATGTGAGCTGGCGTATGTACATTTTTGGGGACATATTGACGAGACTGTTATGTAACAGTTTAGGATTTTGGAATTGGCCGTTTTTTGCTGCCTGTTTACCTCTTTCGCAAATGCAGGATTTGTATTTGAAGGGGGAACAACATTTTTTTGGTCTGTCGGTTCTATGTACTGAACTCTCCTTATTCAACAAAATATATATGTTTTCTGTTTTCCATGCCCTGGCACTTACATTACACGTGAACTACTCAGTATTCTCAAGCCCAAGGTCTTAGACCCCAGATGCACTACTTCTTGTTGCCCAGCTACAGGCCAAAATAAGCCAAACAACCAAAACAGATGGCATTAAGACAAAAAAGTATGTATTTTCTGCTTGTTTTTTCTTTTTTGTATAAACATGTAGCATTATTGAGTTGCAGCGGTTTGTCCGTCTAGTGTAGCTCCAGTCTCCAGTAAATGAACACCTTTAAAAGGAGCTGCATCATTTCTTCCAAGTGGTTGTAAATGTGCAATAACAGAATTAAAACTGACTCAACTTTTGTTCCCCATTCCGTTTCTGGCAGTTCTCTTCTGATTCATGCATCATCATTCCTATGAAATGAGTGCATGTACATCATACAGTGGAGATAAGTGAACACATTACATTCAGTGATTTCTGGACTTCCGTTCCTTTCCCAAAAAGGCATCCCAGCTCATCTCCGCCGCAGAATGAACACAACATAACAGCCCTGCCCTGCACCCTTTGAAATGGCTAACCACTTTGGAGGGATCGCACAAAAAATAAACTTGCATTCCTTGTTTAGCTTGTCTAGCTATGTCTAATGGCTGGTAGTAACTGGGTGAGCCAAAGGCCAAGGCCATGAGGACGATCTATGATTTTAATATTTAGTGTAGGTAACACATAACAGCCTTAGATAGATGACTGTTTGGATACTTTCATAAGCTGTTTTAAACTGCAAATGTTCACACTTCAGTTCCTCACTCTCATAAATACTAAACTTACTCAATTCATAGCAGGTACCATATAATACACATAATACGATTAATGACTGAAGTTTAAGGGGTTAATAATGGCTATTAGAAATAAGAGCAGGAGCTTTAAATCAGCCTTAATGCAGGTTTCCTGTTCAGTCCCCAGTTTCATCCTTTGCTGAGGCTGTTTTTTTAGCCTAGCATAGCTGGCGGAGATGTGATGTGCCTGTTGATGGTGGAGGTGCTTTGTCTCAGCTCTATCAGTCAGACTGGAGGAATCTGCTCAGCAGGAGAGAAGTAAGCTTGTTTCAACACTGCCATTAGACCAAGAGGGCTCTGATTTGTCTGAGACAAAACACTGCCAATGTGTTAATGACATGTGGCTCGGCTGGCAGCAAGACACCCATTGTGAGCTCTGCCTCCACAGCCACACTCTGTCCTGTCAATCACACGAGCAGAAAGCCCAGGATTCCAGAGATAGGTCGGACGCAACTGTACATGTCAACTCATTTACAGTTGTGTCTGGTGGTGGACAGCATGATGATGTGTTATTATTATTGTGATGATAAATTATGGCACGGTACAGTTATATATTGCTGGTTGTCAGGACTGTAGAATGCTGAACAAGTGCATATATACTCGCCTTTAACTGACTCACAACTGAACTCTGATCTGCCTTTAACTGACTTGTGACTTGACTCTAAATTGCTCTTAGATGACTTGCAACTCTTATTCACCCTTAACCAACTTTCCCAAGTTGCCCAACTTAACCAGCTCATCTCTGGCTTGCAACTCAACTCTGATTTGCCCTTAACTGGATCACCACTCAACTTGGATTTACCCATGATTGACTTTACTCAGATGTGAGACTTGTGACTTGTAATGTTGGACTTTCCATTAACTTACTTGCGACTCATCTCTGACTTGACCATGACTGATTCAACTTGAACTTGCCATTACCAGACTCCCAATTCAACCCTGCCATTAGCTGACTTATGACTTGACTCTGACTCGCCAATTTAGCTTGGATTTGGCCTTAACTGACTCACAGTACGACTCTGACTTGCCATTAACTGGCTTGTGCCTCGACTCTGACTTGCCCATAACTGATTTGTGACTCGACTTCAGCTTGCCATTAACTGACTTGCAACTCAATTCTGCCCTTAGCTGATTCAAGACTTGACCGTGATTATCCCCTAAGTACATTGCAACTCGCCTAAGATTTTCCCTTAACTGACTTACAATTCAGCTTAGATTTGTCCTTAACAAATTTGACAGAGTTTAGCTTCTTAACTCATATTAATTAATCGTATGCTAATTGTAAGTAATAAGAAATAAAGTTATTGTGCTTGCAGTTGCCGATGTTGCACTGCTTGGTGGGCATATTGGCCATTCTAACTCTTTGCAAACATCAGACAAACTAAGATTCAAGATTCAAGTGTTTATTGTCATATGCACAGAGAAACAAACAGTTGCACTGCACAATTAAATTCTTACTGATTGTCATGACGTCTATTATGTTAAAGTATTGTTTTATAACATCGTGGTATTTCTGCCACATTGCACAGTCCTAGGTTTGTGTTTACAGTAGTCCTGTTCAGACCAGCAACTGAGTTTTCTGTTACGGGTTATTGAGCATGAGCTGCTGTAAATTTAGTTGTATTTTTGCTGCATTGCTTGATTCTAAAAATACAGTTTGGGTACACTTTGTTGCCTCAGATAAAGCCATGTTAGTTTATGAATGTGGTAAAGCACAACAGCTCGGTGAATGCTCTTTTCAGGCATGTTTAGGAAGAGCGATCTTGACTACAGGGTTGAGGGTGCCGTAATTGTAACAAAGCTTTGGCTATCACATTTTTGGAAGCCCGTAATTATATGGTGTATGTTGATGAAGGAGTCATTTTTGGGGAATGCCACACTGATGCTCCACCAAGGAGAAATTGGAAAGGCATGGGAAGTACACAACAACTAGGACAGTCTTGTGAATGATCACTGACTGGCTGTGAGGCTTTGTCTGTAGTTTGTTGAGTGAAACCAAAAGAACAGTGATTTATTATTGCTCAGCTTTTGTGTGCATGTTACTCAAAATATGAATGTCCTATTCATTAACAACAGACATTCATCTAGCAAACAGATGTTTATTCTTTGTTGTTAATCTTATAACACAAGGGAAATACTATCAGGTATAAATCTAATATTAAATCTAATGCACTAAAAGTTTTTATATTACAATCTGTTCAGATTATTTACTCTTTTGAGTTACAGGACATTGTAGTGTCTGCAAATCGTAATGGCAATACGACTTTAGAATTTTCTATATGTCTGCATAAATTTGACCTAAAACATAATCAGATTTTCACACAAGTCAAAGAATGTAGAGAAAGAGAATGTGCTCATGCACATGAGCACATGTGACAGAAATATTATGCTTGGTAATTAATTTTTTGATAAAAATGATCCAGTACTGCATATCAGTGAGTGCTAAAGGTATAAAGGTGTGAAAGGCTAAAGGTATGTGATCCTCTAGGATTACAGTTACAGTTAACTTGAAGGTTAAATCACAGTCAGGTGTTTTCAGACAATGGGATGACAATCAGGTGTGAGTGGCCACCCAGTTTCATTTAAAGAACAGGGATCTAAGTCAGATCTAAGTCAGGTCTTCATTACGCATGTTTATAGACGTGTATCATGGCGCGAATAAAGGAGATTTCGGAGGACCTCAGAAAACAAGATGTTACAAAACCATCCGTAACAAGTTTGGAGCCTGCCATCCACAGTCTAATGGAGGAAATTCAACACCATTGTTTACCCTCCCCAGCAGTGGTCGACCAACAAAAATCACACCAAGAGCAAGGCATGTAGTAGTCTGCGGGGTCACAAAGGAACCCAGGTTAACTTCCAGTCAACTAAATGCCTTTCTCACATTGCCTAATGTTAATGTTCATGAGTTTACCATCAGGAGGACACTGAAGTTTGCTACAGATCGCATGTACAAGTCAGAAGGTTTTTGGGAAAATGTTTTGTGTAGTGTTGAGACTAAATGGTTTAAATGAGAAGTGTTACTTCTAGAGAAATAAAAAAACTGCATTGCTGCATAAGAGCCTTATCCCATTTGTGAAACATGGTGGTAGATGGTAGCATCATGGTTTGGGCCTGCTTTGATGAATCTAAGGCAGGACGGCTTGCTGTCATTAATGTAACAATGAATTCTGAATGTCTCCAGCAAATTCTAATGGAGAATGTCAGGGCATCTGTCCATGAGCTGAATCTCAAGAGGATGTTGGCCATGCAGCAAGACAACAACCCTAAGCACATAGAATGGTTAAAGAAGTATGTTTTGGAATGGCCAAGTCAAAGCCTTGACCTCAATCCTATTGAAATGTTGTGGAACGATACTGCCAGCAGAGGTTCACGTATTTTTATCACTCACAGATTTGTAATATGTAAGGATCATTTTCCTCAATCATAAATGACCAAATATATTATTTTTGGCTCATTTTTTTGTCTCACATTTCTTTTTAGGACTATATTTTTTATAGAGAAAGAAATATAGAGAACAATAAAGGGTTCAAAACTGTTCTAGTGCCCTTGTAAACCTGGGTATAATTGCAGTTTTGTTGAATTTAGTTTAGTATATAATTTAATGTGAGCACATCACCTGATCCAGATGCTGCTGTTGTGAGAAATAATATAACAGCTGAAGTGGCCCAACTGAAACTGGATCTGTTTGTGATTACATATTCTCACTAGAACACGACTACCAATGTTGAGTCGGGACGTTGTCATTGTGGTGTATAAAAGACAAATCTTCAAACGGAGGTTCAGTTTTTCAACTCAAGTTCATCCAAGGTTGTCGCTCTAGGGTTATTTCCTGATGAACTTATTTGAGCAATCTCCCAGGAATTTTAGTTTCAACAACTCATAAACCATAAGCAACAAAAACAAGCAGCTTCTATTAATGCTTATGAAACACAGATGCCCAGCGTTGTTTACCCTATTTTGGCGAATTTGAACTCCATTTATTAGTTGAACTCATAAGTAATAGTGACACAAGGAATTTGATTTTGTGTTTTTTATTAGGGCAATATACACTAAAGGCCCTATTCCTCCAAAGCTAAATCTTGCTCTTAAGCAAACCGTAAATATCATACAGCTGCATTGCTTTCGGGTTTGATCTGGCTTATATTAGCTGCTATGAGTGCTCAATTAAATTAGCTCCAATAAGATTTACACTTCCCCAGTTTGGATAGTTCCAAATGTCCGTTCAGGCAAAAAATGGAATTTTCTGTCAAAATGCACCGGGTCTGTGTACCCACAACAGCAGAACGGCCTGTCTCTGTGCAGCTCATTGTATCACTTGCGAACCATTTTCATAATGTAAGTCTGCACAATATTTATACTGCAGTTTAACTGACCCTTTAACCAACCACTGAAGGCTTTTGTACTGTTACCCTGTGAGGCATTTACACCATCCAGTGATGGGAAACCCAACATGTCACATCAATGCCATCTCACATTTGCAATATGTATCAACTACATCGCACCATGGTGTTCTATCCATACGGTCAGGTCTAAGATTATTGGTGCCCTTGGAAAAGATGGGGAAACGTCTTTATGGTTAATTAGCTCAATCTCACCATGACAATATAACTCTAATAATCTAACTGTTATTTGCTGAATATTGAATCCAAGAAACCAAAAAACCAAAATAAATTAAAAAAAACATGTTCCGTCCACAATGTTTTATCACAGGTACATAATTGTTTTTGTTTTTTGTTTTTTTGCAAAATGATTAATTCAAACTTCTTACCTCTAAAATGCAAATCAAATCAAATCACATCAAATGCAAATCTTTAAAGTGGCTTTACGTCTGTCAGGTGGATATAGGACAATGTGAATTGCTTTATTTCTGATGGGCAGTGTATCTGAAAGCCACCCATTTATTTACTTTCCAGTCATCAAAAAGCTATTCTATTTCAGTTTTCTTAGAAATCTGCAGGGATATTTTTCCACACCTCCAAAGTTCAGTATTAGAAGCTGGTTATATTGTCTGTGTGCATTGTCTCATGATCCACTGTACTTTCAGTGGTTTTAGGGTCTGGACTTGAAGAGAACGCCAGCGGCTTCTTAGCTTGATTAGCAAACAGACTCTTTTCTTGTCAGTAAGGACTTTCTGACAGCTGCACATCCTATCAGACTCATAGCCTTGAGTTGCCTTCTTCTCACAGTGGAAGGATGGACAGATGGACAGAAACACCTGTGGATGTTTTTCAGATCTGAAGGAAGAGTGGAGCTTTGTTTTTTGTTGTTGCTTTCAGACAATTTTGGAAGCTTCTGCTTTTTACTTCCTTTTTTCATTTTTCATGTTCCTT
This sequence comes from Semaprochilodus insignis, assembly GCA_034552555.1. Classification (NCBI taxonomy): domain Eukaryota; kingdom Metazoa; phylum Chordata; class Actinopteri; order Characiformes; family Prochilodontidae; genus Semaprochilodus; species Semaprochilodus insignis. Next base: position 4,405,153 of record CM067490.1, on the reverse strand, counting down.
TGAATGTCCCCTTCTTTATGAAGTGCCATATGTAGAATGCGTTTATTCATTAATACATCTTCTAAGCAGCTTATTCCTCTGGGTTGTGGTGGGGTGCTGGAACCGCTCCCAGCACTCATTGGGCAGAAGGAAGGAAACACCCTGGACAGGCTGTCAGACATCACAGGGTTCTTATGTATAATCCAGTATGTAGTTATCTAATATTTTTAACTACTGGGCTTTAAAAATGTGAAAGAGGAACCTCCAGAGCAAGCTTGAAACCCAAGGCTCATGTGTGTGTCAGATATCATTGTTCATTGTGACCCATAAGCCTCATGATGATATGGATCAATCTAACATATGGCTAAAACTGACTGCAAAACGTCTCAATGTTTGCACAATTGTTTGTTACCTCTTCTCCTGAAGGGCTGGAGTCCAGCACAGTTCGGGAATTGACCGGTTCAAACTCACCTGATTACACTCATCCGCTAATTGCCAAGTTTAGTGAGTTTAAGCAGGAGAGGTACTGAACACCCCCCAGGACTGGAGTAGTGCTCTTTTGGTTAAGGGAGATTGAACCTCACATACTTCCTTTTAAGTATTGAGACAAATCTGTTTCTTACCTTAACTGGATCAATATGTTTCAAATAAAGTTGATTTAGCATAATGTCTCTGGAACAGGAGCAGGAACGAGTCTGCCGGCCTGTTTGAAGATATAAGTATCCTTCTATTTAAAACCTGGAGTGGCTCTTCAAAGAGAATCGCATGGGCAAGATAAGAGTAACGGCTTTGGGGTTAAAGTGCAAAGCTGAGCGTTGCATCTTCAGGATCCTAGTTGAAGGTTGCAAGATAAATACTATATACTGTAGCGTCCCACTACTGGCGTGGGGGGCGTGTCCATGCCAGGGGCCTTGCAACGAGGATCTTGTTGGGCAGTGGGATTAGTTAGAGTGGGATTGTATCTACGGCGCAAGGTGAGCTATGACTGGTGGTGACCTTGCCTGCTATGCAAGGCTGTGTTATGTGCCTTTTTGTCTGTGTTTTAATAAAGAGCACTAGCTGCAGCGGAATCATAGCCTCCTCTGTGTCTGACTCTATGCTGACACTACAGTATTAGTACTAGTCACCCCAATAACAGCATGCTAATGAACTGGATCACATGGAGATGTTCATCATTCATTGCCTGTTCTACTGCATGAAAACCTTTTTATTGTGTTCTTGTGATGCTGCAGCTATGCAGGTCTATACCCCAGTAATGTAGAATTGTAAGGCTTGCTTTGTTAAATAAGCTGATCTCCCTTTGGTCTGGATCAGTGCCTGAATCCGTAATTGCCTTACTAATAAGTACAAGTTTTCATGGAAGCTCTTCACGGAAAGTACAGAGAGTTGATATGATTGATATAACTGTCTGGTAGGAACTGTCGAACATGAATATCAGTTCTCAATAATCAAATTTCATTTTAATAATTTCAAACAGTACAAACTCGCCAAGACTTAAATAATATAAACATTGTATTGGGGAGGGAGAAGAGAAAACGATTTAAACCCCTGCTCGTGTCCCTCACTCTCCTGCTCATGTCAGCACGGACACGGTGTGAGCAACAGCATATCAACAGCGAACACGTTGGCCGTGTGGAACTGTTATACAGCTTATACGAGGGATGTCACATAAGCGATTTGTAATGCTAAGTTCATGTAAGTTTCAAGAGGGGATACAGCAACCAAGTTTGATACCACTTAAAAACATGACGTCCCACTTAATATCCAGAACACAGCGAATCAATAGAAGCCAAAGTGTGTAGTATAACCAAAGAGTAAGTCACTGCCTTGAATGACTAGTTGTCCTCTGATATCCAGGATATTTGATTTTGTGGCACATACTATAGTCTACATCCTGAATTTCAGTGTCAACCAAGGACTTTCAGTTCATCACTACTTCAAAGCAATACCATGGATGCTTGCTACTGGCCAACACGATGGATCAGTCTAGATATTGGTCGGACACGGACTGACCAAATTTGCTTTATACAGTCAGATGCAAAATACAAAGGGTACTGGGGGACTGAGACCCCCTACTTATTCTCGCAGACTTCCTGAAAGTCTTAAAATCTAAATTTTCGGGGTTCCTGTAAATGAACTCTGAATTTTGGCACTGTAATATCTAAAGAAGAATAGATGCTCCAATACAAATTATTATTGGGTTCTGTCAATGGAAGAAGCTTCACCCACAAACAGTAAGCTTCTGTCACTGGCAGTTTTAACTGACTAGAGCTGCAGCACTGGTCTGCCTCAGGGTGGTGCTGTAGCAAATTGGTTCACCCAGTTGGTCCTTCATAGCCTAGCAACTCTAACTATGCCCAGAACACGTCTGGAAACCTTACAATTTGCATGTTTGTACATCTGACAACTTCCCCAGTTTCCCAAGAGGTTGGTGGGGATGTTTCCTTAGGAAGAGTTGTTAAACCAAACATTTTGTTGACATTGAAGCTAGCATCTGTGCCACTATGGCAAGTGAGTTGGGCAACACTGGAGTAGCCAGGTAACATGGCCACCAGATACTAGGGGATACTAGGGGATGTTTTGAACACTGATTTTGACTGATGTTGATAAAGTGTATAGTGTGTTTTACCATCAAGATGAGAAAAATGAATGTATGAGGATTCCAGAAGTTCAGGCTCCATTTGCAAACAAAACTGAGGCAAGTTGAAATGCTGAGAGTATCTAGACTGTCGTTTAGACTGTCATTTAAAATATGTTTCCTGTTTTCTAAAGGTGTTGCCTACAATGATGCTCTCACCACTATGGCACTGTGGCTTCGTCCAACTGGCCCTATCATGCTGCCTACTGGGAGTGACATTATCACTAAACCTGGAAGACCCCAACGTCTGCAGCCACTGGGAGAGGTAATCACAGCCTTTGGCCATACATCATGTCATCTGACATACGCCGCTGCTGGTTTTTTTAAGTTTCTGAATGTCTGCTAAACTGTCATATATTATCTATGCAGCCTGAGAGAGAAATATGACCACATGCTATAGAATCTAGTCCTAGTGGGAAACTGTGACTAACCTATGTAATCTTATGGCCAGTCAAGGCAAAACATGTGCAGAATGGAACAGTATGTGACATGTCCCTGCTGGTGTTTATGATACAGCAACTGTTTGGCACAAAGTCGCGCCACGCTTTAACAGGCTGTTATAGCAGACAGGCATTTAGAAAGACTTCATTTATATAATAGCGTATATTCCCACTAGTTACATGTGCTGAGCTGTAGTGAGATGCCTCTCAATTCATTTCCTCCCATTGTACATAGATATGAGATAGATTTCTATGGTTATGACAGACAGATTGATGCATATGCAACAAAAAAATGGAAGTTGCATGTTTAATACCATTCACATGTTTTGCCACCAAACCAGATTGGCATCTTGAAGACAGGAAAGTCAGTCAAATACATGGCATACAATGCTGTACAAAAGTCATAGACTGTCAAGTCAAAATGACCAAGTACAAGTTATTCATGTTTGCAGCAGATTTACACTCATTGTCAAAAACAATTGCGCCCAGAACGAAGTGACGGATTGCAGTGCTGTTAGGAAGGAAGATAAAGGTTACCAGGAACAATACATGATGATCAATTTAGACTGATATGGGCAATATTTATTGAGCTACACATACAGAAATAGTGTTTCTCAGTATGGTGTCGGACCGCCATGTTTGTTAATGCAACATGCCAGGCGTCTCGGCATGGAGTTGTGGAGGTTCCTAATGGTATCCTGTGATAATCCATCCCATGCAGCTTGAATAATCTCACACAGTTTTATGGTAGGGGTGGAGGTGGCACCAGGCCTTCTGGATGTGTGACACGCTGCAACAACAAACCATTCATCTTGGCGCTGACCACGGTGCCTCCAAACATGGACTTGGTGGTCGTCTCCACCAAGACAAAAGCGTGACTCGTCACTGAAGATCTACTGCCATTCTGAGTCACTTCATGACAGTCTGGCACAACATCATTGCAGTCTTTGATGATGTTGATGTGGTGTTAAGAGCAGTTGTAGTTCTGCATGGTGCAGTCGCCTGCCAATGGTGCTGGCACTAACAGGTTGACTCATGGAGGGCATCGCTGCTCGCTGAATGTCTGCAGTCATGGCTGTTGGATCAGCCAGGTACAGTGATAAGGCCCATTCCCATGGAGCGTGAAACTTGAATCATTCGCACGTCTCATGATGTCAATCCTACCCACCAAGTTTCATTCCTGCCGGTTGATTACTTCTGGGTGCAGCTATTCTTTTGATGATTTGTGTATTATACAAATATGAGTAGGGTTGCGTGAAAACGATGATATCACGATACATACTGTGGCATAGTAAATAAGCCACTGTATGCTCACTTTGCAACAGATGAGTTGTTTGGTGTTCCTGAAGTAGTGATGATATGCACAATGTGCTCAGTAAAGCATGCTGTGATGTCATTTATCACGATAACAATAAAATATTGTCATATTTCCCGTCCCTATACTACTTATTTGTCATATAGGATGTTTCAGGTGTGGGCCTAAGCCTAACGCTAGCCTTTACCTAAGTAACCACAGAGAACAGAGAAAGTCAATTCCTGTTTTTTCTCTGGTTATAATGAAAAGGTATTAAAACTAACAGCCAAACACTGTCATACACTGCCCCACTACCGACACACACAGTTTTAATAGGCAGAAGATTTCCGCGTCCAAATTAAGGAATGGCCCGGGAATCCATTAAAGCAGACTGAAAAGAACAAAGGTGGAGGCTGCTTTCCCAGCTAGATTTACTTTCACTGAGTAATGTGTGGGAACAGCTGCGGTGCTGTAAGTGGCCATGAAGAGGAAGGCTATGGAACAGCGCCCGCAGAGACAGAGAGTGTGAGTGTGGCCTCACAGTGGATCCCCACATCCAAGCCTGGCTAATTTCTTGGTGGATGATACTTTAATACCTACTTACTAACACTTAGTCACCAGTGTTCAAGCTTGTTGGGAATGTTGTAGAATGCCTCACTAAGCAAATACTAGGAATAACATGCATTTTTACTTTTCACCATGATAAAATGATCAAGAATAGATCATACACTCTATGGGGGCCATGTCCCATATTCATCTGCTGTTTTCTCCCAGAGGTGCACGTATGTTCTTAGAAGTAAACAGGCTGGGTTTGGTAAGACTGATATATGTAAATGACCTCTGTCCTATTGGCTGAGCTGCATTGTGTTTCATTCTTTGCCAAACCCAAACCACTTCTTATAACTTCAGCTGAAGTAGGCAGAGCCAAGGTTGCTCTAGGCTGGCTATGTGGCAGTTTTCGTGATATCGCAAACAGAGTCAATTCTTAGCTCAATTTCCATATGTGGATTGGGACTTGAATGGCATGTTTTGAGACGTTAGCACACTGAGACATTAACACACTGAGACATTAACACACTGCGTCAAACTTGTTCAATAAACAAGTGAGAACTACTCAGTTTTCTATTATATGGGCCCTTAAAAGATTCAACAAAGTCATTCAGAGTGGTTTGTTGTGAAACATTGGTTCTAAAGAAGCTTACTAAGTCAAAATTGTTCACAGTGGTGGTGAGAGGAGCCAGACATCTGAAGAGCGAATGCTCCCAAAAACTCCCACACAGAAAGTTATTACATGAATTGGTTATCAACACATTGAATGTGCCTGGGACATTGTTTTGCCATAGCTTGATTTTGGCCTAAAACATGGGCCATGCAGGACACTGAGAACCAAAATAATATGCAGTGAAAGCACATTTTTTCCCAGTTTTGACATATAATAACTTAGAAGACATGTCTAAGTGCGCTGGTGGTTTTGGGCTGTAAGTAAACTGGCTATATTTGTGTTTCAGACACCACAACCCATCGTCCCTGCCACCACCACTGTGAAGAAATCTGACTCAATAAGTTACAATGAGGCATCTGACTTCAAAACACTCTCTACAACTTCCTGTTTACATCAAAACCATTACATCATTTTGATACTCTGAAAAAAAATGGTGGAATTTCCCTTTAGGCTACTCACTAATACAGTATGTGTAGTATAGAAACTCTACACTGTTGTACAAAGTGTTACTGTACATAGATGACATTCTGAAATGCAGCTTAAGCAGGAGAAAAACTGTTGGCCTTGACTCCTACTGCCTCGTAGTCATCAGTGCAACATCATTCTTAAAATGTCCTACTGTGCTGCAACAGAGAGCTCCGTTATGCCCGCCAAAATCCAGATGAATGAAGCATCATTCACTTACAGGCTCTCTTTCACAAAGTTTTCAAGTGACGTTCTTCACATCTGAACATAGCCCATTCTCGTCCGAGGGGGGCCTTGCGCACTTACATCTCCAGAAAAGCCTGAAGTCACAACTGTTCCATTAGCACCACAAGGGAGCAATTGTGACCAAGTGCTTTACTCAAGGACCCTCTAATAATTTGTTTGTCCGTCACAGTTATAAATATCCACATTTGCCATATATCAGAAGGGAAACTGGATGACTGCATGTTATCATCTATACAGTTTAATCCCATTTCGAAGCATGGATGTATGCATACTGTTTGTTTGAAAAGTTTCCATTTACCCCAGAGGAAGTCGATCAGTCAAATGCGTGCTTGAAGTCTAGAAGTTGCTTCTTTAGCTTAGAACTGCGGCAGGGAATCTGACGTTGATAACAAACACTAGAACTCAGTAGTCAGCCAAATAGTCCAAATTCAATCCACTTAAACTGCATCCAGGTCAGGATCGTGGAGACTTGTTGACGTGGATTAGGTAACACCAGGGCCTTTATTTTCAAACCACCATAGGAGGAGTGCTGGTCTGCAATCAGTGTTTGTGATAGTGACCATGATCCAAGATCACTCCTGCCTTGTGAATGTCAGCCCAGGTGTACTCATATCAGTAAAGTTCATATTTAAAGTATGTTATTTTTTGTATAAATGACAGTATTTTATTTTGTTGATATTTACAGCATGTTACACTGTTTCCTACTGGTTAAACCACTCTAACCAGTCTGTGCCACAAACTGGAAGGTCTGGAGGCGGGGTGCACACAATTTGGTGATGCGTTTTTGCAGAAATCAGTTGGTGGCACAACTGAATTAACTTTGTTTCATTCAGTGCAGTTTCATTTATTTCATTTTGTTACAACAGACATTGTAACGTAAAGTAGCTTCGCAGAAAACGCCGTTATCATACCAGATGGGAGCATATCCAGAAATCAGTTGAGCTATTTGGGTGACAGTTATTGTAGTGTTTATGTCTAGTGCTTGTGAGCAACTTCAGATTCATAGATCCAGTTTTGAACTAAAGAAGCAGAATTTGGACCCAAAACCTGTCCAGACTCATCGACTACATCAGGTAACTGGAAAATTAGGTGAATGTGATTATTTGTTGAAATATTCCTTCAACATTTCAAACATTTAATCTCAGAGAAGCTAAAAACTGTGATACATAATGTCTTTACCCTGCTAGAAAAACCAGCACAGATCAGCATTGCTGATCACCATCAAAACCAGCATGTGTTGTGCGTCTTGGATGGTGGTGTGCTGGTCAGCAGCAATGGAAGCTGATAATCCAGTCACCATCAAAAGCAGCATAAGTTGTGTTTTGATGCTCATGCTGGCCAAGCAGCGTGACCATTGCTGGTGTGGCCATCTGAACCAGGACCAGGCCAGCCTGAACCAGTACAGACCGTAACAGACCAGCGTGAAATGCATGTTTTACCATATTTCCCAACCTGTTGTACAGATGTGATATGGTTATGTTTATACAGTCAGTGAACTAATGTTGGGCTTAAACCTTTCAGAGATTTCTTAGCATTAAATAGCACAGGATTGTGAACACTGTAACTTTGATTTGAATCAGAGGCCACCCACACACAGTACAAGTCATGGACTCTGAGCTTCGTGAGTGAAAGCTACCACATAATCCTTTCTCAATGCACAGATACTTCCATTATGCCCCCTTATTATTGCACTTAGCCTTTTTTCTCATTAGCCGCTTCAGCTGGAGTTATAGGACCACACATCAACTATGTAAACAGTTCACAGAGTGTGAGTGCTGATATGTGTTGTGTGTGTGTGTGTGTTCTCCACAGCTACTCAGTCACGGTGCAGGAGTCTTATGCACACCCCTTTGATCAGATCTACTACACCAGCTGCACTGATATCCTCACATGGTTCAAGTGCACACGCCACAGGTGAGAGGGCAATCTGCACTGGGCACAAGCACCACTTTAGAACTCCATTCAACTGAATGAACTTTATTTCATTCAGTGCAGTTTCATTTATAGCACGTTTTGTTACAACAGACATTGTAACGTAAAGTAGCTTCGCAGAAAACCCCGTTATCATACCAGATGAGAGCATATCCAGAATAAGATGGTTTAAATCAAACATTTTGTTGCCACTGAAGCTTGCATTAGTGCTGCTATGGCGAATGAGCAGCAGCCAACGCTGGCTGAGCAAGTCAACATAGGGCCCCGCAAATACCAGGGGATATTTAGCACGCTAGTTGAAATAGTAATGGGAACCCTCATAATGCTCAACATGGCGCCCATTTACAGAGGAAGTCCCGCCTTTCAAGAAAAAGAGCCAATCAGATTGCAGATTATGCCGCAAGTGGGGAAGGATTGATAATACTGTGGATCTAGCGGGGATAGCCCCCCTCATTGTGCAAGCGCAGTAGCCACAGCAAGCTGAAATATCACATTTATTGTGCATTAACTCTACAAACCACTTTTTGTCAAATTTATGAATGATTTCAAATATGTATTTAAACCGATAACTTGAGCTTTATCTGTGAGTCTTTTGGTCTTTCCCCTTTCTATGATGAATCTACTTTGTGATAGCTTAAAAAGACTACCTGGTGGCATCACAAAATGGCCGCTGAGTAAACAGACTTTCCTTTATGGACTTCAAGATTTAAATACAACAAGCAAGACAGAATAATGAAGTAAAATGAAGCACTAGACTTTTTCTAGAGGCCTCTTCTCTGTTCAACAATTAAACTGTAAACACTGGGTTTTCTGTTTTGTAGTCATGTTTGTGGGTTTTTTGTTAAATAGCTATAAACAGAATTTTCTCAGTTGGCCCTAAAACCTCTGCACAGTACTGGACATGAACTAAGTAATGAATTTGCATATAAACTAAATATTTAACATAAACACAATTATTACCAAAAGTACGTACACTGAAAGATAAAAGTGTGTTGGTGTAATATATTTTATTCACATAGAAATTCTGTACAAATTCAATATATCCATGTTTTAAGATTTATATAACATCTGCACTCATTGTTAGACCGTCACACAGTGGTTAGAACATAAATAACGAGTTGCAATTCCATGTTGTTTGTTGCTAATTAGTGAATTATGAACAATGGACTTGCTGTTGGTGCTAGGTAATACACACTGACCTTAAAGGCAACATTGCAACAATGCAAAACCGCCGACAGTAGAAACTCATTTGTTTGCACTTTGAAGAGGTTGTGCTGTCACAGTACTCATTTCACTCTCCTTCTTCATCCCTGCTGCTGTCCTCAGGGTGAGCTACAAGACGGCCTACAGGAGAGGAGAGAAAACCATGTACCGCCGCAAGTCTCAGTGCTGCCCGGGTTTCTATGAGAGCAGAGAGATGTGTGTTCGTAAGTGATTCGATCTGTTCAGTTCATGTTTCGGGTTCCTAAAGAAACTCTCTTAAAACGTTCACTGAAACGTTTCGCCATAGTGTTTCCAAGAAAATGTATAATGCGGCTCTGTATGTCATGAGGTTGTAGTTACCTCGGGCAGTCCTTAAAAATAGGTCTTCATAAGTGCGCACTATTAGAGGATGAACTCATGATAACTGATAGCATCCAGTTGCTGCAATAAAGATTTTTCTAGCTGTCTGTCATGAAAATGCTGCGCTGTTATACACAGGTTCTTAAAACAGTCCCTGAAATTGTAAAGCACTTGCTTAAGGCAGCTCTATGTAACATGTTTAGTTAAAACTGCTGAGTATAGAAGAAAAACACACTAAAATATGGTGTACATGCGTCTCTGCGAGTCGCCCTGCAAAGCCTGAAAAGCCTGAAGAAGTTGGAGGTACCGGAGCGAATTTGGTGTCAGTTTTGACTGAGTTCTCTTCAAATAGTCTTTCAGCAAACTCGCAGAAGTCCTTGCGGGGGTCTAAAGCGCAGCCAACATTACAAAATGTTCTTCCACACGTTGCGTGTAATCACATTTTTCCACCAGAGACTCCAGATCCCCAAATCCCATATGGTGTTACATTAACCAGTTTTAAATATAACAGAGCTGAGATTCTACTAGTGTGTTGTTATGTTGTCCAACATCTGTTGCTAAGTGGGAATAAACTAGACAATGATTTTCCAGTAAGTTTAACACTTTAATATCGTAACTGTAATTGGAAATGTCATTTTGTCATGAACGCGTTTTGTTTACGTTAATATAAATGCAGTGCAGCATTAGATTCATCTTATTTGACTCGTCGTCCAAAAAATATCTGCACCCAGAAGGAACTGTTGGCTACACATACAGAAGTAGAGAAGTAGTGTCTCTCAGTATGGCGTCGGGCCACCATGCTTGCTAATGCAGCATGCATACGTCTCGGCATGGAGTTGTAGAGGCTCCTAATGGCGTCCTGTGTTGGAGTGACACCAGGCCTTCTGTGACGTGTGACATAAAGCGGTCATCTTGGCACTGAGCGTGGTGCCTACACACACGGATTCATTGGTCGCCCCCACCAAGACAAAAGCGGGACTCGTCACTGAAGATGACCCGCTGCCATTCTGAGTCACTCCATGACAGTGTGGCACGACACCATTGCAGTCTTTGGTGATTTCGTCGTAACGGAATACAGGAAGACTCATGGAGGACATCACTGCTTGCTTTATGTCCTCAGTCGTGTCTGTTGAGTCAGTCAGGTACAGATTTAAGGCCCATCCTTACTTCCGTCACATGCACGGCCGAGTGTGAAACTTAAGTTATTTGCATGTCTCACAATGTCAAACCTAGCCACCAAGTTTCATTCCTGTCGGTTGATTCTTTCTGGGTGCAGCTATTAGTGCAACTATTCTTTTGACACTAGTATATATGGTTAAAGTTGAGGGAGGTTAAGGATTATAGGTAAATTCCATCCAAAATCAAACATTTAACTTCAGTTTGTTGCATTCTGTTAGTGCTGAGGAGCCTGTTGGACTGCTAGACACTTCCCTGGAGAATTATTACTGCAGGGTGAAGAAGTCAGATACCAGAAGCTCAAGCATCATAACACTGGTTTTATTTGGATGGGCAACCAAACCAAGGTGGCAGTAATTCTGTTCTCTCCATCCCAAACCGTGCCTGAGGGCTCCTTTTCACGCTAACCTGGCTGAGAAACACTTTGCTAATGATAGTACGGGCCAGTTGGACAGTGGCTTGGATTCCTGAAGTTGGGCAAGTCTGTGCTGGAACAGGGGATGATAAAAGTCTTTATCCCTGATGAATCAGCTTTTGTATCGCAGTGGATGTGAAAATGTGACCCCCTGGTGCTCAAAGAGCACTTTCTTTGGGTCGTTAAAAGGATCTGTTGTGTGTACAGTTATCTGCAATCACATGGTGCCTTCTCATGCCCTCTGTTTCCTCATCACTCCAGAGAAATACAGTCTCTCGTCGGGTGGGAAACAGCTCTTTCTGTAACGTGACTGTTGGGAAGTTAATTAGATGGTCTCAGATTGCATAGCTAAATTATCATTAATCAGAGCAGCTGATTTCCTTGAATAATCTCAGATAACTCAACACCCAAACACACTGTCATTCCACTGAGACACTGCTTATAAGTACGCTCAGTTCAGTTCAGTTAAGGTGTTCAGAGCTTTAATGCACAGTCACTGTTTATATTGTTGAGTTTAGCATATTGGGGAAACACTGTAACAAGGGACATTGGTGGAGCCAAGGGGTGGCCAGTGCCGTCCTGCTGTGACACTTGTCTTGCCACCCCAGTTAAACAAAGTAAGACTTTTAGCATGCCCATTCTCTCTCTAACAGAGAAGCGCCATTTCTGATGAGCTCTAAATGCTGAATATGCCACTGTAAATAAACTGGGTAGACATAAATCTGTCCCTCCAGGGCTGTGCAGTTTGGTTACATCTGTAGTTTTATAAAATGGCTTTGATACAGCAGCCTGCCTCACTCATGATCAAACTTTCATTGCAAGCCATTCATGTGACATCATACGGCAGCGTAAGCGCTGACTTCAAATCACTCAGGCTGCATCCCACCCTGCAAACTACAGTACTAAATAACAGTGGTGGACAGTGTTGAAGTAAATGTAATTGGTTACTGTACTGTAAAGAGTGTGTTGGTGTATCTGTACTGAAGTATTTCCATTCTGGGGGTCTTTTTACTTTAACTGCACTACATTTCAAAGTCTAATATCTTACTGTTTACTGCACTAAAATCAGCTAAGAGTCTCGTTCCAAAAAAGATAACAGGACATTAGAGCCATAATAAATCATACTTACTTTCCATACTTAAGTACATTTGAGGTAAATACTTTAGTGCTTTTTTTCAAGTGGAGGTCTAAAGGGAGGAACTCCTACTTTTACTGGAGGGATTTGAGATATATGGGAAATTTCTATTTTAACTCAAGTACATGGTTTGTGTACTTCCTCCCCCACTGCTAAATAGTGTGTAAAAAATAATGCATTTATTAGTGCAGTATGTAAAGCATACTACAGCATAGTTCACAGCCATAGTTAGCTTTGGTTTCTTTGAGCATAAGACTGTGAGGTACGGCGCTCTACATGGCAGCAAATTTGAAGCGATATCATAGTGAAACATGAAAAAGTAGTAACATTATGTACCAATATCAAGATGCTTTAAGAATCTAAGTTTGTTGAAAACCGACTGAGCTTTGTGGCGTTTTAAAAGTTATACTGATGTTTCGCGTGGTGAGTGACCTGAACTCCTGGTGAGCTACCTGAAAGCCTGCCTGCTTTCATCATAAAGACACGTACCACAGTGGCTACACTGGCATCCTATTCCCAGATGCTTATTTAAATTTTCCGTTCCACCTTAAATAGTTCCGTAGTTACATTCTGGCACCTGTGCTTGTGCAGCTAACTACTGCACGATTTAAGACGGAACAGAAATTGAAATGAGAAGCTGGTGCTTCGGTTTCAGCTTTGTTGTGGTAACTATAGTCAAAAATGTCCTCCATTATCCGATGTCTTGCATCGCATGAAAGTCCGACCCATGCCAGAAAATAGCACCTTAGAAAGAAATGAAGAACAGAAAAGGCTGCTGCTGCTGTGGGTTATTATTATTATTATTATTATTATTATTATTATTATTATTATTATTATATTAATGCAGCCCTAATAAACGGCCAGAAAAACTATATCTGCTGGGTCTAGCCTGGCCACCCCAATGTGAAAGTTCTGGCTACACTCCTGATTTTGCATATGACTGTATATTTTAATATTTTCTGTTAATAAATGGAATGAAATGTCTTTAAATAATTGTCATCCACACGTGAACCATGATTTGGGCCTAATGTTGGCTGGCCCATAGTCAGATTTCCCACTCCGCTTGTATTTACAGTCACTCACAAATAGCCCCAGTGTCTCCTCATTGGACCTGTATTCATAGCACGGCTGAGGATGTGTCGGCTTTAAACACAGAGCCAGTTCCAGATCATGGAAAGTCTGCTGTAATGTCGTAAAGCTGCATGGCTTAATGGATTTGGTTCTGTTCCCAGTGAAGGTTTATCCACTGTGTTAGTCCTTAGTAGTTCCCATTCAGTTGTAATTGCTTTCTTGCTGACTTGTGTCGAAGCTAGTAGAATAGCGGTAGCTGGTGTCAGTGCCAATCTTCAAAGGGTTATTCAGTCCCACCTCTGTGTGAAGAGCAACGATTCTGTCCTTTAATAGCTTTTTAAAGACTGAAACAGTCCTTTTGACTCTGGGTTTGTTTGCTACCACACCCTGTGTGCTGTTTGTTTGAGCGGTAGCTGCTGTGTTTAGCAGTTTTGCGTGCCTTTTTTTACTCCACGTGTTTGTTTTCCCCTCTAGGTCTTCTTCACTTGGGCTGTTTGTTTTTGAAAGGATGAAATCTGACCTTACTTTCCCTTGTTTTTTTTTCTCTTTCTCCCTCTTCCTCTGCACCCTCCTCCCACGGTGAATCCCCCCTTCTCCCCCCCGCCCCTCTAGCCCACTGTGCTGAGAAATGTGTACACGGCCGCTGCGTGGCCCCCAACACCTGTCAGTGTGAGCCCGGGTGGGGAGGAGCCGACTGCTCCAGCGGTAAGTCCTCCAGCTGTAGCTGTCTGTCTCTCTGCACGCCAATGGCTCCAAACACCCCCACACACACACACATACACACACACACACACACACACACATATACACACACACACCCACACACACGGTTCTTTATGCCAGCCCTTTCAAAACACCAGCGCACAACGGAAGGCAACCAGAGTGACGCCAGAGGTTTTTGTCTGTCCCGCGTAGGAAAGAGACCTCTCAGTGCTCCTGTTTCTCGATGGCAGCGCTCTTGTTTAACTGTTTATCTGTTGTTTGTTGTTTTACCCCATAAAACTGCGCCCCACAGTTGGCTAAACCGTGCCAGATTTCAGACTGTATTCTGTCACAGTTCTTAAACTTTTAAAGGAAAACTCCAGCATTTTCAACTCAACCCCAGTCAGCCTCATCTCTTGTATATGATCCTTTGCCACAGACAATCATTTCAGTAGGCTATTCTCACACTTTACCTTTAATATCCATTCGTTCATTCCTCTTTTAAATTAAATCAAATCACGTTTATTGTCATGTCACATTTACACTGGTGTGAAGGTGAGTGAAAATCTTAGGTGCATAGTCACTTGCAGTACTTAAATACAAAATACACATTAGACAATAAATATACACAAAACTAAACACCAGACTAGCTCTGTTTATCCAAATATACAGTTTCATATTACAGCGGTATAAAGTTATGGATAGAAGCTATGATATATATATATGTACAGTATATGGATAGAGGTGATGTCACTCTATATGTGCCGATATAGACGTGTGCTACATGTAAAGTGGTGAGAGTAAGGGGTCGGGATTGTCCGTAGAGATCAGTGATGATGATATGATTAGAAGACTTGATTTCTGCTGGGAATCTGCAGGGATATTGTTCCACACCTCCAAAGTTCAGTCTTAGAAGTTAGTTGCTTTTTCTGGTTCTTGCGATTCAAGTAACCCAAATGCATTCCATGATGCTGAGGTCTGAGTCCAGTGTTGTTGGAGCACCAACGGCTTATTTGTTTTGCAAGTGCTGTTTACCTTTTCTCAGTGGTGGCAAGTGACAGCCACACCTTCATTCAGACCCCTGTTACGTTGTTAGCTTGAAGGATGGACAGAAACACCTGCATATAATCTGAAGCAAGAGTGAGCTTGATTTTCTCCTCTCTCTCAAAGATGAAAGAGTTAAATCAACATTATGTAACTTTACCTTAAAAAAACAGTTTCAAAATCATTTTGATGGTACGCTGACTTGCAACAGTGAGAATGGTGTCTCTATCATTGCCACTACAGGCTCTAACCACCTGCTACTGCACTATGTAACTCTGGAGGAGTGGACATGAGATCTCTAATGAGAACTGCCTAACATTTTATAACACCATGTCACGCCAACAACAACTATGGGTCTTCAGCTATAGGACGGGGCTAGCTCAGTATTCCTGAGAGTTAAAAGAGATACAAAGTGTCAGAAACAAAGAACTCGGAACGACGTGAGCAGAGCTAAATGGCAAGTTGGTTTTATTAAACAATGAGACCGTCGAATCAAACAGCAAACAGGTTTAGAAGGGCTAGGCAAGAGGAAGGTCTGAGGAACGGAAATGGAGGTCGGAAGCCAGAGACGCAAAGATAAAAAAGCCAATAAGGGGGAAACCAAAAGGGGTAGTCGAGGACGAAAAGGAGATCGAAACCAAAGAGCAGATGCGAAGAAAGAACGCTCGGAACTGCTAAACAGGGTTTTGGCAAAACTTCGCAATGATGAGGTGAGAGTGAGGGGTTTATATACTGGAGTAAAGTGGGTTAAACTAGAGACAGCTGGGGCTAGAACTCAGGTGACCTAGAGTGGATCTGGTTGGACGGCTGGGGACGTGGGCGTTACGTCATCGAGCAATGCCCTCTGGGAAGTTGAGTCCGGGGAAGCACAGGAGGCGGGAAGACCCGGAAGCGTTACACAAAGCTGAAGGCCAGTTTCACGGCTAATGGGAAAACAACGAAAATCCGACAGCAGACTGAACATCCCAGCTAATGTTACTTATGAAACATTGTGATGTAGGCTGCAGGCTTATCTGTATCGTCACCGTCTCACTGAGTTTTGTAGTTTGCCTAGTTGCCAAAAGTCATCTAACCTCAGTCCTGTTTCAGGATAGCATGCAAAGAAATATGTTCGTCTTGCATTCAAAAGTTTGGTCAGCCTTCGTAAATCTCACACCAAATAAGCCTTCAAAACCTCCTGTAATATAATCCTCAAATATTACTCTACCTAGTACACTTAGGATTCTGACTCCCCTTCACGTTCACCAGTGTCACGCAAACATATGGACAATACAGATCACGATCACAATGGCGGTTATTTACACATAGAAACAACAGAAATCACGAGCTGGATTCTGTATCCTTCAGCTTACCTACAATTGCATATGTCCCGCTGCCCATGAGGGGGGCTTAAAGCACAATCCGTATTTACGGCATTGGGGTAAAAGTGAAATACACTCCACAACTGTAGGGGGAGCCCAACAGCAAACAACACCAGTTCTCACATAATGCTAATTTAGAACTGTTAATCGAATGGTGACAGTTCTTGGTGGTCTGCCATGTCTTCCATGGATGGTAGGAGTCCTGAAGATTCTAAAGACCCTTTAATGATCTTCTTCCTAATCAAATAAATAGACTTTTGCACAGCATGTTTACAGGGACATGTAAAATCTAAAATCCTCCTGTTCTCTTAACTTCACACTTGGTAGATTCACAGTAGTGTTAACCAAATAATCTGTCGTATGATTTATTATTAATTATATAATAAGCTTATAGTTTGTTGTTTCTAGGCTGTAGGCATTAAGCAGTTATCAGAGCCTGTTTTTCCTTCCTTGTGGGTGCTCATTTGAACCTCGGCTCTTTTATTTATCTGGTTTTATGCTGTCTGAAGCCAGGCCTGATCTCTACGCCCTCACGGCCAGGTGTGTTGACAGTGGTGGGTTAATGGTGGCTCAGATGAATCAGCTGGGGTCTCGGCCGTCTGCTGGTCTTGTGTTTCAGGGTCTTTATAAAGAGGTCATTGTTATGTCTGCAGTATCACTCCGTCCCTCAGGAGTTAAACAAGTTCAGCTAGTCAGTCTGGACAGGGTGATTAAATGAGCTCTGGTCTCAGGTTCATTGTTAGAAAGACAGAGGGAAGGGGATACAGGCCCACATGAAAGGAGTCGCTAACTGAGCATATTGTAACACAATTACCCGGGTAGGTTACAATAGTATCGTAAGTCAAAGGTGTGGTTAACAGTGCTTATTATACGGGCTCGCTCAGCTCTGTAATGGCATAATTAAGACTTTTAGCGTTTTCGTTATTTCCTTTTTGGTGGAAGAACAATTTAGTCTTGCCAAACACTGATTTGTCCCAGAGTTAAAAATGTCTGTCCTGATTGGTTGCGACACAGTGATTGTTTTCATGCGTATACACCCTCATTTATCTGTGACTGGAGGGCACACACGCACACGGCAGATGATCAGCGTGATAAACATAAACTGGCCCGGTCCGAGAAATCAATATTACTCACTGAAAAAAAGACACCTCGGGCATTATATCATTAGTCATGTCATCTAGTTGAATGTGTTTGCTAGGCCTCAGTCCTGACCGGCTTTTACATTTGTCAGTCCATACAGACAAATGTTGAGATGTACACCAAATCCAAATGTAAATCAACTCCATATATAAATTATAGATCATAGAACATATATGGGATAATACAGAAATATATACCTATTTATGTAATATACATATGCATATATAATATATAAGCTACATAGAATAATCAGTGAATAGTATTGCTAAAAGTAAATTCAACACATTCCACATGCAAGCACACCATACACATGTAAAATCAGCCTGTTGAAACAGCCGGGTCAGTTGTTTGCTGTCCATGCTTTGTAGCTGCTTTTGCATGTTTGAACCAGCTTTATTCGACCTAATGAGAAACAGATTTCAGTATTTGTTAAATACTTATAGAGCAGGTTCTTCATTTCTGATGCAGTATATTTTACATGCATGTTGAAGTGCAGCAGACATCAACAAGGCAGGGAAGATAATTCAGGGCAATCGAGGCAGCCACAGCACACACAGGACTATGGAGGTCTATGGGAATGTGGGCAGAATTAGTGCACAGTCTCTCTCTCTCTCTCTCTCTCTCTCTCTCTCTCTCTCTCTCACCACAATGCTGGATGCACAATTCACAATGCTTTAGGCGTTTGACTGGAAAAACTATGGTGGCTGAGACGTGCAAAACAAATTAACATTTCAGAAAACAAAATTACAAAAATAAAAACAAATGTACAAGATGTGAAACACTTTTACCAGTACTGAAAGAAAAGGGGAGGTCTAACACACAGGAAGTGCTTGTTGTGGACCCTTATCAATCAAACTGTTAGTGGTGGTAGAGTGAGTGGAGTTTGGGACGGTGACAATACTAAATCATGTTTTGTCCATTTTGTGTCATGTGTTTTATCCAGCTGGCGCGCTTCTGTTTTTCCTGTGGAAGGTCTTTAGAGTTTTTAAAAGAACAGACGGAAGAACGAGGCGAACAGGCGACTCTAAACCACGTGGGCTGTAGAAAGTGGGCTGTTTTGTAAAAGCTCTCAGCCATTTTAAGCTAGCTAGCTGGTTCTCCACTACAGCTAGCATTACAGCCCACTTACTTTCCTTAACAACTCTAAGTGGTTTAGACGTCGCCTGTTCATCTCTTTCTTCCACTCACTCTACCACCGCGAAACAGTTTGATTGACCACAGTTCTGCAACAAGCACTTCCTGTGTGTTAGACCTCCCCTTTTCTTTCAGTACTGGTAAAAGTGTTTCACATCTTGTACATTTGTTTTTATTTTTGTAATTTTGTTTTCTGAAATGTTAATTTGTTTTGCACGTCTCAGCCACTGTAAAAAACACATCATACATAGACACTGAGTCACACTAATTAGTGCCTCACCTACAACAAGCAGGGGGGAACCCCAATAAGAAACCATGTACATAAAATGGGTTAAAAACTAAGATAATTCTCACTAACTTATTTTCCTGTTAGTAAAGTTTAGTAAAGTTCACAATAAACAATAAAAAACCAAAAAATAAAATAATGTTAACGTAATTATTCATTAATGATTTTAAACTATTATTATTATTATCGTTACAATAGGTCACGCTGACGTGTTAGATAGTACACACAGTTTTACTCATCAAGCTAAAGTTAGCATGGTTGCAAATTCATAATGATGGATTGATTGATTGTATGTACTTCCTTATAGGGGACCTCATTAGGATGCATGACGTTTTGCTAGGGTTCTATGAAGTTGGTTCCCTCCTGCAACAGTAGCTGTGAAATAATGCATTTGTGTGCAGAGCATGGATCGGCCAATTGTGTAGCATTTTCAGTAAAAACATCAAAATAGTCTTTGTCATCAAACGCTGTCTCTAAGCTCTACCATGGTTCCAGGTCTTTCTGAGAAGCTATTTGGACTTTAAGCAGCAGTCTTAGCTCAGTGGCTCAGGGGCAGACTCTGATCCCCTCTCTAAGTGGGGTCTTGAGAAGGAACCCCCCTAGATCCACACTAATATGACATTCATTTCCTCCAAAGATGCTCAGACTCATTTAAACCTGGTAGCTTTTCAGTTTCAGGTCACAGGAGTCTAACAATGTGTCTAGTGGGCTTTATTAGGTTCGAGTAAGGAGAAAACCACTTTCTTCACACACAAAGAGCAAAGCAAGCAGAAGCGGGTGACGGGGTAGAAACGCAGGGAACGACCTCAGGGCTCAGCGCTGGTGATTTTCGAATCTGGGGCATCGCATGATACGAGCGCAGTAACACCCATGTAGTCTCAAATGTTTTTTTTTTCACTGTAATTAATTGCCTCTTTGGATTGATAGACTACTCTCAACCAATCCTGGTGGGATTTACTGGTATAATGAACTAGTGATGGCTAGCATTAGTGAAACGCATCTACAGTTTCAATCTCAAACAGCAGCATTCATGTTAAAGAAATGCCTTCAGATTAACAATCAGCAGCTGTTGTTGAGTTTCGGATTTCAGCGTCGCCACATTCAGGCCTGTCAGCTTGAAATAAAAACACTATTACCTTCCCGAATGGGCCGCTGAAACTCCATATCTGTCTTTAAGTGCTGTCTTAAAGTGTCCACTTTGTTTGTATGGCAGTTGTTCAGCGGTTGGTTTCACACCTGGTTGGAGGGTGGTTTTATGCTGCATTAGGCTTATTTAGAACTCGCCTCAATGACAAGTAAAGCACTTTTGGAGGTCTGGTAAGAAGCAACAACTGGGATTGTGTTGTAGGACGAGAGTTATATACCATGCATATTGCCTTTCCATAACTAAGACCATTTGATACTATAGTGAGAAAGCCGGAAGATCCAGAGAAACCACCTGCTACTTGCCCAAAACCATTTTGACTTGGCATTGTTTGAATTAGGAACCCTCATAGGAACTCTTGAGTTTGGGCTTCGTTAAGGTAAGTTAGGGTTATCGACGTTGGCAGTGCTAACACTGGCTCTTGCCAAATTTGTGCAGTTAGTATATTGATATAATTGTTGTGGCTGAACTTACCAGATGACATGAGTATGAGTGAGCGGCTCAAACTTTCGCACACACAAGATTCCAGCTTTTGAACGTCAGCGGAACAAAAACTAAACTGTAATCTGATCTGTGCTGTGAAGGCCGTGTACTGATTGTCCATTTTCTCTGTGGCTGCTTTGTTCTCTGCATCCCTGTTAAATTTGAGGTCTTCTTAAGCCCTGCTGAGTTCAGAATGGCCTGTGTGTGAGATTATGTCTGGCGGTGGGGATGTGAGGGCTGTGCAGAGACGCAGTCCAACTGGGCCTCAACAACTGGCAGCATCAGTTACGTCCACTGTTTTTCCTTCAGTAATGGACATTTTTCCACAAGCGTCATTGTGCTCGCTCGGATTTTAAAAGGTCAGCAAAAGACTGCAGACCAAAGCCGGAATAATGGCCTCTTTAAACAACCCAGCACTGATCTTTTGGTGGGTTTATTTTGAGATAATATCTTGATAACTTTGTTTTGTTGTTGCCTTATTGCCTTGTTACCCTGTTTGTGATAGTTTCTGCATTACGTTTCTCTTTGGTGACCCACTGCACCCTTTTTTTTCCCAGGGACTTTTAGTGTAAACATCTTAATGGAAGCAGGAGGCACTTTCATGGGGCACTTTCATGTGAAACAGATGTGGCCACCAGTGTACAAATGACTAGTCTACTTTTAGTCTATTTAGAAACACTAAGGGTCATGGATTAGGCCTAGACTTGGACATAATTGCAATGCAAAGCATGAGTCACCAATGAAAATCCTTTTTTTAGTCTAGGCTAGGGCTCGGTCTGGGTTTATCAGAATCTCCCTGATGCTAGGCAGGGTCTTTTAGACCCCCTTGGCTGTTCCTCTTCTGCTTTTGAACTGTGAGCATGCAATTCAAGTCTCAAAATACCAAATGCAAATTGTACTTTGTTGTCCATTTAGTTGTTGCCTATGGACAAAACAGAAACACCATTTTTTGGCCATTTTATCAGAAACATGCAGGTACATTTAATGACTGTAGGCCATCTTCTGGACCCCATCCACCAATGGACCAACGTTTACCAAATGTCCTTTGGACTATCAGCATAGCAGTGACATGGACATGGTCGTGGCATGTCTAACCCCTTTTCATACATGCAGTTTTACCATTAATAGTAACCCAATGGGAAGGCTGTTAGTGCGATTGCAAGACTCAAAATCCAGGCTGACACAGCATTTTACCTGCATGAGCTGCAGTGCTGTGCTTGGAATGTTATCAGGTGGCAGAGGTCTCCATTCTCGTGTGACTCCCATGGGACTTGGGGGTCCCACAACACTATCTTGGATGGCAGGACTTCAATGTCGTACACTGGAGCAGGTGGTAAATCAATTGTGTGCTTGCCGGAGCAGGAGAACATATACATGTAGAAAGTTCCCATGATTTTAAAAGTAGTCTATTGTAAAATAACCACATGAAAATTAGCATGTATAATTAACAATTGACGGGACAGCAGTTAAAAAAACAATAAGAGAGTAAAAGAGTAAGAGAGTAAGTCATTCTAAATAGTTGGGAAGCAGCCAATCACGTAAACAACACATGAGTGTGCAGCACAGATCTCTACCCAGGAGGGCTCATTTGTGAACAAAAGTTCATATACAATGAATTCTAAATTCTGCGAAGCTTAAACAGTTTTTAGTTTATTTTTCAAATGAAACCGTCACAGAAGTTTATCTGTGGATGCTCAATTTATCATCCCCTCTACCCTGTGTAACAATGGAAAGAGACCACCTTCGCTCCACTACATAATATCTGGTTAGTGGTCTCTTTTCGTTGATGGATGGGGTTGCTTATGAAACTGTAAAACTACAAAGCACACCTACATAATGTTTGAGGATTTCATTGTATCTTCCAATGCTTAATTTCAGTATTTCCCAAGAACCGAAAGGCCACGATGGTCCCATTCCTTTTCACTTTCTTATTAATCTTTGATGTAATTGCAAACTGATACTGATACTGATACTAAAGATAACTCTGCAGAAATGTTCATGAGTTTTCAGGTGCGCTGGACAGTTTGTATGTATTTATGCTATTTTACATGCTCAATAGTTTAAGGTCTGATGTTTGAAATGCACCCCAGAGACATTTTAATAAAATACTTTATTGTCTAGAAAAGTTCACAGCATTTGGAAACGACCAACTTGCATAATGCATTACAATATACTTTCCTCCAAAAAGTTTTATTGTTTTGTTCTAGCCGTTTATCTGCTGGATCGTTTTTAGCAGATGTGTCTTGCTTGGTGAATGTAAAACTGCTGATTTATTTATTTATTTATTTATTTATTTATTTTGACGCAGTGCTGAGAGTCTCACTTTGGACTGCAGTCAGAAACAATGTGAGAAAGTGCCAGTCTTCTGGAGCTCTCACAGCGAGGGTGCCGAAGATCTGCTCAATTTGCTGAGAGTGTGTGAAAGATGTGTGAAACCCCAGTGGCAGAAACACACTGAGTGCATTCACAACGCTCTGGAGCTCTATAACAGATTTAGATCATGTCCGTGTAAACTCATTAGAGATGTTTAAGCATGGTGCCAAATGCTGATTAAAGTGTTGTGCTGCTCAAGTTTAGTATGAAATTGAGTTTTGCTGCGTTATAATGGCTATATTACCTTTGTGTAAGTCTGCACAGCAGTGGAAACAAGAGCCGTTTTTTGGTTTTTGATGATGATTTTTATCTATCTATCTATCTATCCATCCATCATCCATCCATCCATCCATCCACATGATTCAACTGAACACCCTATTCAACTAAACACCCTATTTAAATCTATCTATCTGTCTGTCTGTCTGTCTGTCTGTCTGTCTATCTATCTATCTGTCTGTCTGTCTGCCTGTCTGTCTGTCTGTCTGTCTGTCTGTCTGTCTGTCTGTCTATCTATCCATCCATCCATCCATCCACATAAATAACACATTAAAAGAAAAGGGAAAAGCAGAAAAGCATAACAGGCCCCCTTCGATTCAACTAAGCACCCTATTTAAATGAGAATTCTGGATACTGGTAATGCAGGCATATACATTACTTGTTATATAATGTAATTTTCTATAGGACAGCATTACGTGCCACAGCCTCACCAGTTTGACAGAGTTCACGATTTTGCTTGTAGGTTAGTGTTCTCTCACTACAATACAAAGTATACAATGCATAAATGCATCATAGAACCACTGGGAATTCCTTCACAACAATAAATCAACAAGAAATCCTGAATGCTAGTCTACCGTAATATATACAGACATGATAAAGTTAGCCCACATGGTTTCCTTCTGCATTAGCCTCAAGTATTTACCCCCAAACCCTTTATAGATACATCGCACAGAGGTGGTGATCATTTAAAAGGGGCAAACTCGCTCTAGAGCCCACTGTGGCACTGCTGAGGCAAGTAGACATGTTTACAACAGATACGGTAATGGTTAGATTTGTAATTGTGACCAGAGAGTCCCTTTAAGCTCAGAGAGCTTTCACTCACAGTATAGCTGAGTGCAATGAGAATGAATGAAACCAAAGGACCAAATCAGAGCAATAAGATCACCCAGAAGGAAGTGTGGGATTACAGGGCTGTTGGGAAGAGAGCTAAAAGTTACCAGGAACAGTAAATGATGAAACATTTAGATTGATATGGGGTGTCTCCTAGAGGGCATCACAGCTCGCTGAACGTCCACAATCATGCCTGTTGGGTCAGTCAGGAACAGCGTTAAGGCCCATCTTTGCTTACGTCACATGCACGGTAGAGCGTGATTGTTGAATCATTCGCATGTCTCACGATGTCAAACCTAGTTTCATTCCCGTCAGTTGATTCCTTCAACTATTGCAACTATTAGTGCAGCCGTTTGTTTGATGATGACTGTAATTACAATGTTGTAAAATAAAAGATATTAAACCTTAAAAAGTCCTTCAAATTAAAACACCTGAGCTGTTTGTGCCCAGTACTTGATGATGAAGCCAGATTCCTAGCTGTGATCCTGAAGCTTATTCTGAGTGTTTCTTTCCTCTCTAGGGCATTTAGTCTCTTATTGAGTGGGACAATAGTGGGTAGTGGGGGGGCGTTAGTGTGGAGGCTAAAGCACGGTGAGGCCTCCAGGTCCACTGCTTTAACTAGGTCAGGGCTCACAAACGTAGTTCTCTGAATAAGAGAAGGTTTTGTCCATGCAGGCCCTTCAGAGCTGCTCTGTTGTTGCCCTGCGGAAGTGCTGTGGACTTTTCACCGGGGCCAGAAAGCACTAATGCACGCTTTGCACAATGCCAGCTAGTGGGACACGCAGCGCTGTGATGCGTTCTTATGGAAGACAGAGGAAGGGCTCATGTTGTGGCGCTTTTTGCAGCTTGTTTAGTCCCATGATGTTTTTCTCCTTACATCAAGTGACACAGTGACTAACCTGGTAGGAGTTGTTTGGTGCTTTGATCGCATTTTGCATACGCAGGAAATGCATCCACGCCACATCCTTTTCATTGATGCTGAAGGATTTGATCTTTGTTTACATTAGATCTTAATAAACACCAACCATGTCAGGTACCTTAACCCTGAACAGTCAACCTTACCATGCCACTCAGCGTCCGTATAGACATCTAAGAATAGTGAGCCGTATCACTACAATAAGGTATTCCACAGTACAATATGGGACATAGGGATTCGGAGGATAGTGTACAAATAACTACATTTACTAGACTGCTTAGTTTGCACACTCTTTTACTGGCTACTGTTCTGACATTTCAGCCCAGCTAGAAAGTCCCTAGCAATTCCTAGTAGATCAGATGTGAACTTAAGTTTGCAAGGGTTAGAAAGATCTGTCCTAAGAGATGTATACACTTTCTGAAGATACTTATTAAACATCTCATATCATAAACACCTCTTAAATGTAACAGGACTTTCTTGCAGTATTGTGTGCATTATTGTCGTGTACTAATGAGAAAAGTACTCAGTCATCTGATGTAAACAATACCTGTGTGCAGCAGTAGTGCTCTGCAGATGTTTACTCTCCATTCAAAACCTAAAGTACATGTTTTGAGGAGATATGAAAATAATTATTTGCAGTACTTAATGCACAGGTGCCCATTCATCCACTGTGACAAGAACTCAGTGCTATCAGAATGTGCAACCAACTTCTAAGACTGAACTTTGGAAGGAAATATTATTTCAGATGTCTTAGAAAAAATGAATGCAAGTATCCTAAAATGAAGCTTCCGTGTAATTTTCTGTTCATAGTATATAGAATCAGAATCAGGTTTGTTGGCCGAGTGTGTTGACACACTCAAGGAATTTGGTTTCGGCAGTTTGTGTCTCTCTAGTACTGTACCAATATACATAATATACACAATGACTCCACATATACACACTACACACAGACACAGTACAGTATACACTCTACACAACAATATGCAAGCAATAAACAAACTATATATGGACAAATAATGTACAGCTAACAAATCTGCATTTTTCGTCATAGTGAAAAATGATTTGCTGGCTGTTTTGACTGGAAATTCAGTAAATGAAGCTTCACTCTTACATCAAATATGTAACTATAGCAACACTATGCTGGGAAACTGGACGTCTGTTTGTTCTTGCAATTCTGAAACCCAGAACCCAACACATAATGCCTTTTGTTCAGAGTTAGAGTCTCTACTCAAAGTCAGAAGCTTTATGTGTCTGACTGGCACCAGAGTTTTCGTGAGTAGCTTTAAGGTCTGTCTGATGTGGATCATTTGATGTTAATGCTTTTAAAATGCACACACACACACACACACACACACACACACACACACACACACACACACACACACTCTCTCTCTCTAGCTCTCACTCTTCGTCTTCATGTGATGTTTATTCAGTTCGTTTTCTTTCCTGTCAGTTAGAAAAGCTTTGCTGAACTTTTACTGCCCTGTAAATAGTTCAGGACTGGACAGCTGCTAGCTTTCCTCAGCGACACTTCCTTGTTTAACTCAGGCCGTAAAACGAAGTTAAAGATCAGGGCATGTCAGCAAAAGTACCAAATGTGAGAAGAGGGAGGGGTGAAAAAAAGTCTTTTTGAGGTCATTTAACCTCGGTGGCCAGTGACATCATCACACGTGTTTAACACACTCGTACGTGTGAAGACGCTAATCGCTGGGTTTCCCTCTCGAGTCGGATTTATGGAGGACTTTTACAGCTTGCGGTGTACACTCGTGTCCTCTCATCATCATCAAAGCTGCTTTAATCAGGACACCAATAACGTGTGTGGTCAGTGAATCCAACACGCTCTACTCGGTCCGCAGTGTGCTATGGGAAGGATGGGCTTTATTATGAGCTTTATTAGTCTGGCAGACATGCCTCACCACACATCTGTCATGCACTGCCAGCTAAAACTCTGGAATGACTTCAGTGAGGATGAGGATGATTTAGTGATTCATTTTATTGATGCTTATTGATGTGGATGTGATTAGTGGATTAGTGCTCCCAGACTTCTGCTACAGGTAGTCTAGGAGAACTGACCCATAACTGCAGTCTTTCCTAACAACTGTTGGCAGGCTGCACAAGCTTTACAGAGTAATCACTAAAATCCTGTTCAAAGTAAAGAAAAATGATTGTTCACTTTGTGTACAGTCACTAACACCTTTCATTTGCCACAGTGCTAAAGTTAGTTCAGTCACACAGCAAAGAAAACTACATCTGATCTATACTGGCGTTAGCTAGGGTTCCATCCAGCTGTCAGATTAATTTTTAGTGAATAACTGAAGTGTTGCAAAATAATCCACAAACTGATTCATTTAAGGCACTGAGCATAATTTATTCAGATGTCAGGAAATGTATTTGAATATGTATATGGCTGATGGCATCTTGCACACTAAACGCAATTGATTCTTCCTGTGATTCAAACTCATGTGACCAATCACTGGTCTCTGATGTTGATCAGATGACAGATGATCATGGTGACCAAATACTCATAAAGGTATGTGGATGGAAATCTACATGCAGTGGGGTCCAAAAGTCTGATAGTGGAAATTCTTCTATTTTGCATTCCTTTACAATTGAATGGAGTTTGTTTAGAGATATTTAATATAATACACTTTTCATAACAAATGATATTATCAGCATAACAATTTGAGTTAAAAGTAAAATCATTCAGTGTTTACATGAATTTCGGAATTTCTTTGTATTTAGAATAAAATTTAGTACTTTGAATCTATTTTGCTGTAATGACAGTGTGCACTCGAGCTTCCACTGACAAAAAACTGTGCAAAGGCTTCTGATCAGTTAAACCTGTGAGTCATCCAAACACAAACTGCAGTGGAAAAATCAAGGCTAAATTTTTTTTTTAACTTTTTGTGTTAAAGCCTCAACAGGGTTAAATTCACAAATTTCTTCAATATAAATCGTGATCTAGCGGTAGAGTATAATGTTTAATATTCCTTCTTCACTTTAATTGTCGGAACGTTTCTTTGTTTTCAATTCTCATGATTCTAAAACCCTCTGTTGTTTATTTCCAGGTTTAAACGAGAAAATAAAAATTTCTCAGATTTTTCACAGATCACAGATTTTGCGGTGTGGTCTCAGGTGTTTGGACTGTATGTAAAATATAATTGAAATAAATGTAAAATAACATGCAGATGTTCGGACAAAATCTGAGTTTGGCTTTTGAGTCTTCTCAATGTGTTAAATTAATATGTGGGCAGAGCATCATTTGTGGGCAGAGCATGGATAGGTCAGTTTTAGCTCCATGAAGTTGCAGATGTATTTCATTCTATCATTTTGTCTCTTAACCTCTAAATTCCTTAAAATGTGTTAATCCCATCAGACGGGTTCAAGACAAAGAACACCCACATAATGCGGCCATCTATAACGTCAGTTTGCCTTATGCGCTCTTTCATCAAAAGTGTTTATTGGCCATCATTTTAACCCCTTTAACTAACTCACCAGTGTACCCAATGGCTAAAACACACAGGCCTTTAACCTGAAACCTCAGAGCTGTAATGAATGGTTAGAGAGCCATGACGCTCTCCTAATTCAGTTTTATTCCTGTGCTGATGTCAGAGGACGTGCTTTCTGGAAGATGAAAGAGCTTCTAGAATAAACATGTGGAGTGTGGTATATGGGGTTCTCCTGTGTGTTTGTGAGGGGAAACCTCACTGATGGACTGGATGAGGTTACAGCTGGATCTGGATTGGTTAAATAAGCTCAGTGTAGTGGAGCTGTGGTCTTGGGTCGTGTAATTCTAGCTCAGTAGATGGGGCTGTAAAGGTGAGACAAAAATAAGGTGGAGCAATTTGTGTTTACTGTCGTCTAGCAGATCATTTTCAGCCCATCACCCTGAAGTGTTACAAGGTTATTGACAAAGTCAAATCATCTTAGGGTCGATCTGATGGTAATAAACATGGACCAAATAGCATATTAGCACACTGCTAAATAGAGGCTTATTCAGGAGACTGTAAGTTCGATCCTAAGTGATGCCACAGCCATCCGTAAGCAGAATTGGCCTTACTGGTTGGGCGATGCTAACCCAAACAGGGGTTTGCTAGCCGATAATGCAGAATTAGCAGTTTGCTTTGTCCTCCTAGCGTGTTGAGCTGTCTAATGATATTGTGTTAGCGACAGTTTGAAAAGATGTGTTGGTGCTTCTTGTGCTAGCCTTCACCCTCCCGGCTTGGTAGCATCATATGATGATGGAGATGTAATTAGCTGGAATTAGCTGCGATTGAAGGTCAGAACAGTGTAATCATAAATATCACATACTGCAGGGAATGCTTAAATTCAGGTCTCGTCATATGTGAACAGTCTGGATGTGTCTTTCCTCTCTGTGCAGCGTGTGACAGCAGCCACTGGGGTCCCCACTGCAGTAACCGCTGCCAGTGTAAAAACGGGGCGCTGTGCAATCCCATCACGGGGGCCTGTATCTGCACGCCTGGCTACCGCGGCTGGCGCTGTGAGGAGCAATGTGAGGCGGGCACTTATGGAAACGGCTGCCAGCAGAAATGCCTATGTCAGAACAACGCCACCTGCCATCACATCACAGGAGAGTGCACGTGCAGCCCAGGATACACTGGAGCATTGTGAGTTAAAACACTTGCACAATGACACACCACTATATTCACATACTGTACACAGTTAGCATGTATGTTCAGAAGATGCATAACGACATGTTTAACCCTTAGAAGTCTAGTAGAAGTAGTTACATGCAAAGAACGACATTTTGATTTGACATTCTCTATCAATATCCCGTCTTAATACATTCAAGTCATAATAAAATGTCCTCTCTTCTATGCACAACTGTGGTGCTAATGCTTTTGAAGTTTTGACAGAATTCTATAATGATCTGCATTAATATCAAATTATACCGTGCTTTTGTTATCAGCGGCAGTAACTGTAACTTCAGAAAAGCCGATTTGCGGTGTGGAGTGGAGCTCCACTCATCTCTGCCAGTCTCACCAAGTTTTGTTCTGAATGTATGAAGGACCCATACGTCCTCACTCGTTCTCATTGTACCCCTGTTGTTGTCTCCTGCAGTTGTGAAGATCTGTGTCCTCCAGGCAAACACGGGCAGCAGTGTGAGGAGCGCTGCCCCTGTCAGAACGGTGGAGTGTGTCACCACGTGACCGGAGAGTGCTCCTGTCCTGCTGGCTGGATGGTAAATATGCAGTTTGTGCAGAGGACACATGAATTATACTCAAAATGTTGTCCCTTAGGTCATCACAGAAAAAGAAATCTCATCTTGGTCATCTGAATTGTAGACGTATTATGTGACTGTATAGATTCGGTATACCATGAATTATGAATGAATTCCAGATGCATTACGTTTTAAATGTTAGCACAGATAGTTGATTAAGATGTAAACAAAGTCATTCAAAGTGGTTTGATGTGAAATGTGGCATTCTAGAGAAACCTACAGAGTCAGAATTGATTGCATAGGTCGCATAGATTGGACCTTAAAATGGTCATATGTGAAAACTTAAGCTTACTGGACAAAACATTTGTCACCTTGTGTGTTTAAGGTGGTAGTAACTTCAGGTGTGTGTGTGTGACGGGATTCATAGATGGAAAAGAGGTGGTACAGTGCCATCAATGTCTCGTTACATGTCCAGAAAATGATGTTAATGACTGACTAAAAGGAGTGACCTCTTATCTTTGAAAATGCACAAAAGCACAAAATGCACAACTGGTCAAACCATCACTTCTAACTGTTAGCTGATGTTGAACAGGTTGATAAATGGTTTGTTTGTGTGTGCAGGGAACAGTTTGTGGTCAGCCCTGTCCTCAGGGTCGTTTTGGTAGGAACTGCTCTCAGGAGTGTCAGTGTCACAATGGAGGAACCTGCTCCTCATCTACAGGAGAATGTGCCTGCAGCCCAGGATACACAGGAGAGAGGTAAGACATGAATTGTTTGCGTAAGCATGAATGCATCTTTTCTCATGATTCAGTGTGAAGGATAGAATGAATAAGCGAGACATGGGAGGAGGTCAGTTATGAAGTGATTATATAGAAATAATTAGGTCTAAACAGAGTGACTGAAACAGGAAAACTGAAATTCTAGTCCGGAGCTTGCAGGAAAATTCTGCTAGGCCTATATTACTACACTCGTCGTGAAAAGAATAGTTGCACCCAGAAGGAAGTGTGGGACTGCAGTGCTATTGGAAAGGAAGATAAAGGTTACCAGGATCAATAAATGATGATAAATTTAGACTGATATGATCAATATTTATTGAGCTACACATACAGAGGTAGTGTCTCTCAGTATGGCTAATGCAACTTGCTGTCTCGGTATGGAGTTGTAGAGGTTCCTAATGGTGTCCTGTGATAATCCATCCCATGCAACTTGAATATTCTCACACAGTTCCTGCAGATTTTGTGGGATGGGTAAAGGTGGAGTGACATCAGGTCTTCTGAACGTGTGGTGCGTGACAACACGGTGCCTCCACACACGGATTCGTTGGTTGTTTCCACCAAGACAAAAGCGGGACTCGTCACTGAAGATGACCCGCTGCCATTCAGAGTCACTCAATGACAGTCTGGCACGACACCATTGCAGTCCTTGGCGAGGTTGGCGTGGTGTAAGGGGCAGTGGTCGTAACAATCTGCGTGTATATAGTCCTGCGTGGTGCAGCCGTCTGCTAATGGTGCTGCACTAACAGGATGACTCATGGAGGGCATCACTGCTCACTGAATGTCCGCAATCGAGGCTGTTGGGTCAGTCAGGGGCAGAGTGTGAAACTTGAATCATTTACATGTCTCACAATGCCAATCCTACCCACCAAGTCCTGTTGGTTGATTCCTTCTGGGTGCAAGTAGTTGTGCAACTGTTCTTTTGACGCTGAGCGTATATTACTTTTATTTTAAAATCGTTCTTATGTTGTTACTTTAGATAAAACATATGTAAACAGATGAAATTCATTTAGTAAAGTAAGTTTTTTATGTCGCTTTTTCTCTTGAACCACAGATGTGGAAACATTCTCCCTTGAAGCTTTTTGAGAAGTTTTATCAGACTTAGTAATGTCTGCTGCATCCAAGCCCTTCTGAATTGACTGTTTGAGGATATTGACTGTGGTTGCTGGTCAGTGGTAATTGGTATAGATGGATGTATGCGGACTAGGTCAGAGACAGTATGTTAGGGGTTTGTTTGGCCACAGGATCTATAGTAAAATGACCCACATCAAGGTCACGTGATAATTAAGTTGTGAAGTCAACTGTTGGTAATAGGTTCTATAAGCACATGTAAACATGAACAACACTACTATGGCAGGATAATAAGTGCATCATATCATAGTTGCCTGCATGGAACCACACGCAAACTGCTTATTGAAACGAAGATATTAAAGGACATAAGCAACAGTAAAATAAGGTTATTTAGATGGTGGCTATCACTATGGGCTTATACACTCATCCTCAAAATAATAGGTGCATCTAGAAGGAAGTGTCGGACTGTGACGCTATTTGGAAGGAAGTTCCTGCAGGTTTTGCGGTAGGGGTGGAAGTGGAGTGACACCAGGCCTTCTGGACATATGACCGGTGACAACAAGCCGATCATTATGGCGCTGAACACAAAAGCGGGACTCGTCACTGAAGATGACCGCAGCCAGTCCATGACAGTCTGCCAAAACACCATTGCGATCTTTATTGAGGGTGACGTGGTGTTAAGGGCAGTTGTTGCAACGGTCTGTGTGCATGTAGGTGTGCGTGCATGTAGTCCTGCGTCGTGCAGCCATCTGCCAATGGTGCTGGCACTAACAGAATGACTCATGAGTGGCATCACTGCTCACTGAATGTCGGCAGTCATGGTTGTTGGGTCAGTCAGGTACAGCGATAAGCTCATGATAAGCAGCCTTAAACGGCCGATCGTGTTACTTGAATCATTTGCATGTCTCATAATGTCAAACCTACCCACCAAGTTCATTCCTGTCGGTTGATTCCTTCTGGGTGCAGCTATTTGTACAACTACGTTTCTGATGATGAGTGTAGCACAGAAAGGTTTAACAGACACGTTTAATAGACATATTTTGTGGAAGAATACCGTAATAAGGATAAAATAAGTGAGTCCTCTACATTCTCATTCGCAAACATCACCAGTGCTGTAATGCTTTCCATCCTGTGATGTTTTCTGCTGCACAAACGCTGGTGTGTGAGTCCATTTGAGACAGTTTATGTCTATATCAGATGAACCATTAAGGAATTATATGCGCTGGCGGCTCAGTTGTGTCACTTTATCCTTGTTTGTGCACAAGAGAGCTAACGGAAGGTCAAACGATTAAAGTGGTGTCTGTGATTTTCTCGCTGGAGAATTACTTGGACCACTTATGCACTTTATCTCCGGCATCTAAACTCTTACACTTCTTTTAGTACACCAAATGGGCTTCCAGAATAAGCCCAGGCTGCCGTCCTGTGTGGGTTTAAACCACAGTCCTCATTCATACCACTGGACCAAGTGTCACAGTCACACATAAACAGAGGCCAGGAGGAAAAGAGAGGAGAAAAGAGGAGAGGAGAAAAGTAAAATCAGTAGGAAAGGAGGGGAAAGGGGGAGAGAAGAGACCAGCAGAGGAAAAGAAAAGAGAGAAGAGAAGAAAAGAAATGAAAAGAAAAGAGAAGAAGAAAAAAAGGAAACTAGTGGAGAGAAGAAAATGAGAAAAGGATATGAGAGATGAGGGGAAAAGAAGAGGGGGGAAGAATAGAAAGGGAAGGAAATGGGAGAAGAGGGAAATGGAGGAGAGTAACAAAGGAAAAGAGGAAACAAGAGAAGACAAGATAAGAGAAGGCAGCAGAAACAGGATAGGAGAAAAGAAGAGAGGATAGGTGGGAGAAGAGAGGAGAAGAGAAGGCAGGACAAGAAAGGAGAGGAAAAAAGAAGAGAAACGTAGGGAGATGAGAAGAGAAGGCAGGAGTTGAGTGAAAAGGAGGAAAAAAGGAGTGGGAAGGAGAAATCCAAAAAAGGAAAAGAACGCAAGAAGAAGGGAGAAGACAGGAGAGGGGTAGAGAAGAGAAAAAGGAGAACAAAGGAAAAGAATGGAAATAAAGGAAAAGGAAAGTGAAGAGAAAAGGGGTAGAAGAGAGAAAAGGGAAGAAGAAGGAAGAAGGCAAGAGAAAAGGAGATGAAGAATGGGGAACATAGAGGAAGAGGAAGGAGAAGAGAAAAAAGGCAAAGAGAGGAGAAGAGAGGAGAGGGGTAGAGGCAAAGGGAGAAAAAGAAAAGGGGGGAAAGAAGTAGGGAAGAAAGGAGAAGTGAAGAAACAGAGTCCAGATGAAGAACGTAAATGTTCTGGCCGTGCAGGAGAACCAGAGAAGATCCAGACCGGAAACAGGAGCACTGATGTGATGTTTTATGGCACTAGGTGGCAGAGCAGTGAGCACAGCTGAGCGGTGATCTGAATGCCAGAAGGCCCCACCCTGTCCAGAAAGTCATATTTAGCGTAGGGCAAACTCCTCAGACAGCCCGTGGCTTACGCTCTAAAATGACCTCAGCACAAAGGGAAGCGTAGCGTGGCTAAAGTCTGTGTGTGAATGAATGAGCGGCTGATGTGGTGGAGTTTAGAAAGGAACACAGCAGCAGTAGGTCGGGGGGGGACGACGCCGCAGTGCCAGGAACAGCTGCGGCCAGAGCCTGCGCTTGGGAAGTGAGGTGTGCAGAGAGGAGGCAGATGGAGAGAGGAGAGCCGCTTCTCTGCTGAGGATGAAGATGAGACGTGTTTGAAGGGTATTTGTGTGGTAAAGTCTGGCTAGAGGTTTGTCTGAACTGATACCTCGACAACATGCCGTTTGTGTTTTCACTGTTCTAGCTCATCTTGTGTCAGGCTGCAGGCACATACCCTACGCTCCCTGACTTACAAAGAATAATGATAGCTGCTGGAAGAAAGAAGAGCTATTCATGTGGAGAAATAACCCTTCTAACGCCAAAGACATCT
>CM067490.1:4316927-4361336 GCA_034552555.1 Semaprochilodus insignis | reverse complement strand
ATATATATATATATATATATATATATATATATATATTCAAAAATTAGGCTTCAAAAATTAGGCTTGAAATAAATCAAAACTTTAACTGTGACTTGAAAAGAAATAAAAAAGATCTTTAAGAAAACTGAGGGTTTAGGATTTAGGTCAGTCACCTCCAAAGTGAAAGTACTCTCAACAAATGTGGATTTTGTAATTAATCAGTTTATTATCATCTATGTTAATGGCTTGGGTTTAAACAGAATCCTTGTAAATATCTAAGGTCTAAATACTTTGTTGTTTTATTAAATATTTTGTATGCAGTTTGAACTAATTTGTTCCATAGAGACGTCAAATATCAAACGTGTAGGAGTAAGCCTTTAGTTTGATGTAGCTTTAGGCTTGTATGAAAAACATATATTTAATCCACTGTGTCCAAACTTTGTGTTAGACTGTGTGTGGGTTTGTATGTGAGTCAGTGAGTTTGTTTGAGTGAGTGAGTGAGAGAGAGGGACAGAGAGAGAGAGAGAGAGAGAGAGAGAGAGAGAGAGAGAGAGAGAGAAACAAAGAACGGGAAGAAAATGTATAGTAGAGAGTTATCAGGGTGTGTAGGTGTTGGGGGCGGTAAGTTTAGTGTTTAACGGTCTTGGGGGGTTTTGGGGGGTGAGCGTATGTGTTTATGTGCTCAGAGCCACACACACAGTTT
This sequence comes from Semaprochilodus insignis, assembly GCA_034552555.1. Classification (NCBI taxonomy): domain Eukaryota; kingdom Metazoa; phylum Chordata; class Actinopteri; order Characiformes; family Prochilodontidae; genus Semaprochilodus; species Semaprochilodus insignis. The sequence continues at coordinate 4,360,654 of CM067490.1, read as the reverse complement.
CTCATTGTGTTTCTGGCGTTTGAATCAGACGGGCTGCCACAGCTGAGTGGCTGCATGTGCTGTGTGTGAGGACAGCTGCCTACGCTCTGGCTCAATAGAGCTGCTGTTTCAGGTGCAGCCAGCTGCCTCACCAACAGGTACTGGCCACGGTCACTCCATAACGACAAACTGGCCGATAGCAGTGTGGTAAATGCCTAAGGAAACTTGACCGCCTGTCAGTGTAAAATGGGTTGCTCAAAAGAATAGTTGCACAAATAGCTGCACCCAGAAGGAATCAACCAACAGGAGTGAGACTTAGTGGGTAGGTTTCACATCGTGTGACATCATGAGGCCTTATCACTGTACTGACCCAACAGCCACAATTCCAGACATTCAGTGAGCAGTGGTGCCCTCCATGAATCATCCTGTTAGTGCCGGCACCACTGGCAGACGGCTGCATGACCCAGGACTACATGCACACAGACCGTTACAATGACTGCTCTTAACACCACGTCAACTTCACCAAAGACTGCAATGGTGTCGTGCCAGACTGTCATGGAGTGACTCAGAATGGCAGTGGATCATCTTCAGTGACCCCCCCTACCACGAAATCTGCAGGAACTGTGTGAGGATATACCAGATGTATAGGATGGATTATCACAGGACACCATTAGGAACCTCTAGAACTCCATGCCGAGACGTCTGGCATGTTGGGTTAGCAAACACGGGGGCCCGACTCCATACTGAGAGACAGACTTGTATGTGTAGCTCAATAAATATTGATCATATCAGTCTAAATTTATCATCATTTATTGTTCCTGGCAACCTTTATCTTCCTTCCCAATAGCACTGCAATCCCACACTTCCTTTTGGGTGGAACTTTTCCTTTGATGATGAGTTTATGATATGTTTTGTTATATCAAATTCAAATTATAATATAAATCAAAATATTGATTTCTTGTTTTAACTTGAAGGTAGTCAGTCTGCATTAAATGATTGTTTTTAAGGTGTTTGCATGGTACAATCATTAGTCAGAATTGTTCACAGCCTCTCTCTCTCTCTCTCTCTCTCTCCCTCAGCTGTCACCCTGTGTCGGGTGAGTGCTTGTGTCAGCCCGGTTGGTCGGGTGTTTACTGTAACGAGACGTGCACTCCTGGATTCTACGGTGAGGAGTGTCTGCAGGTGTGTCAGTGCCAGAACGGTGCGGACTGCCACAGTGTGACTGGAGAGTGTATCTGTGCACCAGGCTTCAAGGTAAGCACACGGTTACCCCATCCACTGTCTATTAACACTACTGTTGACCAGTTTACACTCAGTGTTCAACAGCCTGAAATCAGCATTTCTAGTAATAAAGCACATGTGGCTGCAGCGCAGCTTCGCTGGTTCCAAACAAGTATAAGCTGTTAATTTGCTAATGAACTGCTTTTTCAGGGTGCCAACTGCTCCGTCCCCTGTCCTGCAGGGACATATGGAGTAAACTGCTCCTCTGTGTGCACCTGTAAGAACGGAGCCGTGTGCTCTCCTGTAGACGGGTCCTGCACGTGTAAAGCAGGTAATTAAAGCAGGTTCAGTTCAGGAAGTTCTCCGATCTTTTTGTACTTGCGTAGTCAAACTGTGTTGCACGCTGGAACAGCTTACGTGTTTTGACTGATACTTGGAAAGTTCATTTCAACCAGAATATGTTTTCTGTTATTTTTTGTTCAATTAAACAACTTTTTTATGACGATAATGATAGAGTTTTGGGGGCCTTTTGTTCAGCAGTTCTCATCCACATGGGCTGGATTATGGAGTGGAAGTGATTTATTGGGTTCTAGCAGATTTCAGAATTGCCCGCTTGTTTGAACTGTGGTTTTCCACACTGGACTGATTTTCTTGATATATGGAATCTCAAACAAGATGTATTTACATGTAAACCGAATCCAAAGGCACTGATTCTACTTGTACAGCATCTGTCATGAAGATTACTGCTGAATGTCAGAAAAGCCACAATTCTTACTCACTCAAAATATTGTGGTTTTATGCACTTCTGACCCTCAGGCTGGCACGGAGTGCACTGCTCTATTAACTGCCCCAGCGGTACGTGGGGGCTGGGCTGTAACCTCACCTGCATGTGTGGAAACGGTGGAGCGTGCAATGCTCTGGATGGCCGCTGCACCTGCGCTCCAGGCTGGAGAGGAGAGCGATGTGACCTGCACTGTCAGGTGAGTGCTATGAAAGTTCACCCAGACCTGGATTCACACACTAAACTCAGTACTTTACATTTACTAGATTTTCACTTTCACATAAATAACAGATCATCAGGCTAGGCTGCATGGAAAGAATGATGATATTATGATATTTACAAGCATTTTTATGATGTAAATTCAGTTTTTTAGATGCAAAGCACCTTTTTAACTAATGAACTAACTACCCAACTGTCTAATTAAAGGAGCAGTGTGTAACCTCTAGCAGTGAGGTTGCAACCTATTGAACCACTCCACCCATCCCTTCTTCCCTTTCCTTTTTCATGTCGTTGATGGCGAGGAGTCATCCTCCTTTGCATGTTTTTTGTGCTAAATAATAATAAGCCTGGTCCTCCATTAAATTTCCCACGACACAAAAAACAGCACTTCTGCAAAACCAGTGTTTTAGCAGTTTGTTCTACCCACTGAGCAGTCCTACCTAGCACGCTCATATCACTAGCACAGCCCAGCGTTTAAAATTTGTCTCATTGTTTTTAATGTTAATATTAGAATTAACGGAACATCACTACATGCCCCAATAAACTGATTTAGTCCATCAAAATATCTAGTTATTCTTTTAATGCTGATAATATTTTCCAACAAGGACATTCACCAGCTTCTTGCTCAAATTTCCCAGTTCCACCTTAAATAGTGCTATGGTTACATTCTGACACCCAAGGTATTAAAATAACTGCTGCCCCTTTTAAGGCGGACTAGGAACGTTCAGCCACACGGCAGGTGAATAAAAAGCTAAATGTCAGCACCAGAATGTAATGTGCTGCATTATTTAAGGTGGAACGGGAAAATATGAGGAAGAAGCTGGCAAATAAAATACTTCAGTCTTAAAGGTTTTAATGCTGGTTTTGATTTTTGGAGATTTAAACTATCAAAATATCCTCCTTAAGCTCAAGGTCCTTCTGGGCTACTGTAGCAACTTGTCAGCTCTACATGGCAGCATCTGTTGGAAGATGACTCACTTCTATGTAGATATGGGCTGAGCTTACAAAAATGATTTTTAGTTGCAGGTAATTATATACTAATACATACACTGTTTTGTATACGATATTCTATTACTGCTAATAGATCCCTCTAAATCATACATACTGCCCCTTTAGTGACCTTCCTAAGTAGCTAATTAACCCACTCACTCACTCACTCACTCACTTATATTTAGCAGGCTGAAGAGGCTCCACAAGGGGTTGCAATTAACACTCCAGGTTCTTCATAAGAGTGGTGTTTTGTGTCAATGACTCTGTATGTCCTTGTATGTGTTTTGTATGTATGTTTTTCTATAATTCCATATAAAAAGAAACTAATTTAGAAGAAAAATTAAGAAAAATCTAACAATAAATATAAATAATGGCAAATAAAATAATAATGGCGAAATAGGTTGACATCCAGTCAGCTGCATATTATTATGCCGTTCACATGGTTGAATACATTGGTTGTCATTGTTTACAGACTGGTTTAAATCTTTATTTTTTATAGTCCGTGTAGTTGATCAGTACCCTCGCAGCACTGACAATATCTATGATAAACTCAGAAAAGCATATTGAAAAGCATATTGTGACATATGGCAATAATAATAATAATGTAATCATATTGCTACACATTGCAATTGCAGTATGTTTTGTGATACACTGAAACAGCAACAGTCAGTACTTGCTGTAACAAGGTTGAAGACTGTCTTGTGTTATCACATTATGGCATGTTAATACCGTGATTCATCAAACACTGTGAGTGTCTGTGAGTATTCAGGATGCTCACAGCATAGACTAATTTGTGAGTAGTTAGAGGCCTTATTTGCGTAATGCAGCCGTCTTGCGACATCAGTGATGCAAAAGCCTGTACTGTAATATTGTAAAAGCAATTTATGATGGCACCTGATCATCAACACAAAAATGTGCTTATGTAACAAATTGTATTTATGTGGAGCCAATGTATATCTAAATCGTATTATATAGTACTCATATAACGTATTTATGAGTACTAATGTTTGATATTAGTCAGCTGAATACCTTTCTAAGCATAAAACATGTTCAAAATCTCCTTGTGGGGTTTAAATTTACTGTGTGCAATGGCATGTAGTTTGGATCAGTGCTGAAAGTCTCTGTTCAGCCCAAATAGATCACATGCTCTGGATGAAACAGCATGGCTTTGATTTATAGCCTTTCTTAATCGCCCCGCAAAGTCACTTTTCCACTTTTTTCCAGAAATCCATTTATCAGAAAGAACTTGTGGATTACCGCAGTCCCTTCAAATCCTCAAGTCACAAGGTTACATTGAACACATTTGTGGAATATTTGAAATGGAATCATACTAACGAGACACTGTATGCTTTTCATAAACTTGAATGTACAATTCGAGACCGGCATGATCAAATAAAATATGTAATATGTAATTCAAAATGGTGTTTCCGTATATAATAAGCATAGTGGTGACTTTACTAGCACTAGACTATAGATTGGTCAAAGTGCTAAACATCTGGAACTTATTTTAGACTGGTCATATAGGAGGGTCACTGTGCTTCTGGGTTTTATGGAATGCTTCTGTAGTCAAACCTACAGAGTGTTCTGGAATCAGCTGGACAGTTTTGCAGTAAAACGTTGTGTAGCTTCAGCTGTTTACTGTAAATGACATTGCATGATGTAATTTCTTCAGGATGGTACTTATGGGATGGACTGTCGGGAGCGCTGTGACTGCAGTCATGCTGATGGCTGTCACCCTGCTACTGGCCACTGCCGCTGCCTTGCAGGTTGGACAGGTAAGCCCCCTGAAAAGGTCACTACACTGTATCTACAGAAATATCAACTCATGAATTTAGTATTTATTTATTAACTAAGTAGCCAAAATAACAAATTTACACAGTTGTACAAATGTGTTAGTCCTGGAAAGACATGTTGTACAAAAGTTTGGGTAAGAGTCAAGATGGCTCTTACTGCTGTTTGTAGCTATGCAGTGTACTTTTGTGCATTTTCATAGATGACGGCATGACTTACCCTGCGTGCGTATTACACGTACATAATAATTCAATCATCATACGTTTCTGCAGTTATCTGATAATTTAAGTGCCCATGTAAACAGCATACTCCGATTTCTCTAATCGAAATAAAAGTGCTGGATTTTTGCTGCGAAGTGTACTTGAGGGATGCGAGGCGCTCCCAGCAGGATTATTTCCAGATTTCCAGATCTCCTCCCCTCCTACATGAGCACATGACAATTTTGTCAATCAAATTAAGAAATACGATAAATAGAGCTGGATTTTAGCTCAGTAATCAGGTTTTCAGCGCATGTATACCCCTTACTCTGATTTCTTCTGGACTTCTCAGTCTGTGTGTGTGAGAAAACAAACTGCAAACAAACAAGCCCCGTTTAACACAGCAACTTGATGAAGTTGCTGAATGCTAAAACCAAATACATGCTTGACAAAATGAGGGATTTTAATATTCTTCATCTTCTAGGTAATGTATGTGTATGTTTTCAAGTAAACATCACAACACACAAGTTTACATCATGTCTTTTTCTGCGAGTCCACTGGCTGGATTATTGCTTGACTCTTATTATGTGATTACTCGGGTGCATATAAACACGGTAAGTGGATTACTAACACAATCTGATTTTCTGCAGTTATCAGATGATGTAAGGCATGTAAAAGCACTTCCAGTCAGAAACCACATAATCAAGACTTATTGAGGTTGTTTAAGGGGCCAATATCATGTAAAACAAACATTTTCCTCACGTTTCTGAACTCAGAATTTGATGTAAATATTGATAAATATTGATAACATTTTAAACATGCCATTTACTTTCCAGTTCATACAGTCATGTATGGGAAGTAAACTTTACAAACAGACTGTTTTTATTTTACTGTCTCTGTGATGTCACGAAAACCGTCTAGTCAGCCTGCAGGAATTTAGCTCCACCCAATCACGCTGAAGTTATAAGGACTGTTTTACCAAGGAGTGATTTTGGAATGAAACACAATACAGGACAGACGAGTTAGGGTTAGGGTTAGGGTTAGCTCTTTTACATTTAGCAGTCTTAAAGGCACAGTAGTGAAGCACCCAGGGATGAACAGAGGCAGGAAAATGGTCATGTAAAAATGAATTCTGACTCTTTTTGGTACATAAAACCACACAAGCATTAAAAAGAGAGAAAATAATACATTACAAGATAAATATAGGATATGGGCTCTTTACTAGCTCAGTGTGGGATGACTTGCTGGTATGCAGTTTGCATGATGTCTACTATTTGGATATTAGCTTTAATTGCTTCTTAGATACATTAGCTTCAGTGCAAAAGTGAATAAGCAGTATTCAGGTATTCAGACAACTTGGTTTCATCTGACTGACTGTGTAAATTAGATTCGGTTTCTGAGCCGCAGTTATACGTAGATGCTATTATGTAGCAAATTTAATCCAGACCCTGAGGAAGCAGGAACCTCTTTTTCTGGTACCCCCGCCCCCCTCACCTCATCTTCTCCTCTCCCCTTCTCATCTCCCCTGTTCTCCTCTCCTCTACCCTTCTCTCCTCTCTGGGACGTTCGCTGTGCGGACAGCATACTGATGATTTTGCCCCAACGTGCCGGCCCTATAAATACCCAGCCGTTTCTTCAGAGCTACTTAGCCTGAGTTTATCGCCAGCATTCCTCCATCACCTAGCAACGCACACAGACCCTCAAAGAGGCCTTTGTCCCGAGTCCTGGCATGGCGCTCCATCACAATGCTGCTTATCGCCACACTGCTTGAGGGGGGAAAGACTGAGACAGACACAACGCAGAAAGAGATATGATAATTTGGGAGAGTTTTTAAATATCAGAACTAGTTAAAGTCTTCATGTCTGCCAATGCTGAGAAGTGTCCTCATGCGTTCAGTGAAGACGAGTTGCTTCCCACTGGTTGACCCAAACTTCTCCTTAACCTTCTCCCTAACCGCTCCGCGATAAAGTATACTTGAGGGATGCAAGGCGCTCCCAGCAGGATTTCATTTCCACACTGAAACAACCTCCTCCTCTCCTACATGAGCCTTCTGCACCCAGAGTGTGTGTTTCTCTACCTTCCGTCGGTTTCTATACTTTTATTGCATCTCGTCTGCCCAGCCTAGATTTTATTATTCCAGTTCCTACAAAATTATTTGAACTGTGTTTTTCTCTACCATGGCATCTAAAACTGATTTATTGGTAGCTGAACAGCATTTATAGAAAAGCTTTCACCTTCGTTTCCAGACTGCTGGCCGGCGAGATCTCCATCTGGCTCCAGATTTTGCCTCTGAAGCCAACTCTGTGGTCTAGACCCCACTGGAGAATGAATAATCAAGCAAACATGAAATTAATCAAACTAATCAGCTGATTTATTACACAAGGTCATAAAGCTGAAACTGTAGAGAACCCCACAACCTACAGACTATATACTGGCCTATAGTGGCCTATACTTGGCCTATATGTGGTTTCCAGTGAGTATTCAAGTGTGTTCCAATTCTTAAACGTGTGATAACAGTGCAAACTGCCAAAGTAAACATTCATTAACCATCCCACCATCCCTTTGGTATTCAGATATTCAATACGGTTGTGGTAGCAACCCTATAACTTCAGCTCTACAGTGTTAAGAAGTTCCAGTTCATTCAACACTAATATGAATCCAATGCCTTAATACAGTATAGTTGGCCAACATCTATAGGACAGTAACCATTCTTGTTTCAAATCTAGACAGCTGATTGGCTGCCTAAATCACATCCCTGAAACATGCTATTAACACCAGTACTTTTGGCTACTCAGGCTTTTTCCTGGTTTAAGCCGCACCTAGAAATTGGTACTACAGTCAAGATACTGAAAAAAAAAAAGTGTAAGAATGGCAGCAGCCTGCCCCAAAAACATATGATCAATATCCACACACCTGGGTCCTTAACAAGCATGTGCCCCCTTTTGTTAAACATGGAAATGCTTTATATAAATGCAGCACTGAATCAGTTTGAGATATATCCCATATTATGCAATATAGTATATATCCTACGTTGCACAAACCACAAGAGTGGACTTTGGGACATGGCTATAGGCTGGCTCCAGGCCAATGTTTAAAACAATAGTTCATCCAAAAATAAATTTTAACATTATCCTGAATGTAATCAGCCATATATTACTTCCTGGTTTAGGTTGTCCTCTTTATTATAGGCTAAAGCAGCTAACAATTATTTAAGGCCTCTAGGCTAAAGTTAGCATTATGCAAACTTTGTGCAAAAATCAGCACACACTTGCCTCAAAGCATGTTGTGTTGTTCAGTAATCTGAAATCAACTTGTTTATGTGGTTTTCTGACAAAGTATGGCTTAATGTTACCTATAAATATGGGCAAAATTATGCTCCAAAATTAGGCATCAACATGGCTGCTAATACTCTTGACTAGAAAATGAACAAAGGTATTTAGTAGCAGCCATCTTGGAGTCTGAAGCATGGAGCATACTTTTGCCCATTTGTATGGACAGTAATTAGTTTCGTACAGTGTGAGAAACCACGCAATAAGTCTATTTGTGATTACTGAACAACTCATGACAGCTTGAGGCACGTGCGTAAGGATTTCAACATGCAATTTGCACAGTGCTACAGGACGGCCATAGTGTTCTGTTTTAGCCTCATAGCTCCAGTTTTAGTTGATCAATTTTAGTTGATCGACTAAGGTGAACATGCGTTCACCTTACAACAAGTGAACGTCATTTTAGACTTTATCATGAATCAAGGAACTCTCTAGAAGATACCATCAGCGTTATCTATACAACCAGCACATTTGCCATTTGTCCTGTCCAGGATTATCGTGTCCTCATGTGTTCGGAGTATTAGAAGGAAGCACATGTGTCTCCGTGGGAGGCAAACTATCATTGTGTTGGTATGTCCACTGAAGAGATGCACACCATGTGTTTGTTAGTACATCTGTGTGTGTCATGTTTGTATGCAAATATCTGTAGGCCAGTGTCTCTGAAATGTCTGTCTTTGTGTGTTTTTCTCCACCCCAGGGATCCACTGTGATAGTGTGTGCGCCGAGGGTCGCTGGGGACCTAACTGCTCTCTGCCCTGTAACTGTAAGAATGGAGCATCCTGCTCACCTGACGAAGGGACCTGCGAATGTGCTCCTGGTTTTAGAGGCACCACCTGCCAGCGGAGTGAGTATTCTGCGCTTGTGTGACTCACATAAAAGATGCTTTTTTGTAAATTATGACAAAACTAATAAGTAGATCTTCTGTACATGTGCAAAAGGCCCTAATTTAATTGTATTGTGTGGTTGCACACAAATAAAATATCTCTCATCAGCACACATGCACTTGTGACATTTAAATTCAAAGTTCAGTTTTTTCAGTGTAGCTGTAGCTGAAAATCACATTGCCCCATTCAGGGATCGCCTTGGAGCATTCTGGCTCTGTTAGTTTGCCTCTTGCCTTTGTTGCTTAATTTTGTTCTTGGCAGTTGTCATGTAGTTCTTAGCCATATTTCCAAGGGCCCTTTTTTAGTTCTTCAGATTTTTAACTCATGTGCGTTTGCTAGTTGATGATTAAAGATCTTGTGATCCTGCCTCTCGAAATTCATTCATGAAATTAATTATCAACTTATCAACTATTCAAGTCAACATGTATTTATATAGTGCCTTTAACAACAGATGGTGTCACAAAGCTGCTTTACCAAGTTCACATAATGTAGTTTTTGTCGACTAGAACGTCGAAGGCTTTGAAATTAAAATAACCTCATTATCAAAAGAACAGCTGCACCCAGAAGGAAGTGTCAGATTGTAATGCTATTGGGAAGGAAGAATTCTGTTGGGAAGGAACAATAAATTATGATAAATTTAGACTGATATGGGCAATATTTATTCATCTACATATACAGAAGTAGTGTCTCTCAGTATGGCGTCGGGCTGCCGTGTTTGCTAACCCAACATGCCAGACGTCTTGGCATGGAATTGTAGAGGTTCCTAATGGTGTCCTGTGATAATCCATCCCATGCAGCTTGAATATCCTCACACAGTTCCTGCAAAATTTGCGGTAGGGGTGGAGGTGGAGTGACCCCAGGCCTTCTGGACGCGTGGTGCATGACAACAAACTGTTCCTTTTGGTGCTGACCACGGTGCCTCCACACACACTCCATGACAGTCTGGCACGACATCATTGCAGTCTTTGGGGATGTTGACGTGGTGTTAAGGACAGCCGTTGTAACGGCCTGCATGCATGTAGTCCTGCGTCATGCAGCCGCCTGCCAATGGTGCTGGCACTAAAAGGACGACTCATGGAGGGCATCACTGCTTGCTGAATGTCCAGAATCATGGCTGTTGGGTCACTCCGCACATCTCACTCAATCCGTCAGTTCTCCCTCTCCTTCGTTCATGTAGGTCTCCCAGATCCTTCATGTCGCTGGTGCGTGCCTTCTTCTATCAACTGCCACCAACAGGGCACTATAATAATATCTGCATGACCAGTGTGGTGCGCAATACGTCAATAAAACCTCACTTCCTGAAGCCCTGTGATGTGACCCCTCTCAAACTCTTCCAACTGCTCAGATTGCTTTCGAACTCTTCTCGAGGCACACTTCACTCACAAAGGATGCTACCAACACAACAGCAGAATGGAGTCAGAGCGGAAAGCACACGCAACAAGACAACCTTATATATAGTCAGTCAGATACAGTGATAAGGCCCGTCCTTGCTTATGTCACATGCACGGGCGAGAGTGAAACTTCATTCACATGTTTCACAATGTCAAACCCACCCACCAAGTCTCATTCCTGTCGGTTGATTCCTTCTGGGTGCAGCTATTGTTTTTTTGATGATGAATGTATATAATATCGCTAATACGGCTAATTTGGGAACAAAACACTGGCAGTGCTACTGAATGAAGAGGCATTTGGGATCCATTATCCTTATTTGTGATACTGCATATGTGTCTAAGTTTCTCAACCCTGGTCCTGGAGGCACCCTGCCCTGCAGATTTTAGTGCTTCGCCTGCTCCCAACACACAACCTGATTCAACTTATCAGCTCGTTAACAAGCCCTTCCAGAGCTGTAGGGGGTGTCCACTAAAACGTACAGGGCAGGGTGCCTCCAGGAGCAGGGTTGAGAAACACTGGCCTAAGAGAATGGCTGGCTATTTATAAAATCATATCATATCTTCCAGATTTTTGTTACTTGTTCCAAGTAATTTTAATAAGACACATTGTCTCACTATATTGGCAGATAATTTTGCTTATTTTAATAAATTTGCTTGAATCAGGCCAAATGATCTGCCAATTTGGCTTACACAAATCACTTAAAACAAGTAGAAAATCTCTGGAAAGTTTAAAATGATCATTTTAAGATATGTCCAGGAGATACAAGATCATTTTACTTGCTGTTTTTGCAGTGGACTTGATTCCAATGTGTGCATCAGTCCCACACTAATAAAATACATTACATCAGCGCAATTCTTGCCAAAAGTAATCAAGACCATTCAAAGCAACCTCTTCAGTATCCTGCTGGTATATGATAAGACGATAATGAATATTCATAAATTTGCTTGACATTTTTATTGTCTGTCACTATGAACACTCGGGACTGTGACAGTGTCTTTAGATGTCATAAATTTTAGCTCAGCTCTTCTTTTCCAGCTGTTGTTCTGATCTTGTTCCAATACTCTTACAGTCTGTTCTCCGGGCTACTTTGGTCACCGCTGCAGTCAGGCTTGTCCACATTGTGTCCATAGCAATGGCCCCTGTCACCATGTATCCGGCCAGTGTGACTGTCTTCCTGGTTTTAAAGGGGCTCTTTGCAATGAAGGTGAGAATGACCCAAAACTGTACAATGCTTTGTCAGTTATAGTCTTGTCATACATATCAAGCTTGAGCTGTGTCCACTCACTGTCCACTCTATTAGACACCCCTACCTTGTTGGTCCACCTTGTAATTGTAAAGTCAGAGACAGTAGCTTATCTGTTGCTGCACAGCCTGTGCTGGTCATGCTCTAGTCTAGGATGCTGCCCTCAGGGCACTGTTGCTGGTGTACTTAGAGAAGCATATACACACACACTGGTCAGTGTGTGTACATATGCTAATATGTTTTGCAACATTATATATAACCAATGACTCTGAAACAATAACACTGAAAATCTCTCTGGACAGTGTGTCCCAGTGGCAAGTTTGGAAAGAACTGTGCCGGGACATGTACCTGCACCAACAACGGCACATGCAACCCCATCGACGGCTCCTGCCAGTGCTACCCCGGCTGGATCGGCAGCGACTGCTCCCAGCGTGAGTACAGGCTGAGCACACGCATTCAATGTTAACAAAACAACATGTTTTCCACCACTACCTAGCAAAATGGGGTCAGAGGACCCCAGGGCTGAAGAACTAGCGATGGAGGTCCGGAGCAAAGCGAAACGTTAATGTGCACTAAAACAACACTGAAACGGAGAATGCCCCTGAGAGTCTACAAACAGCACCAGTTATGCAACGTGTTCATCTGTGATATAGCACTCTATAAAAAAACAGGAGCCACTGAGTTCCGCTTCCTAAAGACAGGTGTTGTCTGCTCTCTGACTTTATGACTCCTGTGGTGTTGATGAAGGCGTGTTTCAGTGTTCAGCACTTCAGTTACATGAGCAAGTCACGTCAAAGAAGGGCTCATATGCTTTGCATGCAATTAAACAGATATGTTAAAAACAGTGCACAGCATACGTGTTGGATAAGAATCACACGTTTCGTGTCACTTTCAATGCAACCAGTGGGTTTAGGCTTTACATGCACGTTTTGAGAGTGCAACACTGACCCCTAGTTTGACCCTGGCAAACATGCCTATAGCCTGAAAATGACAAATGTCATTTTTGGGATATTTGAAGGACAAAAGTGCCCAAATAATTTGATTACTCAACCAATCGAAAGTTTAGAATATATTTTACACACAGTCATTTGTGCAATGTAACTAAATATTACAAACCAAGAAAAGTGATTTTTAGTTGTTTATAGACAAAAGGTAATAATCTACTGTAAAGATCTCAGTGTCTATTTTATTCCTGAAATATGATGAATTCTGGATATTAACTTTATTAATAATTAATTCCTAATGCTATACAGCTTTCCCAGTCATTATATGAGCCTCTAGAGCTCCATTTCTCATTCTGAACACATCTAAAGTTTCCTGTTGTTTATTTACAGCCTCCTGATGATTATATGAAACCTGTGAAGTTGCTCTGGATGAGCATATTACAATCATTTTATTTATAATCTAATCTGTAAATTGACTTTATATTACCAAAACTGGTGGTCCTAAATTACAAACTTTTGAGCAGTATGTACCATTCTCCATATGGAGATTAGAGGGGGCCAAAATTGTTGTTTCATGCTGCTGGCTAGAGAACAGTTATGACGCCCCCTGTTGACAATATCCTGAAAGGTCCATTCCAATTGGTAGAAAAGTTCCTAGACATCATATTTCTCAAGCTCACATAACTACTTATAATGAACTATATATATATATATATGATATGAGGTATTTATTTATCTACAGCTTTACCAAATATATGTGTAATATAGTGTTTGCTTTTGTTACTTATTATGATTTTGCATCCAACATCCTTCATCCAGCATTTCCCCTAAAATCAAGGGTATAAATAGGAAGTTTGTCCATCCCTTGCTGGGAAGGCCTTGAAACTAGAAGGCAGTGGAACAGTGTTGTGAGAATTTGATTGCATTCAGTCTCAAGAGCATTAGTAAGGTGTTGAATGTTTAGTTGTCAAAACGCAAATGCCAGAGAACGCAGTTATGCATTGGCTAGTATAAAGCTTCACAATAATGCTTGTAGGGTGCAGTTTATACCCCTCTAGCTGATGCCGGGTATTGATATGGTGACCATAAGCCCCCCCCCCCCCCCCCCCCCGGATACCTTTGGACTTCTAGTGTATGTTTAAGCACTGTAAATCTGTTTTAACTGTACGTGTGTATGGTGTTGTAGCTTGTCCACCTGGTCACTGGGGCCCGAATTGCATCCACACGTGTAACTGTCATAACGGAGCATACTGCAGTGCTTATGATGGCGAGTGCAAATGTACACCAGGATGGACGGGCCTTTACTGCACACAGCGTGAGTCTCTCTCACCTTCAGCTCTTAAGCATGGCTTCATGCATGGTGCAGCAACTCATACTGTAATAACTGCATATGATGTGATAACTGTGATGAACATGATTCAAATTGTGCAGTCATTTTATTATATGATGTAAACTGTAAAAATGAATTGCCTAAATGGTCCTGACTGTTCTATGTTTGAAGACAGGATTCCAGGCTGCCGGGGAATCGGATGCCTCTTTTTACGAGTCTGATGAACAAGATGAGAAATTACTAGAAGCACTGTATTAGAAAATCCATTGTTCCAACCATTTATATAGAATTTGGTGCAACTTGAGTATAGTATAAAGTATAATGTTTCATAAAGTATAGATTCCACCAATAATAATAAGCATAAATACACTGACTATCACCTGAGACATTAGTTATATATGCTATATTAGTTAATATATATAGTATATATATATATTAGTTAGACATACTACGGTTTTAGAATAAGATTTTCGACTTATACTGTTTTTAAGTCTATTCATGGTAGAGAAGTACGGACCATTGTAACCAATATTTTATATTTAACACTGTTGTACTATTAATAACATTGCCTATTAAAAAGATATATGTAGGTTTGCTGGTTATTTAAGATGGCTAACTATAAAATGGCTATGCTTGTGCTTGTGCTAACCTCTACACTACAAAAATGCTATTCTGAATAGTGAAATGATCTTAATTATATCTAGTAGATATATCTTAATATTTTTATTTTGAGATTGTTGTAAGCTGATATTGTGATTATTTAACTTATTTCCAGGCATTTTTTTACACTTCTTCTCGCTATACTGGCAGATCTTTTGGCTAAAAAATTTGAGCATGTTTGTGAAATAATTATCTAATAATAATTATCTGCCCATATAGTGAGGAAATGTGGCTTACTAAGCACAAATAAAAAAGTCAAAATAAAAGTTACATAATTTAAATAATCTTATAGCAGGTCTACAGCAGTCTTAAAATTAGAAATAGAAGATATATCCAAGATCATTTGACTTGATTTGCAAGATCTCATTTTTTGCAGTGTAGTTCCTACCACCAGCACTGTAAAGAGAATCTGACTGGGTGGGTTTCTCTAAAGTGCACATTTCAAATCAAACTGATTTAATTTGCTTATGTTTCTAGATTTAGATGAGGCCAATCATTCCCTAGGTAGAGAGTTTAGGGCCATTTTTTACACACAGAGGACTTTGTCTTCCAAATTTAACCCATTCGTGAAGTGAAACACCCACATACACACGCTAGGGGGCAGTGAGCACACTTACCCGGAGCGGTGGGCAGCCTTACCCACAGCACCCAGGGAGCATTTAGGAGTTAGGTGCCTTGCTCAAGGGCACTTCAGTCATTACTGTCAGTTCAGGGAATCAAACTGGCAACCCTCCAGTCACAAGGCTGGTTCCCTAACCTCCAGCCCACGACTGCCCCAGTTTCTACGATTCTAAAATTCTTCAGAAATTTTGATAGTGATAAACAGTGGATTTTCACTTTAGAAGCACTTCAGTGCATGTAAAGTCATGTTTTAATGCAAGAATGCATTTTTTCTTATCAGTTATATACCCCCAAATCACTCCAAAAGGTGGGGATTTCCATATACCTGTGTATTTCCATTGTGTTACATACAACCATCTTATGTTATGCCCAAAACTTTATTAATTTTTATATCATGAATAGTTACATCATTTTATCACTTTAAACACAGTTACTATATAATAAGCAGTTGTTACTTTGAGTTGCTACACTTCTTGTTAGATGTTGTTGTTGTTGTTTGTTGTTTGTTTGCCTGTTTGTTGTACAGTAAATCGTGTGGGAATGGATTTAATGAAATAGTCCTGTGTGCAATGCCAGCAGTTAGTATCTAACTGTATCTTCAATACGTATGATCAGTGGATGTGTACGCATTGCAGGCTGTCCGTTAGGTTTCTATGGTAAAGACTGTTCCCAGACCTGTCAGTGTCAGAATGGTGCAGACTGTGACCACATCTCTGGGCAGTGTACCTGCCGCAGAGGCTTCATGGGACGACACTGTGAACAAAGTGAGTGCGCAGGGCCTGAGTGATCACAGTGAATAGAGCCAATGGTGTTTTCGGCTATAATGACTTTTTAAACCTGAATGATGTAAACGTAGCAGACGCTGTTACGTGGTGATGATGATGAGGTAACCTGTCGCCCTGTCTGTGCTCTCAGAATGTCCTCCTGGAACGTATGGCTTTGGCTGCCGGCAGGTGTGCGACTGCCTCAATAACTCCACCTGTGATCACATGACTGGGACCTGCTACTGCAACCCAGGCTGGAAGGGCGCACGGTGTGACCAAGGTAAGGCTAGGTAGACAGAATCTGGATAAGCTGCACAACTTCTGGCTGCATTTCCGGTCAGCTACGTAGTGAGAATCTGTTAATAGCATTTAAGTGACATTTAGATTTACTGAACTGACGACTAGACTATTATAATCAATATCTTAATCTGATTTACTAAGGCAGATTATATACACTGACTGTGCTTTATTTAACCCCTGAAAGAAACTAACATGGAATTTTACAAGATTACACAATTTACAATTGCACAAATTCCAGTTTCCAAGTTCAGATCAAACTACCAAACAAACGTGTTTCCAAAAAGAAAGTCAATATAGTTGTTTATTGTTTTAGATTGTATTTATTATGCCAAAATAATAACACATAATCTCAAAATAATTACATATTATGTCAAAATGACCAACTTTCTCAAAGAGTCTTTATTCTCATTATTATTCTCACAGTCATTAATTTATTCTACTAAATCAAAATCAACAATAAGTCATTTTATATCTTACTTCTAGTTGATATATCCTAAAATATTTTGTTTTGAGATTTTTGTAAGCTACTTTTGAGATTATTAACTAACTTATTTCCAGGCATTTTGTTTTTGGTAAGCCATAATTTCAATCTAATGAATTACAGTTTGAACCAAAATTGGAGAAGTATCATAAAAATCAGTTTGGCTGCATCCCAAACCACACACTGCTATACTTTACATACTACACTAATGAATACATTTCAAAGGGTGGGGCTCTATTATACACAGTATTTAATGCTGTAGTTTGCGGTTTGTGACGCAGCTCTCTTCAGCTCTTTGGAAGAAACAGGTGAAACACGTGGCAATGCGTATTGTGTTACTGCTTGTGTGATGATCACGAGGTTGCAGACGTGTTCTGTGTTTTAGTGTAAGAACTTCAAGTAACTTCTTTATTTGTATATATTGTTTTTACATCAATCAAGCCTCAAACACAACATTTAGAAAATTCTTAACTGTAACACATTTACGAAATGCATTTAGAGTGCTTTAACATTAGTATGTCACAAAGTAAATAGGTTAATGATTAAACTGTAATATTTATTAATGCATAGGTTACAACTATTATTTATTTTCATAAAAATGATATTAGAAAAGGTTGTTATTTACAGGGTTCCAACGTTAGAAAATAAGCAATGCTAGATGTACTGAATGAACAGAACTGATTCTGAAATGACTGCATCATGTTATGTCAAAATTAACTAATAAACAAAGATTATATGACTATAAATAGATTATTATAGTATATTGTTTTCTCTGAATCACTTGTGTTGCATTATTTCTACACACTATTTAATGCATTAGTATGCGGTTTGCGTGGCAACCCTTTTCTCCGACTTGGAAGAAACGAGTTTCTTGTATGCTGCTTGCAAAGTTGCACATGTGTTTGGTGCAGAGTTTGTATGTTTTTAGTGTCATGTTTGAAACCTCCCTACCTTCTTTATTTGCACGTATTGTCTTGTCTTTTTGGCTCGCCACAAACATTGCCGGAAATTTTGCATGTCTCTGAATTTGATGAACATGAGCATTTTACATTCACTCAAAGGCACTCTAAACACCACTGAACCACACTGAAAAACACAGTCTTGTTCCACGTCCGACCAAACGGTCTTCTGTCTCCTTTTCCTGAGTTTAGCTGGTGTGATCATCGTGGGCAACCTGAACAGTCTGACCAGTGCAGCTGTGCCAGTCGACTCCTATCAGATTGGAGCCATTGCAGGCATTATTGTCCTGGTGCTGCTGGTGCTCTTCCTCCTGCTCCTCTTCATAATCTACCGTAAAAAGCAGAAGGGCAAAGAACCTGCAATGCCTGCAGTCACTTACACCCCGGCCATGCGGGTCAACACAGACTACGCCATTGCAGGTCAGTACTGTTTCACAACAAGGTTTTGTAAGTTCCCTGGAGATGGCAAACCACAATGGAAATCAAGCTGCACTTTATGGCTCTTATAAATGGGTTGTGTTCATGTAGCATGAGCACAGAAGATTTGTTATTGTCAACACCTCGACTAATCAAGCGTTGATTAGTGTGTGTGTGTTTGTGTGCGTGTGGGTGTGTGTGTGTGTGTGTGTGTTTGTGTGTGTGTGTGTTTGTGTTTGTGTGTGTGTGTGTGTGTGTTTGTGTGTGTGTGTGTGTGTGTGTGTGTGTGTGTGTTTGTGTGTTTGTGTGTGTGTGGGTGTGTGTGTGTGTGTGTGTTTGTTAGCTTGGCATCGTTTGTTTAATTATTTCAGATTCTGGAACTGCTTTCTTCCAGGAGGTTTCGGAATACAAGGCACTTTAATTGGTTACAGAAAGCAGTGTAATGGTTTGGAGTCGATATGCGTGGTTTGAAAATGCATTGTTTCCCTAATTGGCCGGTTTCTGTCCAGTT
Organism: Semaprochilodus insignis; assembly: GCA_034552555.1. Taxonomy (NCBI): domain Eukaryota; kingdom Metazoa; phylum Chordata; class Actinopteri; order Characiformes; family Prochilodontidae; genus Semaprochilodus; species Semaprochilodus insignis. Next base: position 4,341,644 of record CM067490.1, on the reverse strand, counting down.
TCAACATAATTCCAAGTGATTTCTAAGAGAACAGACTGAATGCGTGCCATGATTAATAAAGCAGCTGAATAAACTTCGATGGTAAATCAAAGCACCTAGCTGAATATGCATTTACAGCCTGTCTGCACCTTGCATTAACATGATCATATCTGGATAAACGTTGGCTGCACATTGGTCATCAACAAGCTTGGCCTGGATGCTTTCATTGCGTGAGTGCATGAATTCTCGTAGTATGGACCTAATTTGAACCTTTTGTATCGTCCACCTTTCATCTTGTTGTTTATTCTCTCACCTGTTGGCCGTTCTTGCCAGACAGATTTGTGCTCACATAATTGTATATGGATAATAGAAAAGCATTACGCTTGCGCTTGTGTTAAATGATTCGCAGATGCTTTATAATAACAGGCACTACTAAAAAAAGTCTATTCGCTGTTAATAATTATATAACAGTTACATATACATTAATTAATGCTACCATTTAAGTTATTGGCCATTTACTTAGTGACGATAAACAATAATTATTTAGTCTTTTGATACTCAGAATGCATTAAGTGAAAATATTAATTAATTGATTTAGTTGCATAAACAATAAAAAACACTTAATTATCTGCCATACTTTAAATGATGAAGTAGGTAATAATTATCTTACAACACTGTGATGCATAAACATGTTTATCATTATTGAGGGGTAAGTATATGTCGTAGAGGGACCGCTCTTATAAAGTTCCAACGTGTATGAATTTCTAATACTGAAATATAACGCATTTATGAAAAGCATTTACAGAGCCTTTATGTTTGTATGTCACAAAGTAAATGGTTATGAATTCAAATGGGAGTATTTATTGATGCATGAGTAACTAAGTAATTATTCTTTATTTTCATTAACTAACATTAGGTATTGCATATTAGAAAAGGGTTCTGTCATATAAAAGTTGTTACCAATGATTCTAGTCTGCTAGGTCTGTGCAAAGTTGATATAATTGCAAATAACAGCAGATAATAAAATAAATAATTGTCATAATAAACAGGAAGCTGTAAAAATAAAGAAATGTTGGAGTAAAAGGTAAACATTCTGGACTTCTTCTGTGCCTCTGTTATTATTGCAAAACATGGAGTAGGTGTGTCCAGACCTTTTCTACTGGTAGTGCATGTTGCATTTGTTCCTCTCTCTAATCATAATTACTGACTACATTAAAGCAGTTATTATTTATTATAAGTTGTAAAATGACTAGTTAACTTGTTTGCCTATTGTTTAAGTGGTTATGTGATCTACAGATGCATTTTTGTCATCTTTCTTAGATACACTACCACAGACGAATGAAGCCCCTCCGAACAGCAACTACTTCTCCAACCCCAGCTACCACACACTGACCCAGTGTTCCAGCCCACCCCATGTGAATAACCTGCCTTACGGAAAGGTGAGCCCACCCACTCTAAGGGAAGGCAGAGCACTTTCTGCCAGTTCTTTCACAGCATCCTCTTGTTCCAAGTGCCGGCAAACACCCAAGACATCCGAACCTACGAGATGTATTTTCTCTAAGACTGTGTTCAGAGAGATACTTCATAGTGTTCAGAGAGATATATTTGTTGTTGCGTGGCGATTATCCGTCTGCATATTAATATTTCTGATTACCACAATTTACCTGGTTGGCCTCTAGATTTGCAGATTTGACCTATAATATCCACATATGTATCTACAAGTGATGTACACAGTATTGACGTTTTGTTGATTTAAGAGAACATCAGTGCACATCTTTTACAAGCAACAAACTTAAATGTGACACTTTCTCCAAATTTTGGTGTCAATTTCTGTGGATTTAACACATTACAGTAATATAAAAAACGGTGTGGCATTTCTTTTTGCACCAGCCAATATGTTAAATTCAGCAAGTAAACAGTAACTGTGCATTAAAATATGCAGGAATGTACATTCTTGTAGAAGATCTGTCGACTTATTTTTACATATCAGCAAATCAACAAAACATGTAACTTGACCAGCAGTGTCCAAATGTCCGCATAAGACTCCATGCTGGTGAATGCACATTCATGCAATTATGCTTGGCCTTGTCACTGTGTTTTCTAATACGTTAGACAAAGAACAACCAGTTGTTTGTTAATCTGAAGAACATGGAGCAGCGAAAGAGGCCATCGCTGATGGAACACACTGCAACTCTGCCTGCTGGCTGGAAACAGGGCAGCTGCTTCAATGAGCTGGGTGAGCTGTGGCATTTAAAAGCGTTCCTATTGCTTTGCTAGTACTTTCTTACAGACACTGACCATGACAGAAAAAATAATTACACTTAATTAGTAGTAAATGGATAAAACCACACATGTTAAAATTGTCTTAATTCCTTTGCATATAAACAAACAAACAAAAAAAACAATAAAATCCTTCTGGGATATTTTAATGGAAGAGAGGAAGCGTGGTTCATTTGAACGTGTGAGATATGTGCCATATGTGCTTCTGAAAAAAATGATCAAAATATATATCAGATATATTCTGGATGACATTCTATCCGGACATCTTAAATGATTTAAATCAAATATTTTCGTTCCAGCATGTTATTCCTTACACATGTTGCCCCTGGGGTAATATGCCCTAAATGGGCTTAATGCTATATATTAGTGCCTCATGTTCCTGAAGTGTCGGTGTCATTTTGTCTGGTTGACTTTCCTGTCAGCAGGACGTAATTTGTGCTTTCTGCAAACCCTGATTAAAATGCATTTCCCAATTATATTCTGTTTTCCTCTCTTTCTGTCTTTGTTATTGTTTGATTAGGAGCTTATGGAGTTGACAGACGGTACATGGGCAAATCTCTCCGAGGTAAGAAATCTTCCAAATTGTTGGCAAATTTATCTGCGATCGTGAATTCTGCAGTTAATGTGTAGTGTGGGGATTAACTGGTGTATAGTCTGGCATTTTCCCCATAAATACAAGGCCACACATTGTCACTGATGTGAAGCATCAGAAGTTATTTGAGTGCCCCCTTGAGGAGAATCTGAAGCCTGCTAAGCCTTAGTGAGTAAGTGAGTCAGTGAGTGAGTGAGTCAGTCAGTCAGTCTCTCATTTAGGCCTCGTCCACCAAATCTGGATATTATTAAAAACATTTTTCCTTCCATTTTCAGAAAAATATTCGTCCACACCCGCAGCTGTTTCAAACATGTCTGTGTCCATACAGGAACACAAAACTGACTGGAAAATGCTTGCATCACAGGCATGACATGGACATAGAGATTCTTGAAAAAGCTGCTGCTGTGGACGAATAGCCCACACTGGTATAGCTCAGTTGGGTGAGACAAGGCCCCCCTAAAATATGATGTCTTTAGCATTTGCACTGTGTGAAACATAGAGATACCACAAAACTAAATCAAAGACTGCAACATGCTACAAATACAGGACCTCCTTAATCACTTGGCTCATAAAGTAGTTCCATATTCCATACATATTTCTACATTTCATATTTTTGCTGAAAACTAGAAGCTTGATAAAAGTGAAATTTGCTGTGGGGTTGTTTACATCGCCACAGCTACAACACCCTCTCGGAAACATCCGTGCAGTCCTGATCAGGTAGAGTAGATTTCAAGCAGACAGTTTCTCTAGTTTTCCACCACATTTATAGACCCCACAATTACAGAGCGAGGATTTATTTCAAATCTGACTTTAATTAAGTTCATTGTGTCATAATTCCCTAGAATAGTTGAATATTTGAAGTTGATTTTTAATATTTACAGTGGAGGTGAGACCCTGTTTACAAGAGTGCAGTATACTCTAACACTTCTGAACTATAATATAGGAGTAAAGGAGTAAAGCCAAATTCAATTATAAAGCTCATTTTAGTAACTCCCAAGCTCCCAAAATGCTGTGGCTGCCTGTAACCAGTGAACCTCTAGGTGCCTCTTTGGCCCAGTGCTCTCTTGATAAAATAGCCAAAGATTTCTTGGTCCCTTAACAGCAGATTAAATTGGTCTCCCAGTGGTGAGAACGAGTTATCAACCTAATGAGGTCATGATGATAGAACATATAGTAGGTTTCTGGCTAGTCTTTATTGTTCATAAACGAGCATTACAATGTATCTAAATTAGAAAAGGAAGCGAGGAGACACCTTACTCACCTATACATGCGATCATGTATAGACACGTACCAGGCATTCCTACGCTGTAGATAGACAGAATAAATAATAGCTATTTATTTTACATTAGGAAAATATATTACATCAAAACTGTATAAATATGGCATATTTATATGGAAATCATGTACAAGACAAAGTACAAAGTCATTCTCAGCTATGCCGGTTTTGGTCTTTTTTCTAGACCTGGTGAAAGGTGTGCCCTACCACGCCAGCTCCTGCTCTCTCAACAGCTCAGAGAACCCCTACGCCACCATTAAAGACCCCCCTCTCCTGTTGCCTAAGAACACAGAGTGTGGCTATGTGGAGATGAAGTCCCCAGCACAGAGAGACTCCCCATATGCAGAGATTCACAACTCCAGCCCCACAAACAAAAACGTGTACGAAGTTGGTAAGTGAGCGAAAGATTAACGGAGCCCATTCTGCAAAATGTCATACCTGTCTGAACAAGGTTTTTATATAAATGATGTTTTTCTAATGTACATAAACATACAGCACCCTCAAATCATATCATTTCCAGTCCAACATGGCCATTACAGATTATCAGAAACATAATTGTGTACAAACCAAACCAAAATGTCAGATAAGACTGTACTTAAAACTTCCATCTTTGAAAGAGGGGAGAAAATCAGGATCCAGTCCTGCTTGGGATCTGAAAAGATCCACAGCTGTTTCTGTCCATCCTTCCATTGTGAGAACACAATGCAACACTATGGGTCTGAAAGGATGTGTCCCTGTCAAGATGTTGATACTGAGAAAAGTAAACAGACAATAACGAGAAAGTCAAGCAAAGCTGGAAATCAAACAAAGCTGCTGATGTTCTCAGAGCAATGGACTGACCACCCCAGAGTCTAGACCCCAACCTCACTGAATGTGTTTGGGATTAATTGGATCATGAGATGCAGCAAATTCAACCAACTTCTAGGACTGAACTTTGAAGGGCCGGGAAAAAATTCATCTGCAGATTTGCCAAAAAGAATGGAAGCTGTAATAAAGAGCAGACATATGAAACAGTGACAGTTTGTCGAGGCTTCTGTATAATTGTCTTTTAAGTATTTGTTTTCATATTTTTTAAACATTTTTGTTTCCTGGTGCTGTAAAATAAAGGGCCGTTTTGACTAGAAATTCAATAAATAATGTCTCTGACTTTTGCACAGTACTGTAAGTGATTGTAGATATCTTTTAAATTAATACAGCAAAACGTCTTGCTGAATGTAATGTGATATTTTATATCGTCACTGTCCAAAGAAAAACAGGTATCTCCAAAATGGCAGCTTTACAGGAGAAGCCAAAAACCTCATTTATTTTGAATGGATGTCAATGGAACCAGACGTCTTTCCAAGCAGTTTTGGGCCATTTCTGTTGGTCCATTCTTCATGAAATTTCCACACAGTGTAAACAGCAGCTCATGTGATCAAATGATACATAAAAGTAAAAATCGTCAAAAACGGAGATACATGTTTTTCATTGGACAGCGACGATATGTATGTAGCAGACACTCATAACCAGAACAGCCTAGTTTCTATATGCAGTACCAGTCAAATGTTTAGACACGGCTACTCATAGAAAGTTTCCTTATGTTTAGCTTAATGCTTTATTTTAGAATAAAAGACATCATATGAAGACATCAAACTATAAAACAGCACTCATGGAATTATACAGGCCACCTTAAAAACCTCCAAAATGGCAACTTGATGAAACAGCTTTCTTAACCTGCAGTTGAAGCTGATATATATTTGGACAAATTCTATTGGTCTGTCCATCATGAATATGCACTAAACTGAAAGGGTAACTTTGTGTAACTAAATATATATTAGAGGTGGAGATATGGCAGAAATATAATACTGTGGTACATCAGGAGTATATGTGGTATATCAGGATATCGTCGCTGTCCAAAGACAAACATGTATCTCCATTTTTGTTGATTTTTATTTTTATGCCTCATTTGATCACATGAGCTGCTGTTTACACTGTGTGGAAATTTCATGAAGAATGGACCAACAGAAATGGCCCAAAACTGCTTGGAAAGACGTCTGGTTCCATTGACATCCATTCAAAATAAATGAGGTTTTTGGCCTCTCCTGTAAAGTTGCCATTTTGGAGATACCTGTTAAGCCTGTAGAGTCTTTAAGATAACCAACAACATCCATTTAGTTCCGCTCAGGTGTCTCTAAACTTTTGACTAGTAGTGTGTGTGTTTTCACAGCTTTCTTAAAATTGTCCATGTAGTCCATGTAGCAGGATATCAGCATCACCGACAGCTGTGCAAGGTCAAACAGGGCATAACAAGGGCTTGAGAGTTCATTCAGAACAAGCTTCCTCTGTCTACGGGAGGAGCAAGTGGAGCCGCTTGTTGGTTGTTGATGCTACCACATGACCATCATGCATGATTGTTTCCTCCTTTTTTCTTTCCAGAGCCGACTGTTAGTTCTGTCTACACACCTGCCAACAACAACTGCAATCTACCATTTGGTCAGGACCCCTATGACCTTCCAAAGAACAGCCACATCCCCTGTCATTACGACCTGCTGCCCACACGGGACAGCCCCCCATCCCCCCACAAAGAGCTCGAAAGTGAATGAGCTCTCAGAGACTTGAACAAAGAAAAACCCATTCCCCACTGCCATGGCACCGCCTTCCTTGGTTTCTTCATGCTCACTGGTGGCTTGAAGCTCACTTTCTGCATATCTCCCTCCACGTCAGTATATTAATAGTTTTATTGCTGTCTTTTTTTTATTGTCATGGTAATTATTCTTAATCATGTTCTCTCTTTTGCAAGAAGAAAAATATTTTAAGAGAATTGTCCACACATTTCTCTTAGCTGTCCTCATATCCGCACTCATACTGGAGGAAATATGGAGTAATTTAAACGAATGAGGTGGCATTTTGTAACAGATTTACTTAATAACTTCAGTGAATCATTCCACGACATATCACTTGCCTTTCTATTGTAGAGTGCAAATACAGAGCAAACCTCAATTTATTTTTGTAACAATGAAATGTTTAAAGACTTACTCAGTATTAGATATTGGACAGGAGGCTGGAACGTATTGGTTGCTTTCTGATTTGTTTTTTGTTTTTGTTTTTTGTTGTTTTTTGTGTATTAAGATGAGTTTTTAGCACTGTGTCGAGGCTCTGTATCATCTAAACTGTCACAGTTTTACGGCTGTGAAAGACTTGTATTGTCTGATAGCGTTTTATCCATACTAAGTTTAACCAAAGGTCAGAGTGCCATAATAATGCTTTGTTTTGTATCTATATTGCCTCTTTTGGTAAAGGTATTTATTTAGGACGACCATCCTTCAGTTCTGTTCCTCATAGCCCTGGGTTTGCACTCATCATGACATCATCATTAGTGATATAATTGCAGTTAGACAAAAGTTTGACCTCAATAGTAACATGCTTCTCTTCGAACGTTCTCGGATGACAACTTAACCCAACTTAGCCGTCTCAGTGTCGGTTTGAGAAAAACCCAACTTGGTTAATGAAAACAGATCTAAAATACTCAGGAGTGGACAACCTGCAGTGTTTCTGTACTTGAGTATATATTGGCGTAATCATGGTAAAATGCTACTTGAGAAAACGTATGAGTGTGCTGTTCATATTTCTACTTGAGTCAAAGTATAAAAATAGTTGTTTTGGGTGTATATAGTTTTCTGTTCAGGGGCCACTTAAGTTCAAGGTGCTCCATAGCTGTCTCATGATATCCATAAATACAGTTCTTATAAAGAGAACACTTTATTAAGAAGCTTATTCCATATATTCCTAATATTACTTGGTGTGTTTTACATTCAGTAGGAGACATGGTCAAATATCTAACCACAAGGCTAATCATTTCAAACATACCATATTCAGACATGCAAATAGAAAGCCAGAAAAGCTTAACCCACCTTCCTGTGGGGATGTTACAGTGATTGCAACATGTACATGGAGCATTCTGGTGCTCCCTGAGAGTAACATGCAGGAAAAGCAGTAGTAGCTATAGCATGATTTTGATTGTTGAGTTCGACATATATGCCAGCATACTCTAAGACTTGTCAAAATTGTACTGCTTTCCATATAGACTTATTTGTTTGGCTTGAATTGAGTTATGGCTTGAGTTTATAAACTTTGACAGACATCTGCCTTGGCTTCATCATCATCAGGTATCATAAATAGAAACTTGTATAAAACTCATTTTCATCTGCTAACAGTCCTATACTGACTGCATAAGACATGTCTTGCTTGGACCCCGGCGATTGCCACTTGTGGTGTAATTTGTAATGTAATTTCATATTCTGCAGCACTTTTAGACAACAAAAGTGACACTTGTGATACTTGTCATGGTTGCAAGCAAAGATAATGTACCCATACTGACATGTTTGCCATTTGAAAGCTACTATATGAAATGAAACCAACCACAACTCTCTAAACTACTATACGTGTATAAAAGAGACCATATTCTGCTGCTGTAGAAGGTGATTCTGCTTCAGGATTCTCCTTGTTGACAGTGGGGATTCAAATTACAACACCAGTCTACACGATTCACGTAAGTGGCATATTCGGGACCCAAAACAGCACATTCCAGCTAAAGGGCAACAAGCCTGCAATGTTGTGCTTCGTGGTGAGAGACAGCAGAGGGGAAGTTAAGGGGCCAATCAAAATTTTACTAGGGACGTTGCTTTTGTGACCACACTCCATGTACTTCACTCCATGTACTGTAAGTCTTATGACTGATAATATGATAAAGCACTTTTACTCAAGTAGAAATATATCATTACTGTTGAAATAAAATCTTCATTTTTATAATTTTTGAAAACTCCACATACCCTTTACATCAGAGGCCACCAACCATCCTCCTGGAAATCTACTTTTCTGCAGAGTTTAGTTCAAACCTGCATTTGACAATCTGCTCGACATTTACGATAACACTAAGACATTGGATCCAGTGAATCTAGAACTCTTGAAGAAGTCAGTTAACTGCAACAGGCCCAGGCCTGACCTCCCAGGTAGATCTCCATAACCAGGATTGGTGAACACTGACCAACACTTACATAATTTAAATTAACACTTACGTATTTCCTTCTGCTATAAAGTTAGCATTTTGGAGATTTGGAGGTTTTGTTCTAACAGTGACTATATATAATAGACTTCTACTTTAACTCAAGTAATATTTTACTAAGAATACTTACTACTTATACTCAGGTACAGAAGTATTCTACTTTGTCCACCCCTGAAAATACTCAAGAGTAATAATGCTTAAGCTGGACTTTTGCAGTGTAATGGAAACATGTAGGAAATGTTGATATGGGGTTAAAATCAGCCCATTTTATGTTTTAGTCTGGACACAGATGACGTATTAGACTATATAGGACTTTTTATATTTCTGTGTTGAATGGTACAAGGACAGCCTCCAGTCTTAACCTACTCTGAGCCAGATATTACATTTGTATAATTGTATATAGCTGTTGTACTTTTTAGAATAAAACCACAGAGTGCAAAATACACTCAACTCTCTGTCTACAGTTTGTAATATTGATAATTCTCTCAAAATTACTGTCGATTTTAGTCCTACTTCAATCGCAGCACTTTCAAGGCCCAATCAGGAATTGCTGTGTGTGTCTGGTTGGTTTTTGGTATAGCGGAAGTGTTCATCATTCTTCATGTTCAATGTTAGTCAAGCTTATTTAATACCAGAGTGGCACTTTCTTCTTTTTCAGTCCCCCAGTTTCCTGACCTGGGCTATGAAGTTACTATGTTTGTAACACATTTGTAAATACCTCTTTGACATGATAAATGTTGTTCGGAGGAAGTTCACCAGTTCATATGAGTTAGAATACATTCACCTATAGATCACTTTAAAACGTCTTTTGTTCATTTGCTCCACACAATAATAACCACTTGAAGAAATCATAGTTTCCAAAAGGCCAGTGCAGATTTGTGTTGACTGAACTGGAAGGGTATATATTAAGTGTTTCTGTATATATTCTCGACGGCATCTTTGTTTTCCCTAATGTTGTGGTTTTTTTTGTAAGAACAAAATGAAATTGCACACTTGTCATTCTCTTCCCCAAAGAACACCCTTGACAATGATATATGCCTTGTACTACCACGTTTCTCACCTGCTTTGTATTGTATTTTATTTTCCAGTAGCTTATATGTACTGTATGTGCAATTTTGCTTTACAATAAAAAGACAAAATGTTTTAAGTAAGCTGTGTTTCTCATGCAGTGTTTTATTATTTATAATAACAGTGTGATGATGTAAGCCACTTTACACATCACAGAGAAACTAGCTATTATGTATACTTACCTGTAACTGCTCAACTTTGTGTAAGACAACGTTCAAAAGGGAACTGAAGGGTTCACCTTAGTTTTACCTTTTTAGGTGAACCCAACCTCTGTAGAAGAGGAGGGGAGAATAGAGCAGGTAGGACTGAACAGACTATGGTTGTGAACTCCAGGATCCCCTCAGGCCACTAATGGTTTAGCCCGGGGGAGGGGTAACCCGCTTAAATGTGGTGTTACTGGGGGTACTGGGGGTTCTCTTTTCAAGACAGAGCATTGACAGGGATCCGTATGACTTTGCAGTCATTGATCCAAACACTCTAGCCAGTAGAGAATACCATTTTCGTTTTATTTCTTTTTGTCCGAGTGAGTGTGTGTATTTCTGTAAATATGTAAATATTGTCTTCGTCTGTGTGTAAATAAAGGTGAAGGGAAAAAAAAACTACTCTTGTGCATACCGCACCTTTTTCCGGGCCTCAAGACTATTCGCCCGACACTACCCATAAAGGGCGCCCCCTACCATGACATATTGTCCGGTAGAAGGACGCGCTTTATCACAAACAGATATGCAGGATCACTGCGTAGTGTTCAGTGACTCATTTTATTTTCATATGTAATTCTTCATCTGCAGAACTAGGGGTCGGTCCATTTGAAACATACACTCATCATCACACACTCCTGCACCCAGAAGGAATCAGCCGACAGGAATGAAGCTTGGTGGGTAGGTTTGACATTGTGAGACATGCGAATGATTCAAATTACACAATCAGCTGCTCATGTGACGTAAGCAAGGACGGGCCTTATCTCTGTACCTGACTGACCATATGAGGTCGTCCTGTTGCGTGTGCTTGGACGTGTTGGACGGGCTATTAACACTCCACCTCCACCTCTACCGCACAGTCTGCAGGAGCTGTGTGAGAATATTCAAGCTGCATGGGATGAATTATCACAGGACACCATTAGGAACCTCCATACCGAGGCGTCTGGCTGTTGCGTTACCATACTGAGAGACTTCTTTACGTGTAGCTCAATAAATATTGATCATATCAGTCTAAATTTATCATCATTTATTGTTCCTGATAACCTTCCCAATAGCACTGCAATCCCACACCTCCCTCTGGGTGCAGTTATTCTTTTGATGATGGGTGTATGCTTGTGTAGATGACCTTAGGTCTATATTCATGCCTATGCATGCACACGTTTACAGGATCAACACACTGAATCAGTTAATCACGTTCTACTTGAGTAAAAAATGTAAGTCATACTTACATTAACTTTACTTAAGTAGGGGATTTGTGTACTTTTGGTATGACCGATAGTGAGAGACTTCTTGCAAGCAAGTTACCTTTTTATTTGTACTAGCATTTGTTTGTGCAAATTTGTGCATCATTAGACTGTTACTAAGTTATTCCGAGCGGTTCAATATAAAGTGGTGCACTGCAGGGAATTAGGCAGTGAATGTGTTTTCAATGTAATATTGACAATGGTAAAATAGTAGTCTGGGAGTTATCTGTGGGGACTATTTTACAACACCCTGCATTTTCCTCTTAGCCATGTAGGGCTTTTAAAGGAGCAGTGTGCAACTTCTAGCAGTAGCATCCTAACACCAGCTTCTTGTCAAACCAGTGCATTTTTATCAGTCGCTCTGTGCATAAAACTCCAGGTAGGAAGGACATTTACATATATTAAATAATATATAAAAATCCTCATCAAAAATACTACCACCATTAAAACTACGAGGTTAGAGTCTGCTCGCCTAAAGTGAGCTGATTAAGAGTCTGGTTCCAGAAATGATAATACGACATTAGAGCCATAATAAATCATGCTCCTGTTACTCTCCATACTTAAGTACATTTGAAGGTAAATGCTTTAGTGGGAGGATCTTTTGGCTTTCCTTTGCAGCTCAAATGTCTTGCAGTTCAGGATCTTTAAGGGGCATTTGTAGAGTTTCCTTTCTCTCTCCAAAAACCCACGTTAACTTCCATCTGAAGCACAGACTAAACTCACAGCTTTATCACTGACTTTCCTCATGTAAAAAACTTAGAGTATTTAAGGATCAACCTCACTTACAAGGCTTTAAACCTTTCAGTTGGAAACAAATATCACTGGACAGATTATGTTCAGCAACTAAACTGTTTACAGTTTGATAAAGAACCAGGAAGTGTGCAGAGAGAATTATCACTGATCACACCCATCACACCCTGTTCCAGCGTTTTCCCTTAGGCTGGCACTTTAGCAAAGTAAGGATCAAGACAACCAGGCTAAAGAGAAGCTTCTTCCCCCATGCCATCACACTCAGGAAAAGCTGACCACTACAAGGCACATTACAATCCACATTCCTCTTATTTATCTAGAACTACATAAACACATACAATCCACACCACTCTTATTTATCTAGAACTACATAAACACATACAATCCACATTCCTCTTATTTATCTAGAACTACATAAACACATACAATCTACATTCCTCTTATTGATCTAGAACTACATAAACACATACAATCCACACCACTCTTATTTATCTAGAACTACATAAACACATACAATCCACACTCCTCTTATTTATCTAGAACTACATAAACACATACAATCTACACTCCTCTTATTGATCTAGAACCACATAAACACATACAATCTACACTCCTCTTATTTATCTAGAACCACATAAACACATACAATCCATATTCGGGACACTTTTCTCACTTTCTGTTCTTCCTGTATTGCACTTTTTACTGACTGACTGTCTCAGACTGGTGCTCCATCCTTTGTACTGACTGTGTCAGACTGGAGCTCCATCCTGAGCTTCACTTTTATAAGCCTTAACTTAATCTCCCTCTTCATCCAGACTGCTGCACTCCGCGCTTACATATACAACTCCACACAATGTAAGGTTTACAAGTATGTAAGGTGTGTGTGTGTGTGTGTGTGTGTGTGTGTGTGTGTGTGTGTGTGTGTGTGTGTGATAGGAATGTATGTTTGTGCTTTGTGAAATGTGGTCAGGCACTACATAACCAAAACAAAATATAACCAAAAACAAATTCCTTTTATGTGTGAAATTTAGAGGGTGAGGCTTTCATAAGGCTAAGAAAACATTTACAAATATAATGCTTTAAAAAAATTCAATTTGTTCTTAATTATTCTTTAAATATTAATTAAGATCAAGTAATAGATTTATTCTTAATAATAATAATAATAATAATAATAAAGAATAATTTATTCTTTAAAATATAAGTAATTCTTGTGAAATTGTTTGAAAAATATTTTTATAACCTTTTTTTATTCTTAAGAATGAAGTTGACAAAAATGACACATTGACATGACACAAGAATTCCATTCCTAAGACACTTTTCATGGATTTGGCAAGTTTCTCACCTAACCGTTCTGAATTACTATATTTACATCTTAAATCATTTAATCCTGCAGAACTTTTGGAATATTAGTGGCATTCCCCTTTACGGCAGGGGGGATTATTTACATTGTTTTTCAGGAAGCCAATCAGGTTACAATATTAATCCGAGGCTCCTCCCATCACGGCTTCAGACGTGGCAATTTGTGACGTCATCCAGACGCGGCCATTTTCGACGAGGATCTGTCGAGTTTGGATCTGGAGTAGCTGGATGTAATTTCATATTCTGACACTTTGGTTGAGAACACAGGACAAGTGCCAGGTAGGAGTGGGACGTCCGGTCTGTAAGAGAAGTGGACAGTACTGTCTGTTTATTTCCGCTGTCAGTTTAATGTTGTTAGCGAGCTGAACTAAGCAACCGGAGCTAAACGGCTAACGTGCAGCCCAGCTCAGTGGGAGGGAGCCACACTCTTAGCTAACATGCTAACTGCACTGACTAGCTCTTTACCTGGTAACGGTACTTGTATCTTTCGTAGTTTTCAGTAGCTTTGGCTGTATTATTTGGTCTCTAGACTGAAATGCTGCCTTGAAGGCACATCCGCCAACTAACCGTTACTTACTTAGCTAACCTAAAGCAAGTGAACCTCCTGCTCTGCTCCTCTCAGTCAGTCTGCGCTCTAGCTAGCCTTAGTAGCTAACTTCAAATTAATGCGATTTTCACAGTTTGTCGTTTGTTCAGGTTGGTGTGTATTAAGAGACTGAAAGTAGACCAGGCCGTCGGTTACCTAGCCTACCTGAGAGCTGAAACCGCCTGGACACAGAGCCTGAAGTGCAGAGCTGTTAGTCGGTGGGCTGATCTGATCTTAAGTGTTGAAGACGTGGCAACAACACTCAAGGCTGACTTGGTTTCAGACAGAAATCTGCTGACCTCTGAAATAAAGTGCGCTTTATTCCAAAACATGTTTGACTTTACTGCTTTCTGAAGGTGAGCTACTTCGCCAGGTGCTGTTGTAGTCGATGCAACAAGTTAGTAAGTGAAGCTCGTTTTGTCGATGGCATCTTAATACAGGCAGCACCAGATCAAGACTCTTTCTGTGTGAGTTTTGTGCCTGTGTTTCTTTGTTTAAGCTTAATTTAGTCCAACATCTATGATATCCATCAAACAAGGCTGTAGCGCGGTACTCCTGTTTTCAGGTTCAGTGCGATTTTAGCTTCTGTGGGTAAGATCAGATTCAATCTTTCAGAATTTGTCTTGTATGATGTGTGCATGATGATACTGGGACCATATCAGTATTTGCAGATTACCACTTGAAGTACTGGCCTCTGAACAGTGCTGTCCTTTGATGGATGTTTTAAATCAATGCTTAGAACTGAGCTGCAGGTATTGATTAGTGTAGTGATCAAGTGTTTATCTGATTATTGGATGAGTTAACCAATTAAGATTGAGTCAGTTAATCAGATAAGAAATGCGTATGTGCTATTGAAGATCAGTTGTTGATGTACAAAAGAGAAAATAAGTCTGATCTCTTCAAATAAACAGCTAGAAAGGCCTCCTTGTTATTTTGCAGAAGTTACATACAGTAACGTTATCTGGGACAGGTAAACCCATTTAGTGTACTCAAGTGCCGTGTTACATTTTGGGTTAATGTGCGTTTATGTACTGTGTTGAAGGATAGCACTACACCTGCTGACCGCTACTCATTGCGGTCTAAACTGAATATACTGCTGTATTGGTTCGGTGCATTTTAGGTTTCAATTTATACTTACTGTCACGTGATATTTTGTTTTCTGAGGTATTTTGTGTGTCACTATGAAGGGACTAAGTGTGTGAGTGACTGTCATCTTGATAATAACATGAATGCAAAGCTTACCTAACTTGCGACATAATAACTGGCTGCCATATTGATTGGCATTCTTAACTAACCATTACATATAATCATAATTAAAATACCTCCTTTATTCGGCTTCCGTATTGATTTATGTTGAATGTTAATCTTGACGTTATCTGTGATTTCTGGGTTTGCAATATTCTACAATGTTGTGTCAATACATGGAAACCAAGTATTGATATTTTATTATTTATTGTTTTACATTTACATTTATAGCATTTAGCAGATGCTCTTATCCAGAGCGACTTACAACCGTGCTTAGCGTTCTGTCCGATAATGTTTCCCAGCTAGTATAAGTAAGTTAGGAGTCTAAAACTCACCCTGAGCTCAGACACTGCCCGAACAAGGGCCAGTGCTGCTACCTAGAGAGAATAATACACAGATATATATAGCATAAAAGTTCATATAAAGTGCACTACCTGGGAACCCTACCCAGTGCTCATACCTAGAGAGAAGAAAGGTCATGGTGAGTACAAGTGCAAAACAAAGTATTTCAACATACACAACAAATTTTAAAGTAATTTAAAAGTAATAGTGCTTTTCACAGTGTTAGCCAGTCTGTCTGTTTGATAATCTATTTTGCTGCAATAAAAGTGATAGCAGTGAACAGGCTAAAAATATCTCTTTAGATAAAACAGTAATGTGGCGCCGCTCCCAGGTGTAGTGCGTAGACCTGCTTCTTTCTGCTGAAGCATTGATTTCATGCTGTTCGTGCAGTTTTACAGTAAACACACTATACCGCTTGAAATGATCCCAAACTTTCGACGCTTCCAGTCGTTTTCTCTGACCTGTCTCTGTCCGTCAATACTGTATCTTTTTCTTTTATTTCATTAAATTTTTTGGAAAATGGACATGGGCTGAATTAACACAAAAAACACAAGTTACTGTTCTAGAATTCTAGAAATAAGTGTTATTGGTCCTCCATAATGCTAGTCCAGGTAAACGTCCTGTCTTTATTAAAGGGGTACCTGCCCAAAAAACTCCTGCTGGAGTGCCCCAATTAAAATTTAATAGTGACCTGATTGATTTGCCTCAAAATAAATACACAAATTAGAATTGTTACAATACAATATTCTGCAAAGTAGCATGATGTACCAAAAAAGTGACTTCTACTGATGCAGCTGTTCTGTAAACAACACAAGAACCTGTACATCTAGTCTCCACCTTTCAGCCCACCAACATTGAAATATCAGCACATGTCAAATGCACAATTAAAATATGTAAAATTTGTGTCTGACACAAAGCATTAACTATAACTGTTGCTCTTAATATTTTCGTGTTTTTAATGCAATGATGGTAAGTGACAGACCCTCGAGACACTGAGCGGTGTAATGATGGTCCAGTTTTTTTTTTTTTAATTTCTATGTGCTGTGTGTGTGTGTGTGTGTGTGTGTGTGTGGTTTTTTTGTTTGTTTGTTTGTTTTTTGTTTTTTTTTTGGTTTATTTTGTTTTACTTGCACACACATTATGTAGTCTTTGAAATACAGTAAATTTCAGGTACTTTATATTGTGCAAGTCTGGACAGACTGGTGTTAATGCTGAATCATTTAGTTCCCTCTGAATGAATTGCTTAGATCTGATTAAGACTGTTGAAACCTGGCTTTTGCATGTGACCTGATGTCACATAGATGATGTTATGAACGTTTATATACAGTAGTTGGTTCAGTCTAACAGCTCTGTGCAAAGCAAATTACGTTCAATTTCGCTTCTGGACATTATGCATATGTTTATCGTATGTGCATTAGTTTGGTGTGTGTGGATTTACAGAGACATAAAAAATCTACTCTAATAAGCCTAATCTCAAATTAATTATTTTTAAATGAAATAAAATCTAAATTTAATTACGTAAGTCAGCTGTTAAGGATTCTAAATGAAGAGAAACCCATCAGGAATGAAGCCAAAAAGGGTTGTAATGCCAAAAGTTGAACAAGCCCAAGCTAAAGAGCTCAAGAGCAAGTGTGCATGGAGCAGTGCCCAGTGTCTGTCTGCAACACTGTTAGCATAGGCTGAACTGCCTTTTTTTTCTTTACCACCCCAGACAGGATTAAGAAAAGATGATGGAAGAGAGTGGAATAGAGACTACCCCACCCACCACTCCTCCACCTCCCCTCAGTGCGGCTGCCGCTGTCAGTCCTCCTCCTCTCACAGTGGGTAAGATCCCTGCAGAGCCGGTGCCTTTTGGCAAGGGAAATCAAAAGAGATGTTCTAGTTTGAATTGTGTTTAAGTCAAAAAATGATTCTTTATTTAGGTTTTTTTTGTTTTGTTTTTTTTGTTTTTTGCACCCTGTCAGTTCTAGCAATCCAAAATCAATGGAGTTGTATTTTTGCATCCCTAGAATGAATTTATAAGCTGTCATGTAAATCTAGACTGTCATGTAAACTTAGACAACTTATTTTGCATGAATGGTCGGTTTAGAAATGTAAGCTAAGTGCAGTGTTCTGTATTTTGAATATATTCCTGAAGATCATTTTCCAAGCAGTTAATGGATGTCCAGCCTCTATAGGGCAAGAGCGTTTTCCGGTAGTGTTGAACAGTCGAGTAAAAGTCTTGAGGCACATGTATGCAAATGTGTCTTGTAATCAGCTGGCTAACTTTGAAGAGACCTTCACAGCGGCACTTCCTCCCAGGAATAATTGTAGCTTTGGGTGAAATATTCCCAGCTGATGTCACTATGTGACACAAAGCACCGTCACAGCATTGTTATTTACACCCACAATGTCATCTCAGCGCCCTGAGTATCCATTTGTTATTGCTGGTAGCTAACTATTAATAAGACTCCTAGTGCTTCTGTGTGTCTTCAGTGACGCTTGCGGAGATAAAACGGGAATCTGACGGCATTTTAATGCGTAGCTATGCTTTATTATTATTATTATTATTATTATTATTATTATTGTTTTCTAATGTCATTGTGTACAGATGGATAGATGGAGAAAGTCATTGCAAAAATAGATGTCCATGCATTGTGCTTGCACGTCAGTGATTGTTGCATATGTTTTACAGCATTTTAACATCAGTTTGATGGATGAGTAAGAAACTGGCGAGAGGGAAGGAGGGAAATATCGAGAGGCTACATCTAAAATGTTTTCCACAAATAACAGTAAAGGATACAGACCAGTGCAATGCAAGGACCCCGGTGCGGTTCCATACTTTACTCAAATAGTTACATAACTAACTGGTATAGAACCTTTACATTATGTGCTAGTTCAGTCAATTCATCAATGGTCAATGGTTCACTGAAAGCTCCTACGAACCCTGACAGTTGAGTGTTTTTACAAAACACCTCATTGAACTTACTGAAGAACACATCAAGCCTGCAGGTTGTTAACATCGTTTATCCTCTTTTTTAGGTCTGTCCAATCCACTGACCCTTCCCAGCACCACAGGCATCTCCAGCTTTGCCCCAGAGGGCTTCTCTACCCCAGTACGTCCTACAGCAGTAACCTCCACCCTGCCTCCCATCCAATCATCTGCACCTCCTCCATTTTCCCTCAGCCCCATGCAGCCTCTGTCCAAAGCCTCCCCAGCCCCTGCTCCTCCACTGGGTGGGGGTGTGCCTTACAGCAGCCCTATGGTCTCCTTCTCCTCCCCCGCTGTTCCACCTCCTCTTGGCTCCACTGTCCCTCCTCCAGGCCCGGTTCTCTCTGCTCCACCCATGGGCCCACCCACCACCGGCTTCAGCATGAATACAGGCTACGACATCACACGTGGACACGCTGGCCGCACCCCACAGACACCACTGATGCCTAGTTTCTCTAGTGCTCCCCCCATGCCAGGTATGATGGTCGTGTCAGCTACAGAATAAGTCTGACATTAACCCTATTGCATACACACAATACTACGCAAAGAGTACGCTTCATATGGATATTTTTGAGGTTATTAGGAATAAGATTGATCCACGTGTGTCTTGTGTTATAAATGGGAAAGTCAAATGAAAGTAAGTGGAAAAACAGTTGTGTTAGAGTTGAAACAAACTTGCATATAGAGAAAATGGGACTTCTAACAACCGTTCAAGATCTGGTGGACCGCCAGATTGTTTCTGTACATCCTCAGTCCATCGAGTGTGAAAGCAGGTGTAGCTGTCAAGGAGCCATGATAGGGAAAATTATATTGGCAAATCAACCAAATAAGCTGCTCTGCTGGTATTCTCAGAACAATCAACTGGCTACCGTAGAACCCATATATTATCATATTGAATGTATTTGCTGTTGCTTGGATCATGAGATGCAATACAAGGCATCTAGCTTCTGTTTTGGATCTAGAGAAAATTATCTACAGATTTCTTTAAAACACTGACAGAAAAAAGATACTTTGTACTTAATGGTTGCTTTGACTGGAAAAGTAATGGTGGCCCCTGACTTTTTGCTCAGTGCTGTGCATGTGAGAACTGTTTCCTCTCTCTCTTCATTTGGCAAAATTAAGTAATGGTACATCAAAAACCACTAAAATGTATTTATATTAATTTCTCTTCTATTTTCCCGTGTTACCAGTTTCCAGTTTCCAGCAGTGTACATGGTACTGATGCAGAGATTCATTGATATTCCGACAGTACAATACATTATGAATTTTCACACTATGTCCATTAAAAGAAGTGGAGCCACAAGCTATAGAGGATATTTGTCATTTGTAATGTAGCCTGGGGTGGATGGTGTGATGCAGAAAGCGCAGGGTCAGGAGAGCTAAATTGGAGGCTATTATCTGAATGACTGAGTGGAGGGCAGTGGAACTAAGCTTACCAATTTCAACCAAGCTGTAGCTGTCATCTCATAGCCACTCTCATCAGCGGAGCAGGGAGCTGGCAGCCACCAGCCCAAAAGTTCGGTGAAGCATTTGATATAAGGCTACTTACAAGGTCAAAGCTGCTTTTAACAGATGAATTTGTTTTCTCTGTGCCATTTGTGTCACACTAATAATCGAGATGTCAGAAGAAATCATTTTTTGTTCTTTCTGATATAAACGATGTTGTGGTTGTTGTTTAGGTGTGGTTACCAACCCAATGATGCAGCAGCCAGTGATGTCGGGTGGTTTGGAGGTGAGCTCCCCGATTACCTTCCCAGAGGACCATGAGGATCCCAGAGTCATCCCTGATAGCGGCTCTGGAGGAGGAATATGGGGCTTCATCAAGGTAGTGAGCCACTGTTGGTTAAGAGAAACTACTCTATTTAAGTGCTGAAAAGCAGAAGCTGACTTTGCAAAACCTAAAACTACTCAGGAGCGTTAGACCTCTAGGCAAATTCTCACATATTTTGTAATTCATATTTTGTAAGGCTTGAGTGCTTGAATTTTTTTTCCACCTCGATAATAGGACTTTGTTTCAGGGTGTGGCTGGTAACCCGATGGTCAAGACGGTCCTCGACAAGACCAAGCACTCTGTGGAGTCCATGATCACTACTCTAGACCCTGGGATGGCCCCATACATTAGTAAGCACAGTTGTTTGAAAATGCTTCATAGCCTGAGCTACCCATATTTCAGCTGTGATGTTTTCGAAAAGTTCCTTTAGGACAGATGCATGGCCAGTTATGATTCGATAATAATCTGAATGAATGTACGTGTGGCTGTCACAGAATCAGGAGGTGATGTGGACATAGTGGTGACGTCTGATAAGGAAGTTAAAGTGGGAGCAGTACGTGATGCCTTCCAGGAAGTGTTTGGCATGGCCATGGTGACTGGAGAGGCAGGCCAATCCAACATCGCTCCTCAGCCTGTGGGCTATGCAGCAGGAGTGAAGGTAAAATGCTAATCCTGTATCAGTCCTTCACATCTTACGGAGCTGCCACCCGTTTCAGTATCACCGGTTTCACAAACGCTCATCCACTTGGTTTTGTAATTTATCCTCGGGGGAATCGCTGGTGCCATTTTTGGGGTTGTTCTGTTACTGTACAAGGCTAAGTGTAGGGTGTTAGAAGAGCCCTCAGCGTGCTCAGGGATTGAGTGAACATAAGGGCTGACTTCAGCAGCAGGAATCATTGCATCTGATGCCTTTACCTTTTCATATTTGAAGGTAATGCTGTTTATAAGCCATAGTCAAGTTAAGCTGAAGTGCGTCTCTTAGACAACACTAAGGCATCAGCCAGTCATGGACATCTGAAGGTGTAAATTAACTGGAGCAGGTGTGATGAACTGCATTTGTAACTAGACTTTGCAGGAAGGTAGATCTTCAGGAGCATGTTTGGTGACCATTGCTGTTGGGGATAATGTTAACATTCTATGTTTTCTGCACCATCTACAGGGAGCCCAGGAGCGCATCGACAGTCTACGGCGCGCCGCCATAATCCACGAGAAACAGCCTGTGGTGTCTGTGGAGAATTTCATAGCTGAGCTCTTTCCAGACAAGTAAGCATAGGGAGCATGCTCAAATACTACCCATGTTTTCTTCTGAGAGAGAGAGAGAGAGAGAGAGAGAGAGAGAGAAAGATGGATAGATGGATAGATAGGTGTGTATAATATACACTTCCGTTTTCTTCCATTTTCTTATGGACCAACATCTCAAGGGGACTTTAACAGCTGACTTAAAAGTCATCTTTCCAGAAGGTGTATTCATCACCACTTTTGCTTACAATGACATCAAGAATTCAAAGGGGTCAAGTTTGTTATTACCTGAAAAATAGTTTGTAGTCTTAAATCTTATTCTTAGTTCAGATGACACAACTTGTACCGGGTCCAAGAATCTGACTAGCTGGAGGACACGGTGGAAGGTTGTAGCATGTACGTCTGCTATCTGAGGTGGTGGGGCTGTTGGTCTGAAGTGTAGGGGGAATGCTAATACAAGGTCCGAGGCTGTGAGTGCCAAAAAAAAAAGGGCTGCAGTAAGGAAGGCCAAGATCTGGCCTCTCTTATCTCAAAAGAGCAGAATCTTGCTACTTGCTGGAATTGCACCTCACAGATTTACCATGTGCTTCTTAAGTCAGGGCTGCGTCACCTGCACTGGAGAAAGCCTACACTATGACTGTTCAAGTTTCTCCAATTTCAATTACTGCGGCTGTGTAATGTTGAATGGACACTTAGTGGCTTTTCCTAGAGGACTGCTTAATTAAACTTTGGGCAGACAACAAACCACCACCTTTGTGTTTGCCTTGTGTTGTTATTCTCTCCAGCCTCAATGTAGGCTGTAAGGAAATTGCTTTGGTGGGAGAAATAATATCTGCACTTAAATACTTGTTAGTGGAGGTCATTTCGTTATAGTGCGAATCGAGGAGTTTTATGATTGTAGTTTTTCCAGGTGTGCATCTTTCACTCTGCACTCATTTGACCTTGGGTATTACTGCCTTTGTTTGCCCAAGGGTTTTATTGATGCCCATGTTTTGATATAATTGCAATGCTCTCTGCTAGGTGGTTTGACATTGGCTGTGTAATTCTGGACGACCCTGGCAATGGCATTCACATCGAGACTTTCACACAGGCTACTCCTGTGGCTCTGGAACACGTACAGCAGGTAAGCAGTGTTACTCCTGCAGCTGGCACTCCACTTTAATTAAACCGTACATTACCCATAAGCTACTTGACACAGCATCAATGTGTTAAACTGCATGGCCGGAAATATCACAGGCTTGTCATGTTGAGTAGTGATGTTGGCCACAGCTGTGTCCCCGACAGCTCTGCCTGAGTAGTTGGTGGTGTTATCGTTCCTTTGAACTGCCTCGTAGCCTTGCTTCACGCACCGTGTTTAGAACTTCGCCTGCCAAACTGTCCAATGACTCAGCAATTAAAAAGCACTTCGTCTCGTCAAGCTCTCAGATCTCCTTGACGTTTGAGGTAGTGAATTTTAAGAGATTAAGTGGAGCAACATCCCGGTTTTACTTAACGCAGTCGTTCTTTTTTGCCAACACTTCCTGCAAGCTTATTTAAAAGAGTGGATGTCCCTTTATGCATTCATTTCACATTAATGTCTTTGTTGTTGTCATATGTTTGTAATAATCACCAAGAGAGAACATTTGGCTTGCCTCCATTTTGGAACATCAGCTTCTGCAAGTTATATGAAACCTGAAATTACATTAGGCTTTTTAAGAGATTAAAAAAGTTAACTAGGCAAACACTTGGCAATGATGGATGAGGATGATTTGATCAAAGTTTTTATAATGAGCTCAGATGCTAATATTATATAGTAATGCTAAGTATGAGGAAACAGACAGATTTTTGAGCATAACTGTAATATTAACTGTAAAGTCAATTGAAATAACAAAAAATTATAATAAATAAAACAAAATACTGATGCACTGAAATTAAGTCTTAACTTAATTGTTGAATTAGCATAATAATGTTGACACTTCTTCAGAAGTAATGATCAACATGCTGGGAAAGAGACCTGAGACAATAAGAGGACTAATTTGATTTTAAACAGCTTGCTAAATAATATTAGAAGCATTAAAATATAGTACCTTATGGTTTCATTATAGCATCTGAAGCTCAGTTCCACCGCACCTCAGTTTTAAAGGAGCAATGTAAGATTTTTAGTTTAAAACCGTCCAGAATAATCTAAAATATTAACCGAATGTAAAGAAAACGGTTTTCCAGTTTGCCAGAGACCTCAATGTATTGTGTTGCACAGATGTCTACTGAAGTTAGCATGCTAACCAGCTAACCTGTGCAGTCTTGTAGAACCACTTTGTACCTTAAAGCAGTAGTGAATCATTGTAGCATTGTATTCAGATTAGTCTAGCATTCGAAGATGAAGAAGTAGCACTGCCCAGACAGTGTACTATAACCTCTTGTCAATCGTGGTGAAAGTCCTGCTTCCAGTTAGATGCTGTAAGGACAGGTAGCTGATGAAAGAAACAGTAAATGCAATGATGGCTGAAGGTCTTGGCAAGCAAACCTGCTTTCACCTGGTATCCACGTTTCGTTAAATCAGCTGATGCTGAAAAGCATGGAAGCTTAAGACCACACTAACCGCAGCTGCAGCAGATCCTGTTTGTATGTTTCTTTGTTGATCTGCTGCTTAAACACACTTAAGTCTAATTTTCATTAAGATTATTCGCTCAGTGTTTTACTATTCCCAACGTGTTTCACCTCCTTTTTTTTCTTCTTCTTCTTCTTCTTCTTCTTTCTCCTCCTTCTTCTTCTTCTTCTTCTTCTTTCTCCTCCTTCTT
>CM067490.1:4180751-4312007 GCA_034552555.1 Semaprochilodus insignis | reverse complement strand
GTGTGTTATGCGCTGGTCCGTCTGGGTCAGACACAGGAGTGCTGCTGGACTGTTTAAACACACTGTCCACTCTATTAGACACGCATTCTTTGTTGATCCACCTTGTAGGTGTAAAGTCTGAGCCGATAGCTCATCTGTAGCTGCACAGTTTGTCACTTATCCTCTAGTCCAGTGTTTCTCAACCCTGGTCCTGGAGGCACCTTGCCCTGCACATTGTAGTGGATTCCCAGGACGCAGTTGACTGGATAGTTTTGGTTGGTGGACTGTTCTCAGTCCAGCAGTGACACTGAGCTGTTTAAAAACTCCAGCAGCACTGCTGTGATCCAGTCACACTAGCACCATGTGAGTGTCACTGCAGCACTGAGAATGATCCACCACCACCGTCCTGAACATTAAAGAACAGGGGGAAAGGGGATTAACAAAGGATGCAGAGAATCAGATCTGTAATTGTAGAACTACAAAGTGCTCCTCTATGGTACGTGGAGCTGATAAAATGGAGTGTAGATACAAGGAGGTGTTCCCTTGAAAGTGCTCAGTGTCTTCAGGTGGTTTGAAGTTTATGAAAACAAAAAGAGAACAGTATTTGGGGAATACTTAAAGCTTCCCCATCTGCAGTGATGTCCAGTAAGCAGAGTTCAGGTCATTGTCAACTTGAACCTCTGACTTAAACCTCTGACTTCAGACCACAGATAATGTCTTAGTACAACAGTATAATATGAAATAGTGCCCTTTTCATAAGCACACCGTATAGGCCTCGCATTTCTAAATATTTATGGATTAGCATGTCACAAACATTTACATGGTTATTTTTAAACACCATTTAAAAACGCCAGCTCTCCGTTACAAATATGAACTTTACATGATGAAAGAGCCAATCAAAATAGTCTACAGTTACTTAATGTCTCATTACGTTAATGTCTATTCATTTTAAAACACTTTAGGATAAGGACAATGTTCTGATGGGGACGAAATGTATGATGTAGTTTGCTAATGCAGTTGTGGTTTAAAATCGAGTCACATTGACAATTGCACAACTGCAGTCTGTAAGGTGAGATAATACAGCCGAATAGGACAAATATGGGCTCCAGAGATACAATTAGCCTACAGTACTCTGCTGGGAGATACTCTTTATATGTCAGATAGATGGCCTTCATCATGAACTGTGAAGTCTGCCATTAAGAATTCAGTCCCTTTCCTCCTGATCTCCCTCTAGGGCCTGGCCTCAATAACAAGCAACTCTGCGAGAGAAGGTGGAAGGAGTTCGATCTCATCTAATGAATTCTACTGGCCCATGTGTTAATCTGATGTATTTCACCAATTAGATGTAATTGGAGACCCAGACGCTCGTATTCAGCATTAGCGCAGAGCCAAGTAATAGGATGTTTCTTCCCTGGAACTGAAATAATGAGCGAAAGGCGCAGTGGCCAGGAGAAATAAGGGGATTGTCAGAGGAACTGGGTGAGAAATTCTGCTAGAGGCTCATGCAGTCAAGAACAAGGGCAAAACTGTATGACCTAGCTAAGAGCAGATAAAATAAGAGGCTAACAGAATTAGTATGACTTGCCCTAGGCCATCATACAGTGGCTTTACAGAAACCCCCGTTTTGCTGGTGCGCCTTAGTAGGTGTATAGTTACTAACTATGACTTGTGTTTTTCCATGTGCAGTATGTGTTAGCCATCCTCTTGCCCTTCATCCACTGTCGGCTGGATCATTTTACTTAGTTACAATACTCAAATCAGCCTCATACCCTTACCAACAAGGCTCTACTGACCGTTTCCACTAACAAAACGTTCTTGGTAACGCATGGGCTACAATCGATAACTGTGTGCCTATATAGTGTGCTCATGAGGTAGGTGTTTCTGATAAAACGGCAAAGTGTACGAACAAGGTGAGTGTACCTAATAAAGCAGGAAATTAAGTATAATGTAGTGTCGTAAGTGTGCCGCCTCCCATGAGCCTTCTTGTATTGCCCTGCGGCAGCCTAGCCAGTGGGACCCCCCTCTGTCTCAGCCATGGCAGATTGAAGGCTGGCTGATGTTTTGAAAAACTGAGAGTAAACCTTCCAAAAGATGAAAGACTAAGGGACACATTAAATATTACAAATATATATTAAATTGAGCTGTTTAGGCTTTTGTGTAATATTCTGTATATATACACCCATATCTACACTCATTGTCTGTTTTATCAGCTCTAGCTACTATATAGGAGCACTTTGTAGTTCTACAATTTGTGGTGGTGTGGTCGCGAGTGGTCGGTGTAATGAGGCTGCCACAAGAAATTCTGAGAGACACTCCAGTTGGGTCCAGCTGAACTTGATTTTATTTGATATTTCATGTGTGTTTTAAGTTTCAAAAAGAAAAGGAAAAGAACATAAAACAGTTACTAGGCTCCTTTCAACCTGTAAACCTGTAACGTGCACCTAGCTGCACTTTAACCCAACTGTCCACCGTCTTCCCTCATGCCTCTTTCATACCCCATAAGCCCCTCCCACTACTTGGAGCATACCATCGGCGGGGTTACACAAAAGAGCATAGGACAATTCCCACAGATCATTGACATTGCATACATTCAACATCTGAACTCATTCATCGAGCTAATTCTTATGTACACTTCCAGGTTTTACACGTAAAGGTTTTACACAAAGCTAGCTTACTGAATTATAATATTAACCAAATGTTACCCAGGTGTAGGAGTAGTAGGATGTAACTAGTGATGGGTCTGGCACCTTGACATCATCACACAGTTATAGACTGTTTATCTGTATACTTTCTTAGCCCCATTTCAGCCTGTTCTTCATTCTCAGCTCTGCAGTGACATTAGTGGTGTGTTAGTGTGTGTTGTGCTGGTGTGAGTGGATCAGACACAGCAGTGCTGCTGGACTGAGAATCGTCCACCAACTAAAACTGTCCAGCTAACAGTGTCCTGTGGGCAGCGTTCTGTGACCACTGATGAAGGACTAGAGGANCTGCAGTGACACTGACGTGGTGGTGGTGTGTTAGTGTGTGTTGTGCTGGTGTGAGTGGATCAGACACAGCAGTGCTGCTGGACTGAGAATCGTCCACCAACTAAAACTGTCCAGCTAACAGTGTCCTGTGGGCAGCGTTCTGTGACCACTGATGAAGGACTAGAGGATGACCAACACAAACTGTGCAGCAGCAGATGAGCTATCGTCTCTGACTGTACATCTACAAGGTGGACCACCAAGGTAGGAGTGTCTAATAGAGTGGACAGTGAGTGGACACAGTGTTTAAACACTCCAGCAGCACTGCTGTGTCTGATCCACTCACACCAGCACGTCAGTGTCACTGCAGTGCTGAGAATGATCCACCACCCACACTCTGTAGGCGTCCTGTGGGGGTCCTGACCATTAAAGGGGATAACAAAGTATACAGAGAAACAGATGGACTACAGTCTATAGACCTGTAGACTGTGGACCTACAAAGTGCTCCTATATGGTAAAAGGAGCTGATAAAATGGACGTAGAGAGAAGGAGGTGTACTTGATGAAGTAGCCAGTGGATATTGTTAAAATGGACCGTTGAACCATTTTTATCAGTCTGTTCAGGATGTAATTTTACCACCATACAAAGAGTAGCTGGAATGTTCATACTATGCAAATAAACGACTATAAAATCGACTATAGAATATAAGCGACTATATTCTCTCCTTTTGTCTAATGCTGAAAAACTATTAACTTCTACTTAATAAAGGAAGGCTGGCTCCTTTATGCTCAGAAAATGTCAGAAGACCCAGATGACCTACACTCAGTAATTGGTTTCAGACTGAGAAGGAGTCTACTCTTGCATGGCGGAGTGGAAAGATTGCTAGATCATTGTTTCTGGCAAGAGTGGGAACATGCCGAGCCTACAGAGAGAGCATGAGACTCAGCCCAGCAACTGCACCCATGCAATTATACTTGACTGACTTATCAAAACCTCTTTTCTTCCAGACTAATTCACTATTACCAAATGGAGTACCTGATTACTTCCTCTATGCCTTGGTTTACAAGGATTCTTTTGTTCGTGTGGGCTACAGCCTGTGACTAAAACAGCTAGCAGTGCAACTAAAAACATAAACTGGTGAGTCATTTTGCACAAACTGAGGAGATATAAGCTCACCTTGCGTCTTTAAGGTAGTAATAAATTCAGGCTCCTGCAGATGGTGTTGCACAAGGATGATACATACCTGCGGGGTGTGAGTGATGGGATTCATAGATTGGGAAAAGGTGGTACAGTGCAGTGAATGTCTCGTTCCATGTGTGGAAAATGGCTCCAAAGCAGATGTTAATGATTGGCTAAAAGGAGTGACTGCATTTGGGCGTGCCAAAGACCATAGTTTTAAGGAAGTAGCTGAATCTGGAGGAAGCGTACGGTCATACGGGTCTACCAGCAGTGGCTAAAATCCCAGTCTACAGGAAACTCTCCTCAGAATTGTGTCAGGGAAGGCATCCACCAAATCTGGCCCAACTGTGCAATTCTTTGATGCAAAAGTGGCTGAACACTGATGTGACCTACATCCAGAAACTTGTCCAGTCACAGCTGTTATTTGAGCTTGTGGAGGTTTTACACACTATTAGGTGAGTTTCAGTCACAGGTGACTCATTTTTGTCTGGTGAGCTTATAAAAGTTCAGGCCTCGGCTGAACGTGAACAAGAATCCCTTGCAGGTCATAACAAATTGCTCAGAATAATTGCATATGAATTCTTGTTGTTTTCAAGGCCGTTTTTAAGAGCTTGGGTGATGTATGTAAAGAATGATCTTTAAGTCCGTTTTTGTTGGGTGTTTGCTGGATGTAGGTCAGGGATCTAACTGGGACACTCCAGGATATCCACCTTTTTTGTTCCCCAGTCTCAGCTGTGTAGTTCTGGTTTGTTGCACTGCTGAAACGGAAAGCAAACTCCAGCTTTACTGCAGGGAAGCTGTGGGTTTATTCGCTAAGTAATTTTGTTCTCTGGTTCTTGGTGATGATAAATGTCCTAATAGCATAGCACTGTCACAAGCATGCCTCACTGTGGGGATGGTGCTGGTTTTGGTTTCAGGCTTACTGTTCTGCATTCAGGCCATACGCTTCCATTACAATTCCATCAGACCCAAACACCTTTTGCCCACCTGTCTAATTTATTTCCTTAATGTTCTTTCCCATACTTTCCTAGATTAGTAGAACCAGTTCTAGCTGGACTAAGAATGCAGCCTGTGGGGAACAATGTCTGTTGGCGGGCTAACATTAGAGACAATGGGCATTCATTCATTCAATAGATGTGATCCAGTGTGGAAATTCAGACCACCTCTACTGAAGTGTGTATTGCTTGAAGGATTGTACTGCGCTACATCTTAATTCATGTCTGTTACTGAGTCAAAAACTATAAATAAAAAAAAAAAACACAAAAAAACAGTGCCTACTGGAGTGAATGATGGGCAGGAGAGAAATTACAAGAAAGATGGAGATGGACAAGTCAGACAGCGGTGGTGCAGATCCAGCTGAAAGCGAAACCCAGTCGAGTTCTGCTGAAGTTGAACTGGAGGGAAATGAGGTGAAGCCCTGGCCATATTTAAGGGACTTCAGCTTCAAGCGCATTGAAGGCAACAGACTGAACTAGCAGCTTACAAAAACTCGACTTCAAACCTTCAAACCTGAACAAGCATGTAGAAGTAAGTTCTGGTACTGGTGGTAGTTAAAAATAAGTTTTCATAGTTTAGTAAAAGGCTTTGCTCAAATTACCCCAAATTCTATCTATCTATCTATCTATCTATCTATCTATCTATCTATCTATCTATCTACCTATCTACCTATCTATCTACAGTAGCCACAGTTTCAGTGGTTGTATTGTTTAAAAATGTTTTATGGGATGTTCTGCACTGAAATGACATTACAGTTCCATAAATGTCTTAAGTGTTGTGTGGCGACATGTTTTATTTTGTTATTGCTGACAAATAAACAACAAAATACAGAGCAATAACGAAATGAACCATGCTGACACATGACATTTAAAACATTTATAGAAGTATAATGTCATTTCAGTGATTTAGATTTTAAATGAGCTACTTTTTCCTTTTACTGGAGTCGATTTGTAGGCCAGTAATACTGCTTATACTGAAGTAAAATTTCATCAAAGTAATAGTACTTGAGTACATACCTGATTATGATTTTTAGTAATCTTTCCACATCTAGTAGGAGGAGACCCTTACAGAAAAGTCACATAGACCTATACTTGTGACCTATACAGTGTTTTACATGTGAACAGTGCAAAGCACTGCCGTGGTTTTTGTAAGGGGAGAAACTCTAATATTTTGAGCCAAAATCCGGGCTTGCTTCTGCCTGAAGACTAGAACCCCTGTAAGGAAACCATTTTTAAAATGATGCATCCTGTCAAATTCATACTCCAACTAAGGCTCAGCATATCACCTGAAAGTTCTGGTGTCCACCCCTATCATAGAAACAAGCAAATGCACCGCATTTACACCCCCATAATTTACATACTACAACGGAGCGACCTAAATGAAAATAGCAGACTATGTGGATAAAGCTACCGTTCCAGACTGTGAAGGGGATGTTTCTACTTCTTTATACCCTTTCCAAGACACAAAACTGTCAAAGGTCATGGATGATGATCATCTTTAAACAAGGCTGACACTGGCTTCCTACTGGCCAGCTTCTTAGTCTAATGTTCCATTCCACCATAGACTACTACAGCTTGCTAAGGCTTCAGAATGTAACTGCAGCACCATTTAAGGTGGAGAATTAGCAAAGAAACAGAGAAATTACAAAGCATATGGTTAATATGAAGCCAACTACATCTCACACAACTACATCTTAAACAAGATCCAGTGCAAATGAACAATTTTACTCCACTCCAGACAGCTTCTCAAAGCTTGAAAATGTCAAGCAGCTTCACTCAGTGTTTAATACTGAAGAGCCTGAAAAGAGCAGCGGTTCCACCTTAATTAGCATCACAACCTGAACAGCAGCCTGTAAGTAGCAGCTATACTGCGTGACTGTATCAGTGTTTAACACAAAGTTAATTTACTTTGTGTTGCCAAATCACCCACCGCTTATATATATAAATATATAAATGCTGTAAAAGAAAAAAAAAATATATATATAGTTGTGCAAAAATAATTTTATCTTTTTTTCTGCACAGTTTAAAAGCTCTAGTTACTCTTTCAATTTGGTGAATATTCATGATGGACAGACCAATAGCAGTAAGTCGTTCACTGTTGCATTGTGAGTTGAGATCAATATATGCACATGTTAATGTTACTGCTGCTGGCAGCCTGGCCATGTTAGTTGATGCTGTGTTTCCTTGTTGATGAAGACCTTCTGCTCCATCTTCTCTTCAGTCCAGTGTAGGGAGACATCTGATGTAGACAGAAAGCCTTCCATAAAAGGCAAATTTATATCTCTGTACTTTCTCCTACATATCAACAAGATCACAAGAGCAAAGTAGCCCATTGCCAAAGTCTCCTGCTGCTCAGACATTTCTCCTGAACAAAGGAGCCCAGTAATCCAACACCAGTCTCCTCTTAAGTTGTTAGTAGAGATCTCAAAAAAAGTCATACACTGGGCTCAGATGTGCCGTCTGCAGCTTTCTCCGACCGAGCTCTTATAAAGATACATCAAATGTCACAAATGGCCATCCTGTCCTTTGTGGAACTGTCTCACTTTGTCTGTGACCTTTCTTTCAGAAATGTCAAAGCTCAGTATTATACTAGAGGAGAAGAACTGCAGAAGAAAGCCTGCTCGACAGGGTTGAAGGACAGGCCGTTAGAGAGCGAACATTTACAGAACCTTCCTACAGCATGCTGGCCTAAACTCACTTACTCAGGATGTGCTACAACAGGATGATACATGGAGGCGCACGGCTAACAGGCAGGGTGAGTGGTGGCTGCAGCACCATTACCTTCAAAACCCTCCAGCACAAGGACTCTCAAAGTCATGCAACCGTCAGGGATCACCTTAACTGACAAAATGAAGGTTGAGGTCATTGTAAAACTAGAGAACCAGGAGAGTCCTAAGAGGTCACCCACAGCAGGAGAACTCAATATAGTCAAGAACAGAGATGGGTTTTGGCTGCTCCTGAAGAACCATAACCTGAAAACATACCGTAATCATGTTCAGGGAGAATGAGATTAGACCTCCATTAATACAGTATGTACTTATAGGGATATTTACTGTAGAAGGGGATGTGGATGTATCCAGAGGCATATAGATACCGTATATAGATACAGTATATAGAGAGATATAGAGAGGAAAATCAGAATTCACAGCTAAATTTGTTTTCACAAATTGTTTTTAAATTGCAATTTGTTGTTGCACAGACTTATTTCTTACTTTGACTTACTTCTTTACACTGGCCGAAACCACGACTATACCAAGACTAGTATAGTATACTGATCCTTTCTATGCATGAGCTTCACATAAGTATTTTTAAAAAATGTGTCTATATCATGAAAAATGTTTGATGCAGTATGTAAGCGCTCTCCAATCCATACAGTCCAGTATATGGATCAGTCCACCAAACTGGTTCAAAGTCACGTTTCTCACCAAGATCTGTCTCCAGTGGTGGAAAGCAACTGCAGTGTTAACTCTTGTTTTGCTTCTATCACTTCTTTTGTTTGCTGCTGAATGAGGTTTCTTGCTAAGAGGTTCAGCCATTGTTGCATTTACTCCTCCTTTCGTTGTCTATCTGTCCTTAAATGATCTAACCAGGAGCGGAACCTTCAACACAGTATTATAATAAAGTCAGGGCAGTGCTTCTTCCTCAGCTGTCACTGATTCTGCTCGGCGCTACAGTGACTCACTATCACCTCTTCGAGTAGTCAAGTCAAGGTTTATTTATATAGCACCTATTGTAACAGCTGCTGCCACAAAGCAGCTGTACAGAGAATCCGGGTCCAAGCCCCTGATGGGCAAGCCAAGTGTGACAGTGGCAAGGAAAAACTCCCTCAGAACAAGAGCAGGAAGCCTTGAAAAGAACCAAGACTCAAAAGGGGAACCCATCCTCCTCTGCTCGACACCAGATAGCAAAACAAGCACAAAAGCAATATAACAAAGGTAATAATTTACAATTATATCCAATATTGAATATATATTAAATTATAACTGTTCGAGTTCTATGAGAGTATCAGTGAGAAACAGACGTGAAAGTCTGAATGAAACTCTGTTACCAGTGGAACCAGGAACTAGAAGTCTACGGTGATGATCTGTTATTAATATGAGAAGCGTTCTGTGTTTTGCGGGGCAGAGGAAGAAATGTCTGATTAGTTTGTGAAGCAGGAAAAAAAGTCTGTGTTTAAATAGCAGGATCATTGGATGGGTCAGTGGGACGGGCGAAGCTTCCACAGAGCATAGGACAGCATGAAGCTCCATGGTAGCTAAACTGGTCAGAAATGCAGGCAAGCAGTGGATACCCAGTCAAGGCAGATGAAACAGCAGAATCAGACAACACAGGATGGGAAGTAGTTCCGAAACAGACCACACAGGATGGGAAGTAGTTCCGAATCAGACCACACAGGTTGGGCAGTAGTTCCGAATCAGACAACACAGGATGGGAAGTTGTTCTGAATCAGACCGCACAGGTTGGGCAGTACTTCCGAATCAGACAACACAGGATGGGAAGTAGTTCCGAAACAGACCGCACAGGTTGGGCAGTAGTTCCGAATCAGACCACACAGGATGGGCAGTAGTTCTGAATCAGACAACACAGGATGGGCAGTAGTTCCGAAACAGACCACACAGGATGGGAAGTAGTTCCGAAACAGACCACACAGGATGGGAAGTAGTTCCGAAACAGACCACACAGGATGGGCAGTAGTTCCGAATCAGACAACACAGGATGGGCAGTAGTTCCGAAACAGACCACACAGGATGGGCAGTAGTTCCGAAACATGTACATGACACTGCTTTGAGCTGATTATAAACACATGGAATCATTATATTTTTTCATTGTAACACAAAAAGCTTAATTCTAAATGTAAAAACTGTATTCTCAATACTGTTCAATGTAACATGGACTCAATAAAGATACATTCACATCTATATTCTGAATATTTGTACCACATTATTGCCCAGCCCTGGGTATGGCCTTCTGGGAGACAATTCAGAATCTAGTATAAAGGATGGAGTTTGCTCAGATATTTAAATTTTTCTTTCGTTTAGTCAGCACAAAAGACTCTTCAGCAGTTTGTTGTTGTCCCCTACCTATGACAGCAGATCAACAAGCAAAAGGAACTGGAGCTCAAATATGCTGAATGGCTGAGGAACGTGGTTATTTTGGTTGCGAGTGACACCGGCACAAAGTCTGACAAGCAGGCGCTCAGCGATTGTGCATCACACGTAACGTTAGAACAAACAGAAATTACGAAGGACAGAGCAGACATCAAGAGAGACATAAAATCAGACCCTAAAATAGGACTGTAGGAATCAGGCACTTAAGGAGATGGGCGTGAAAGTGCAGGCACTGAATCGCTGTGAAGCTGTCCGCTCCAAGGGCAAACTACAGCATGTAGTTAAGGCTGTAGAAAAACGTATTGACAATAACATCCTTCTCTGCTGGACATCTGCACAAATCCATGATAAAGAAGCAGGCCGAGAAGACCACCAGCCGCTACCACCCAGGATAGGATGCCGTCTACTCTAGAAACATTCCTTTAGAGCTGTAAATCTGAATCAGGATCTTTATTTCGCCAAGTATGTCACACATACAAGAGTCACACATGTATGACATGTAACGAGCACAGACTGTTAACTATTATTACGCTGGGGGATAATTACAATAAGATACAATAAATAGAATAAAGAATAAAGAGTATGTGGGTATTCTATAAATCTGTTCTCAGTAAGTCTGAGTAAACATATACCCTCATCATCAAAAGAATAGTTGCACATAGTTGAAGGATTGCAATACTATTGTCTCAGTATGGAGTTGTAGAGGTTCCTAATGGTGTCCTGTGATAATCCAATCCATGCAGCTTGAATATTCTCACACAGTTCCTGCAGATGGTGCGGTAGGGGTGGAGGTGGTATGACATCAGGCCCCCTGGACGGGTGACGCGTGACAACAAAACGTTCATCTTGGTGCTGACCACGGTGCCTCCACACACGGATTTGTTGGTCATCCCCTTTAAGACAAAAGCGGGACTCGTCACTGAAGATGACCCGCTGCCATTCTGAGTCACTCCATGACAGTCTGGCATGACACCATTGCAGTCTTTAGGTGACGTTGACGTGGTGTTAAGGGCAGTCGCCGGTCTGCGTACTTGTAGTCCTGCATTGTGCAGCCGTCTGCCAATGGTGCTGGCACTAACAGGATGACCCATGGGCATCACTGTTCGCTGATTGTCCACAAACTATTCTTTTGATGATGAGTGTCAGCTGGGCAAATATGCGTTATGTTACTGTAGTACGGTGAGATTCGGTTCAAATGTAAGTTCACAGTTCAAGTTTAAAGGCCAGGTTCCACAAACTCCACAGCAGAGATGCACGTTTTTGACTAAAAAGCTAAAGAAATGATTTTGCAGTAGCGGAGCTGAACATCTGGACATCAAAACAAGCCAGATTTACATCCAATATGTCAAACCTATCACACCAGCACATAAAGGCTAAGAATAGAATCAGTTATTATTCCCATCCTGGCTTGCACGCCAACTGTGATGAGGCTGTTTCAGGCCTGGGCTTTGTCTCTCTGGATTGTGGAGACGATTAAGTTCGTCTTGAGCTCCGGCAAGGCTTAGCAACCCATTCTCGGTTGCACTGTTTCTCTAGTACACCCAGTCCTCAGAGGCTTCATTTCAGGGTGTCTTTGTCATGTGTGTGCCTGGCAGTATGTCGTATGTTACAGACTACATGACACAAAAATCCTTGAAGTGTCAGACAAAAGACTAAAAAAAGATTCTCTGATATCTCTGAAGTAGCGAGCCTTCAGTTCAATTCATTTCAATTCATCTGTATTGTCATTATACCAATACAGGGTTGTACAGTGTAACAAAACACTGTCAGGCTTCTTCTCCAGTGTTGTAAAACGTAGACAGATAGTAAGTACAGTGCAAAGACAAGAAACCGGAGACACAATACAAAATGTTCATATAGAGGAAAAAAGATGTGCGGGATGTGCAAGAGCAGTAAGTGTGCATCAGAATGTAACTAATGTAACTGAATGTAACTGAGCTGCAAACAGCAGTTAGCATATTGTAGCTGTCCAAAGAAAAACAAATATCTCCAAAATGGCAACTTTACAGGAGAGGACAAAAACCTCATTTAACTTTAATGGAAGTCAATGGAACCAGACGTCTTTCCAAGCACTTTTGGGCCATTTCTGTTGGTCCATTTATCATGAGATTTTGGACAAATGGACAAAAATGGAGATACATGTTTTTCATTGGACAGCAACGATATGCAGCTGAGTGAAATACAGCTTAGTGTTAAGCGTACAGTGTACATACTGGAAAGGAAAGTGCACTGACAATAAATGGAGTTCCATTAGTATCCTACGCTGCCAGACTGGCAGCGACCCCCAGAACAAGGTATTTCTTGCTGTGTATTTTCTCCTCGCAATTTGCTCCACAAATGCGCTTAATGCACTAATAGCAATCCCATCTCATGCTTGACACGGTCAGTAATTGTACGGTCTGTTCAGACCAATAAAACACCGTATTAGTCATTCCATAGAACATGACTGTCTGTCCCGACTGATCGAGTCAGGCGAACGTGTGCAGATGTGGATGAGATATTAACATTTCACTTTAGAGGGGGGATCACTGGCAGAGGGTCGTGCCTCAGCATGGAGGTCCTGCGCTTAACATTGCCATGGAAACAGGCTGCGGAGCTGCATGGCCCGTTCCCACACACAGCCAGCGGGCTCTGCAGCCTCTACAGCCTGCGTTCCCCTCTCACAGATGAATAAAATAACAGAGGTCGCCGCT
This sequence comes from Semaprochilodus insignis, assembly GCA_034552555.1. Classification (NCBI taxonomy): domain Eukaryota; kingdom Metazoa; phylum Chordata; class Actinopteri; order Characiformes; family Prochilodontidae; genus Semaprochilodus; species Semaprochilodus insignis. The sequence goes on along the minus strand of CM067490.1, from coordinate 4,299,090 downwards.
ACTCTTCCGCAGTGTGACACTCACATGGCAAATTCTGCGCACACTTTACAGGTCTGTGTGCATTTGATATGGTGCATTATGATCCAGTGCTTGTACTAATGTATGTAGTAGGGCAGTAAAACTCTTTTCTTTAGGATGCCATTCAAAGCATGATGAGCCGGTTATTTGTTATGATTCAGAATATACAAGGAAAATACGATGAATACACAAATATGACAAATATGACAAATATGCTACTTATAGGCACATATCCCGGGAATCTAGCAGTTGGCTGAGATTAATGGGACACTAACAAAAATCTCTAAGATCTGAACGAGAAAGAATGTAAATGTTGAGTTTTCAGTTTAATATACTATATTGATCTCCTACAGCTCCGCTGCTGGAAGAGCTCTTAAACTCTAGAACTTAATCGCATAGAATATTAGAAATGCAGCTCGATTGGTGTTTTCAAATGCTTATGCCAGCACGGGGGTCCAATCTTATCCGCAAAGTGCCAGGGTAGCTGCAGTGTTTCATTCCATGAAAGCAGGAGCACATATGTTTAGTCGACTTAAGACTGAGCACGTGATTGCTCCACCAGAATCCAGTGTGCTCATTTGGAAACACCCTACGCTATTAAGATCGGCATATGTTAGCCCAGGAGTTCCCAACCTGGTCAGTCATCCTAGACAGTCATGTTTGCTCCCACCCAACTAACAGCACATAGGTTTGAAGGACACATGAGTCCTTAGAGTGCTGTGGCTCGTTTTGGACTGTGGCCTGTAAGTGTGCCGTTATTTTTCAAAGGAATATTAAGAAAAATCAGACACAGTTCCAAAATCAGTGCAGTCAACTTACCACTACTACCAAGTTTCACAGACAGAGTTATAAGCCCCCAGTATATACTAATGACATTAGGCTGTGTGCAAAATACCCCCTGATATTTGGAGGGGTGCCATGTTGGCTGACTACTCCAGTGTTTGCTGGCTGCTAACTCAGCATTGTCTGGCTGCTAACTAGACTCACCACAACCCCGTGGTTTTGTGGATATTGGGAATAGATGAAAATATCAGCTGTTGTGTGAGATACTCCCATGTCCTCTTGTCATCTAGCACTTAGCTGACTAATATATACGTAGAACTTATCATAGCTTACCTGAGACATAAGTGCTTCTTATCTAGAGAAATCAGATATAAATACAGTCATGGCAGAAAGTGTTGGTGCCAATAATTTTGTCTGGCCCATTTTTGGAGTTTAGTGTGAAATTATGTCAAATTTGCCTTTTTTCTCTGTTTTTTTAATGTTGTTCCAATATACACAAAGGAAATACACATGTGTGTAACAAAACATGTAATTGCAATAATTTTCTGGGAGAAATATTTGATTTTCTGGAAAAAAAAATTCACTTTTGGCCATGACTGTATAAATATATAAATCAGAGTTAAATACATCAAATAGATCCATTCATACACTATCACTAAATTTAAGAGCTGGTATGTTTCCGTTACCCAGGTATGTTCAGTGATCTAGGTGTGTTTCAGTTATCCAGGTATGTTCATTTATCCAGGTGTGTTCAATTATCCGGGTACGTTCAGTTATCCAGGTGTGTTTCAGTTATCCAGGTATGTTCAGTTATCCAGGTATGCTCATTTATCCAGGTACGTTCAGTTATCCAGGTGTGTTTCAGTTATTCAGGTGTGTTTTTATCTAATTAATTTCTAGTAAATTATAAGGACATATTTAATAAAAAATTAAATATGAAGTTTTAAAATGTTTGTGAAAATGTTACTGGCCCTGTAGATCACTTCTGATTTATTGAATAGTACGGTATGCTGTGTGAATCCTTAGCTTTTGCTTCTACGACTCTGCTACAACATTGTGACATCACAACCATACTTTATTTTAAAAACATGTGTTTGCCACATGTATGGACCTGGGAGCGAACACTATGCTTCAATACATTAGTAATGTTCGCCATGGAACAGCAAATTCTTTTATTACAAAAGTAACCAAAGGGAAATATTCTATAAATTTGCCACTATAATGTTTTTCACCCAGTACCAAACTCAATTTCCTCCCAAACAAAACGTTCCTCCCTGGGCCCTGAGTGGGGTGCGGAGTCAGGACTGGCCTGAATTACCTCCAGTTTGTGGATTATGCTGCTCCACAAACTTTAAACCTGGTGGGAAGATGCTGAATCGAAGCAGAATTTAGCATTTCCCTCTCGCCTCCATAAATCTCAGCTCTAGTGTCTGAAACCAGAAGCGCAGAGACATTAGGATGCATTCGGTGCGCTGAATGTTGCAGGAGAATGGATCAGAGGTGCAGCTTGAGTCTGTCTTACTGAGACATCCAGAAGCAGCTGAAGCTTTCCTGTGCTGAGCTCCGTGTTTGAACAGCACACGTCGCCTCTGCTGATTGCAAGGAATAAACCGGCTTTAATCCCTCTCCTCAGCCTCACAAGATGCTGCGTCGAAGCTGCACTCCCTCTCTCACTCTGAATGCTAAACCTATATGATTCTCAGCCCAGAGGAAATTGCTTGCTGAAATGTGAAGTTGCTGGTGAGATAATTGGCCAAATATTACATGAGCTGATTAAATTCCTCAGCAGCTTTTAGAGAGAGAGACTGGTGAGAGTATGAGGACTTGGATTCTAGTTGTAAACACTAAAGAAGAACAAGTGCTGGGCTTTAAAGATAATCTGCATCACTGATCTCCATCTGTAATATTTTCCTTGAAGAAAACCCTTTTTTTTAGAAAACCATGAGCATTATTATAGAGTTGCCCCGCACCCCTTCACAGGTATAACAGTGTCCATGTCACACTTCCGGGTTTCCCCACTGCCTCCAATCTCCTGGACTCCATCTCCCAGAGTTCATCCCGTGATGAAGTCATGACCACATGTCCTGAACTCTCCATTCACACTCCACTTCCTAGATCTGGCTCACCTGAATTCTGATTGCTTCACCTGCATCTTGTTTCCCCTTCCATATATATACCTCTCATTTACGCACCCTCTTTGCAAAGTATTGCCAAACTCGGTTTTCTTACTGAGTGGTCTCGCTGTCTCTATCTGGTTACTATTTTTGGTCTCGACTCTTCTTCGTTCTCTGACTCTCTCTCTCGGATTCTCCCTTTTGGTTTTGATCGCTGTACTGATTGTTCATTCTGGTTTAGACCTCCCCTTTCGCTCTCTAGATTTTCCCTCTGGTTTGGTTGCCTGTTTATCTGACCCTTGCCTGTCTCTCTCTTCTCCTTCTGCCTCGCCCATTATTGCTCTGTATTTGCTGCTGACTTTGATTATCAACTTGTCTAATAAACACTCTTTGACTTTTAGCTCGGCATGCATCAAAGTATGTTTGTTCTTGACAGTCCACAAGATTTAACAGTGTGTCTGTGGATATTTGTGCCCGTTTCAGGCACTGATATTGGGCAAGAAGGCTCACAGTCGAAGCTGTTGTTCATCCCACTGGTGTTCAATGGGGTTGAGGTCAGGGATCTATGCAGACCCCTGGAGCTCCTCCACACTGAGCTCATTAAACCATGTCTTTATGGTCTTTGCTTTGTGCACACCAGCACAGTCATACAGAGACAGGAAAGCACGTAATTGTCTTAAATGTCTCTGTGTGCTGTAGCATTAACATTAACCCTCACTGGAACTCAGGGGCCCAAACCCTGGAAAACAGCCCCAGACCATTATCCCTCCTCCTCCAAACTTTACTGTTGGCACTATGTATAACAGTAGATAGTGTTCCCCTGACATCTACCAAACCTAGACTTGTCCATTAGACTGCAGTATAATGAAGCATGATTCCTCACCCAAGAGGAACACGTTTCCACTGGATTCCAGCGGCAGAGTGCTTTAAATTCCTCAATTTCTCAACCTGACCACCGATGGGCCATAAAGCACTCTGTAGTGGTCCTGGGGGCTGTACTCAAGTGCTGTTTCAAATGAGTCACAAAACCCTTGAAACTAAGACCATTGCAAGACCTTTAAGCTCTTGCTTAAAGCCAGTGGAGTATTTTCAGTGCAGCTCCAAATTACAGTCCACATCTACCTTGTACATTTCTGTTCTTTTTTTTTTTTTTTTCCCTGTTTAACATGATTGGAAAGACTTTTTAAACATTATTTTTAACGTAACTGCAAATCTTGGTTTGAGTGTCTGGGCTGAATTAGACAATGTATTTTTTTGCAGGCCCCAATTCTCCCTTTTTTATTTTTGATTGTTTTTATTTGTTTATATATATTTTCTTATATATAAATTAATTGTATTTATTGAAGCTGACTGTAGTTTTTTGGTGGGCTGCTATGCTTTGTTGTTATTTGCCTTGGTGTGAAAAAGGTTAAGAACCCCTGCTTTAAACCACTCCAGCCAACTCTTGGCATTGCACATAGTGATCTTAGACTCGTCTTCAGCTGCTCGGCCATGATAGCCCATTTAATGAAGCTCCTGACGCACAGTTCTTCTGCTGATGTTGCTTTTATGGTCTGGTTGGGTTTAGGTAGTGAGTAATGAAACAGATGATAGGCTAGTTTTACATTACATGCACTTCAGCATTGATGGCCCCACTCTGTGAGTTTGCATAGTCTACTGCATTGTGGCTGAGCTGTTGTTACTCCTAGATGCTTTCATTTCACAACAGCAGGTATGGGGCAGAAATTTCACCAAATGACCTGTAGCATAGGTGGCATCCTACGGCACTGAGCTCTTCTTCAGCCACTGTTTGTCCATAGAGATTGCATGGCTATGTACTTAATTTGATGTACCTGTTAGCAATGGCCTTTGGCCATATAGTCTGAATTGTATTTGTAAAGAGGTTTTTTTTTGTAATTTGTATGCAACTACTAAGATCTTTTTATGAACACATGTATCATATCTTTTCGTCTTGTCATACGCTGCAGACATATTTTTGGTTCAGATTGATTTTTGGAGAGAGTGAAATGGATGAGAGAAAAAAAGGATCCCCAGTTGACTCTGGCCAGATACAGCTCTCTCTCCCCTAGATATGTGGACCTTCAGGTTTGTAGAGAAAAGTCATTTGTCAGGTGAGTCGAGCCTATCGGTCTGGCAGACAGAGAGATGAAGGAAGTAAACACCTTTTCTGCCAATGCACTGCTTTACTGCCCTCTCCCAGTGCTTGTAATTTAGCCACTGGCTACTTCTCTACATTCTGAGCCAATGTCAAAATCCGTCTGGCAGGCTGAGGCTATGACCCCACTGCAGGCGTCCGCACCAGTCTCAAACTGTCAAACATACCTCCCCAAGCAGAGAGAGAGAGAGAGAGAGAGAGAGAGAGAGCTTCATGTCAGTGTGCTTCATTCTTCATGTCATTTTGTATATTATAACACTTTAGGCTTTTAGAGGTGAGTGGATGTGTGTTATTGAGGTGTACGAGGCTTTGTTGCCTTGAGCCACTTGTGACAAAGAAAAATGTGACTTCAGCTTCATGTAAGGCACAAAGGGATCACATGCAGGTTTTAGTGGACTGTAGCTGGACACTGCCATTAAAAATAGACTTTATCCACTCACTTCCAGTGATTTGCTCTTAGTGTCCACAGAATGGTAGCAGCTCCGGCACTTGCAAGAAACAAATTTGTGAAGGTAGTTCTGAAGCCATGGGCGGAGCTACTCAATTGGGCTCCCACTTGATGTAGGAAGGAGAAAGCCAAATTTGAATGGCTTGTAGAATCCTATGGTTTCTGATCTAGATAGTCCACAAAAAAACTGACTGGGTCTTTTTTTCGTGGGTTTTGTGGGTCGGTAGGCACTCCAGATACCCAAGCATATGAGCACAAGCACTGAAAAAAGGAGTAGATATACATATAGGGTGAATGTCTCATTCCATATGTGGAAAATGTTTCGCAAAGCAGATGTTAATGACTGGCTAAAAGGAGTGATTACATTTGGGCGTGCCAAAGACCATAGTGTGAAGGAAGTAGGTGAATTTGCAGGTGTATGGAAGCATGCGGTCATACGGGTCTACCAGCAGTGGCTAAAATCCCAGTCTACGGGAAACTCGCCGCAGAATTGTGCCATGGAAGGTGTCCACCAAATCTGGCCCAACTATGCAGTTCTTTGATGCAAGAGTGACTGAGCATTGATGTGGCCTACATCCAGAAACTTGTCCAGTACATGCCAAATCAAATCACAGCTGTTATTACACGCTATTAGGTATGTTTCCGTCAGATATGACTCATTTTTTGGATCTGGTGAGTTTAGACATACGTATATATGTGTGTATATAATAGTGAATGTTGAAGTTACATAAACCCGCCCCAACACCAAAAACTGGACCTCAGGGAAAAAAACATAAAATATGAGAAAAGTATAGGATATACGGGCCCTTAAAAGTAGCTGTTTTCCTTACCCCAGAACATTCCTCTGTCATAACAAGGTGCTGATGCATCCCATGACGTGGTTCATAGTCCATGTAATAGCGTTCTAATATGTGGAAAAAGTGGTGATCCGTCATGGTCTGTCCTGGGTCAGTAGTGACGATTAGCCCAGCCGTTCATTCGTAATATAGGGTCAGTATGTCAGGGAGCACCCATTCCTCCCTGCCACCATGTGAAGGTCAGTGCATTCATAGTCAGTTCAGTCTGATCCAAATGCACTAACCTAGAAAACACTATTCTGCTCTTGCCATATTCTGTCCAGGTAAAACTGCCCATAGATCAGGCTATTACAGGAGGGCCAGTGACCTCATTAAGATTATAATCGTGGCTAATAGATTATCCCAGGTCAGGCACCGGTAATCATATATATAGGTGGGCCCCGGGATGGCCAATGATGACAAGTTAAAACAAACCCTTTATCAGGCACTGATATCAGCTTTGTTTTTGCCAGTATCAGCAAAGCCTATAAAGCAACATGGTGTTGGTTTATGTAGGCCACAGAAGATTAGTCACTAGCCGCATAATCATTTCAGCTAATGCATACAAGAACATTTAATATAGGCACAACTTTGAATTTGAATTTCTTTCCCTCGTCTTCTCCGTGCGAAGATAATCTTTCATTGGCGACCGCTGTCACGGTCAAGCGATACACTTAAAAAGAAGAGGAGAAAACAGGTCATAATGTGGCAATTGATTTATACAGATGAGTCAATGAGACCTCATGTGTTTAAAGGGAAAATTTACAATCTGTAACACAAAATAACCAAAACCATATTCCAGCTTTAGCTTACATTTACAGTTATGCTGCCGTTTAAAGATCATCTTCAGACCACACACAACCCTGTTTCCGAAAAAGTTGGGATGCTGTGCAACATGCAAATAAAAACAGAACACATTGATGGACAAATCACTTAAACCCCATATTTAATTGAAAATAATACAAAGAGGGCATATCAAATATTGAATCTAACAAATTATAGTAAATATTGAATCTGAGAAATTATAGGTTTTTTTTTAAATGTGTACTCATCATCAAAAGAATAGTTCCACAAATAGTTGCACCCAGAAGGAATCAACCAACAGTAATGAAACTTGGTGGGTAGGTTTGACATCGTGAGACATGTGAATGATTTCATTTTCACGCTCGGTTGTGCATGTGACGTAAGCAAGGACGGGCTTTATCTCTGTACCTGACTGACCCAACAGCCACAATTGCAGACACTCAGCGAGCAGTGATGCCCTCCATGAGTCATCCTGTTAGCGCCAGGACCATCGGCAGACGGCTGCACGACACAGGACTAAATGCACTCAGACCGTTACAATGACTGCCCTTAACACCACGTCAACGTCACCAAAGACTGCAATGGTGTTATGCCAGACTGTTATGGAGCGAGTCATCTTCAGTGTAGAGTCCCGCTTTGTCTTGATGGAGACGACCAACAAATCCGTGTGTGGAGGCACTGTGGTCAGCACCAAGATGAACGTTTGTTGTCATAGCTCACCCGTCCAGAAGGCCTGGTGTCACTCCACCTCCACCCCTACCGCACAATCTGCAGGAACTGTGTGAGAATATTCAAGCTGCATGGGATGGATTATCACAGGACACCATTAGGAACCTCTACAACTCCATGCTGAGACTCATTAGCAAACATGGTGGCCTGACTCCATGCTGAGAGGCACTACTTCTGTATGTGTAGCTCAATAAATATTGCCCATATCAGTCAAAATTTTTCATAATTTATCTATCATTATTATCTTCGTTCCCAATATCATTGCAATCCCCACTTCCTTCTGGGTCCAACTATTCTTTTGATGATGTGCTGTATATGCCAGTCTTGAATTTGATGCCAGCAACCCATTTAAAAACAGCAACGCTAATGATCTTCACACTTAAGGAAGGGGCTCAGTCAAAAGACTGATAGGTCTTTGAACCTCACTCATTCACTCACTCACTCACTCACTCACTCACTCACACACATTTAGCAGTCTAAAGTTTTCCACAGTAACAACCATTTATCACATATGTTGCGTTTGTGTGCATCATTTAAAGAGGAGAAACAGCTGTAAACCCACACTAGCAGCGTCTCACAAATGCATGTGATTGCAGCTTCCAGAACAAGAGGGTATATCATGTATTACTAAAGGCTGTGGAGTTCTTTTGGATTAAATATTTTGTCTTTGTTGCTGTATGTAAATGAGTTTTGCTCTAATTGAGTGCCACTCCACTCTCCCTCAGTATTGCTTTAACTATTGTTGCTATAAGGGTGACAGAATGCCTCGGTACTGTTATAGTTCACCATCTACACCAAGCCAAAATAGTTCTCTATATCAGTATAACTGACCTCAGGTCACAGTTTCACGTTATCTAACCTTGTTCCAACCACAAAAGACATGAGAGAGCGACAACGACAAAACCAAAACCCATTATAATCAATAAAGCTGTCAACACCAGCTGCAAGCGGAGACCTCATTTCTATTTTTGACGCGCCACCTCTCTCTGCCGTTCCACCTCAAAATTGAAGAGGACGACCTCAAGGATTTCTATCACCCTTCCGGTAAACAATCTGGAGAGAAATTGAGAGTGCTGAAAGTTAAAGTAAATGCAGTGTGTATACAGTGTGTTTTGAAAGTGATTGATATGGATACTTAGCTAGGTAGACTTAGCAGGTAAAAGCTGGCCATCACTGATGCAGTATGATGGTGTTTTAACTGTGTTGTTTAAACTAGTAATGTTAAATGTAGGAATAAAAAAGAACCAAGCTTCTCATATAGCAAGAGTTTTAGAACTGAGCATCAGTATTTCAGTTTTTCTTGATTTAGTTTTGAAAAAAATATCTGACTAATAATAACTATGAATAGCTATGAAAATTGACATCATGCTTTCTTATCACCTGGAGGTAATATGTATATGTATAACAAAAGAAAAGCACAGACCCTAAAACTGAACCTTGTGGTACTCCACAAGAAATCATACATTTTCAATAAATTATAAACAGTAAGTTAAGTTAACTAGTTACGTTTTGTTTTTTGGGGGGTTAAAATCTTCTCCACCTTCTCCACTAGGCTGGTTCACTCATAGGTTCCACATGCATGCTGGTGATGTAATTTAATAAATCCATATGAGGGCTGGAGCTTCAAGGAGGAATCTGGAACCAAATTGTGTACTTGCTAACAAGATATTAACTACTTTGTACAATAGAAAAAAAAATGTTACTAATGATTTGTTACTAATGCTGTGTCTGATACCAGCATGACACACACTAACACACCACACCACTGAGAATGATCCACCACCCACATAATACCTGCTTTGTGGTGGTCTCGTGTAGGTCCTGACCATTGATGAACAGGGTGACTGTACTTGTAGAACTACAAAGGTCTCCTATATGGTAAGTGGAGCTGAGAAAATGGACAATGAGTGTATACACAAGGAGGTCCCTACACTGTACCTAATGACGTGGCCAGTGAGTGTATGTCAATAGTATGTCACCTTTCTACTCTTTTTTCCTTTATTCAAGCAGAATAGTGTGTAAAAAGGAGAATTAAGGTGCAGTCAAGATGATTTATTTGCAACAGTTAAGTCATTCATATAGCAAAAGAAAACCCTCTGGAAAGAAATGACAAGTCTCTGAGACAAACAAGTTAAGCTTTCAGCCCCTGACCTGGATTGAAAAATCTCCTGGAGTATTTTGAGTGCAGGAAATGCACCAGGTTCATGCATTTATTAGTTTAATAAAACTCATCAGGTATTTTTAAATCACACAAAAAGGTAAACCCTGGCCATTTCCACCCCTGGGTATATTTGTACATGTGTCGCTTTTTGTGACATCAAAAAAAAAGGAGTGGGTTGAGTTTGAGAATGTGGGATGCTGTTTGATTTTTCTTTAAATCACATTTTTCTTTAAATGACATTTTTTTAAAAAAGGAATCACAAAAAAGGAAAAAACAAAGAAAAAAAAGAAGAAAAAACCCAATGAATTCAAAATGCACCGTGTTCCATGATATGCGCCCTTAAACAATAGCTTATCACTGATTCCCGTATAAAGCGGCTGGTGGTTTGTGCCACTGCAAAGAACTGATGGCCCTGATGTGTGAAAATATGGCAGATTAAGAGAGGGCACTGCTGGAAAACATAGTTAAAGAAAACAGAATAGACTCAGTTTTGTAGGCATGAATCATTTAGTATACTAGTTCTGTCTGTGGATGTCTGATGTCTTGAGTATTCTTCTTGGAAAGAATTCATCTTTAATACATAAACTGAGGTCTGAATAGGAGAGCAGTGTGAAATGCTAAAGGAAACCTTGGTCATAAAATCTTGTTTCAACCACACGCAGCTTTTGTTGTCTTTTCAGAAGCATTCAGACTGTTTATATCAGAGTATTAATTTAATCCTTCACTGATCTTTAAAGAAGACATGGCATGAGCATAAATATGCGATACTTCTCTACATGTATTGCTCGTTCAGACGGGTAAATATTTCCACAGTGGAATGGAACTCATCCTGAGGGGGATAATTAAAGCAACGTGGTGCAGCTTGGGTAAATGTAATTAAATGCGGGCATTTTAATATCTCTCTCCAGAGAGCGGATCCTGGGGCGAGGTCCCGCCATTTCGGAAATGTTGCTTCAGCCTGTCAGCAGTGTAGAAGTGACCCTTCAGTGCATCTTCAGATCTAGCATGTGTTAGTATGTGTGTTTCCATTAATCCTATCTGATCAGCCCATCCGATGGGAATGCACTCTGGAGAGAGAGATGCAGTTTTCGGTGAATCTCTAGATATCGGGCTGACCGGCATGCCCTGGTGTGGCAGTATGGACCACATTCCTCCATCATCATCTATCATGCTGGATTTGAGGAAAACCAGAGACAGCCTGATACGTTCCTTTCATCATTTGGTGAGTCATCTACAGCCTTTCTGCTATTGTTGTGTTTTAGAGCTGCCACAATAACTCGATTAAACACAATTACTCAGTTTAATCGATCACTAAGTAGCTTATGTAAAATGTCTCTTACTTTTTACAGAATTGGCAAAGAACGGTCGGACGTTTGCATGATGCTAATGCATATTTTAAAATTTCCTAATGGTCTTTCGCTCAGTACGAAGGAGAGCTTGATGGACACATCCATTTCTATTCATCTGGCCACATGGTAGTTTTATACTGCACTGTGAAGGCCCTTCATTTCCACTCAAAAAGGTCTTTAAAGGAGAAGTAAGTGGTGTTAATCCATTACACGCTTTATCAGTCTTTGTTTTGTTCTTATACTGAGAGTAGCGTTTCTATCTAGGTATGAATGCTGGCTTGGGGTTGCTAGGTAGTGCTCTTATCCTGTATGTAACTCTGTTTTCTGTATTCAGTATCTCTGTATTGGCTGTGAAACAGTCAAAGAGGAGATGATCTGAAGAATAAAGAATAAGAAAGAAGTTCTTAGCTCACGCAAGGAGTGAAGAACCATGCTAACATCAGAAAGGCATTTCAATGGTGGAGAGACCTCAGAGGGCTGACAAGGCTGAAGCTGACTTTTCTATTCCCCAGCTTCTTGTTTGAACTTTCCTGTTTCACCTTAAATGATAACAGACTGAGGAGCCAGCATGGTCCTGCTGCACCATTTAAGGTGGAATGCGAAATTTCAAACAAGAAGTGGGATAGGTAGACTGATGCGTCCGCATGGTACTGCTGCAATGTTTTGGGTGCGATGGGAATATTCAAACAAGATGCTAAGGTGTCTAATTGTAGCCTAACTGCTGCACCATTTAAGGTGGAACAGGAAAATTCAAACAAGAAGCTGAAGTGCTTGAAGGTATTTACTGTGCACCATTTAAGGCAGAATAGGAAAGTTCAAACAAGAAGCAGGACAGGTAGACTGAGGTGCCAGCATGGAGAATGCTGCACCATTTAATATAGTACAGGAAAATCAAACAAGAAGCTGAGGTGCCTGAATATAGACCAACTGCTGCACCATTTAAGGTGGAATGAGAAAACCTGAACGAGAAGCTGAGGCACCAGCATGGAACAGCTACACTGTTTAAAGTATAATGAGAATAAATAAAACAAGATGCTGGGCACCTGAGTAAAGCCTAACTATTGCACCATTTAAGGTGGCGCTGGAAAATTTGTACAAGAAGCTGAAGTGCCAGAATGTAATTGCTGTACCATGTAAGGTGGAACATGAAAGTTCAAACAAGAAGCTGGACCGGAAGACTGAGGAACCAGCGTGGTACTACTGCACTGTTTAAGGTGGTGCATAAAAATCGAAGGTTGTTTTTGTTTGCTGTTGAGTTGGAATATCAACAATCGTCCTCCAGAATCGCTAACTGTGCCTTTAAGTACAAGTCAAAAAACAACAGACAGTATCTGTGCAGTGCTGAATATGCTGTGATACTTGATGTTACGGTCAAAAATGACAGCATGATGAAAAACCCATGCAGAGAAGCACTGATGTAGGACTGAAAGGGTTAAGGTGCTATATGGTGCTTCCTTTCACAGATGCTTGCTCTCTCTCTTTCTCTCTCTCTCTCTCTTGCTCTATCTCTCTCGTTGTATCTCGCCTCACATTGATGCCGTTCTCTGGGCTGTCTATAAGGCTTTGAACTCCTGTGCAGCAGCGTCGGTTGAGGAGACAGAAGGTCAAAGCCCATCTCTGCAGATAAGATAAGCAGCAGGAGAGGATACAGTGACACAGTGACGCAGTGAGCTCCTGCTGGGCCATAAACACGTTAAAGCACACAATCTTCTGTCCCTATTCCCCACTGCCCCACTACACATATATTTGGGATCAGAGCGTGACTGCACATGCAGATTCTTTACAGATTCAGGCTGACTTACTGGTTTTTACTGCATATCAAGTGGCTCATGCGGTGTTGGATAATAAGAGTTATAGAAGGAGAAGCTTCAGTCAAAGCTTCTTGCTAACTCCCACAGAATATTAGCTGTGCTGCCCAGAACTCAGTTAATGTCAGTTCCCCCTCTTCCCGCAATTGTACCCCAATTTTAAGTCAATCATCCAAGAAATGTGTGGTGTCCAGAATTCGATTTAGCTTTGCCCTGGAGCAACAAGGCTAATCCAGCCATCCAGTAAAGCAAGGTTATAGCCAGAAGTTCTATATCATCACTGGCTTCAAACTGCATCTAGTAGTTAAGACAAGATACAACAGGCAGAAATAGTATCAACTGTCTCATCAGTCTTTTTCTCACAAACTGTAATTCTAAAAATGACAAAACTATTTATTTCAGCATCTGTCTACAATATCCAAAGAACAGCTGCACCCAGTAGGAGGTGTGGGATTGCAGTGCTGTTGGGAGGGAAGATAAAGTTTACCGGGAACAATAAATGATGATAAATTTAGACTGATATGATCAATATTTATTGAGCTACGCATACAGAAGTAGTGTCTCTCAGTATGGTGTCAGGCCGCCATGTTTGCTAACACTACATGCCAGACGTCTCGGCATGGAGTTGTAGAGGTTCCTAATGGTGTCCTGTGATAATCCATCCCATGCATCTTGAATATTCTCACACAGTTCCTGCAGACTGTGTGGTAGGGGTGGAGGTGGCGTGACACCAGGCCTTCTGGACATGTGACGCATGACAATAAACCATTCATCTTGGCCCTGACCACGGTGCCTCCACATATGGATTCATTGGCCGTCTCCACCAAGACAAATACTCGTGACTGATGATGACGCATGTCAGACAATTCACCAGTTCTCCCCTACTGTGGTTCATCTCCCAGATCCTTCATGTCTATCCACTGTCGCCATGGTGTGGTAATATCCACACATCCCAAAACGTTGATAAGACCATCCCGCTTCCCGGAGCCCTATGATATGACCCCTGTCCAACTCTTCCAACTGCTCGAATTGCTTTCAAACTCTTCTCTGAGGCATACTGTGCTGGCAAAAGATGCTACGAACACAACAGCACGAGTCAGAATGGAAAGCACCCCAACAGTACGACCTTATATTGTCAATCAAGTACAGCGATAAGGCCCATTCCTGCTTTGTGTGTGTGCTGGAGGCCCGACTCTCTGCGGATTGAAGGCTGTTTAGTGAGGTGAGCTCCACATGCTGTTTCAATCAATCAATCAATATTTATTTGTATAGGGCTTTTTACAACTAATATTGTCTCAAAGCAGCTTCACAGAAAAGCAGTTTATATAAAGGAAAAGAAGAACATGGAGTCCATGTACAGACGTAGGAAAGGAAATCCGGGTCCAAGCCCCCCGTGAGCAAGCCAGAGGCAACAGTGACGAGGAAAAACTGCCTTAGAGTTAGGGAGAAACCTCGAGAGGAACCAGGCTCGAGGGGGGAACCCTTCCTCCTCAGGTCGATCCCGGTTGAGGAGAGAAAGACAGAACTAACAGGAAACGAAGCTTAGAACATCTATTAGATACAGTCTGGTTAATCCAGGAGGCAGTAATTGCAAAGGTACAGCCAACCCATAAGGTCTCTGTGCAAGCGAGAGATAGAGTTCATGATCTGAGCCAGATGCTAGCAGCTCTATCGTGGTCATTGTAGTCGTTGTAGTCATGTCGCGTGACGAGCTGGAGAACCAGTTTCACATCCTCCAGCACTCACTCATCTTCTAAACCGCTTTATCCTTCTAGGTTGCAGGGGATGCTGGAGCCTATCCAAGCGTTCAATGAGCGGAGGGCAGAAAACACCCTGGACAGGCCGCCAGTCTATCGTGGGGGCACTTATTTCCCATTGGGAAATGGGATATAATAGGAAATAAAACTGGGGCACAATATTTCCCATGTAGTCCTGGAGAGAGATACAGCCTGCAGCAGACACCAAGCTGCCAGTGTCTTACACCATCACAAGTAGTCTGCTTTACTTCACTTGTAGACATCCTTGATAATCTTGAACCATAGAAGGATGGAGCTGGCTCCTTCTCCTACAGTAAAGGGACATAGAAGACACTGAGCATACATGGACTGCATAGACAACTACATTTGGGATAAGAGTACATGTGTACATGTGATATTTGGATGACCATTGCTTTAACATTACTTGACAATGACTATGGCAACTTCTGATGTAAACTGCCTACTGACCAACAGGTAATAGCATCTCCTTTTGAGACCAATAAACTCTCATCCCTCTCAACCTAAAAAGAAATGCTTATGCACTCATTAAGAAATACTGAGAGACCAATAATGGAAACTCTTTAACGTAATGGCATGGTTAATGTGCGCTGATTCCATAACAACCGAGGGAATGCATCAAATATTTATGGAGGGAAATATCATAATCAACATTGTGGGTCATAATTACCATCTCATGTGATTCAAGCAGAAGGACTTTATCGCCCATTAGCTGGGAAATGATACTTATTCCAGCCACAGATTATCCTAACACAACACTCCCCTCATAAAAGAACGATCTGACGGCCTAAAATGAATTTTGACATTTTCAGTCATTCCTCTAAGAGGAAGTGTGATGCTCGCTAATATTGATCAGGAATGCGGCGAGGTGCTCCAGCGTTTCCAAGCCCCCGAAATGAGGCCCAAATGCTGCAAAATGGACACGTTATGCATATCAACTATAGGAAGCACTTGATCATTTTCCCTGAGCATAGCTCCTATTAATTCACCGCATACTGCCTGACGCCTCTGCCGCAGAGTGCTACAAATCAGTTTTAATAATTCATTATTAATGTTTAATATGCACACATTACACAAGATACAGTAGCTATCCAGCAGGGGGATTGTATAGACTAACTCTTTGATGGGCTGCTTTTTTATCCTCTGTTGTCAAACTAAAGTGGAAGTGAGAGCTTCTCTATGAGGCCAGGAACAAATGTATGGCAGAGATGTGGGGAAGATGCTTAGAAGAGGTTTAGAAGAGACCTTTAGAATGGTGGAAAGCAAAAAGCGTCCCCATAGGCTGCAGGCACGGCTTTACAGAGACTGCCAATAAATCATGGCTCGTGTAACCTGGGAAAAGAAAACAATTGCTGGAAGTCTTCTGCAGTGATAAATGTGCTGTTTATAAAGAACGGCCTTTGAGGTCGTGACTGTTGAGATGGCGTAGGTTTGCAGTCCAAAAAATAAAGGCTTCTAAACAGCTATTGGCTTGGATGTGCAGACGGAGGACCTTTAATGCATGTAGGACATTTACATTACAAACATCTCATTTGCTATACAGAAGAATGACTCTTTGGAAGGTTCTTGGCGGAACCAAATGTGGTTATTCAATGGCGTCACTCCAAAGAACCCTTTTTAGTTCCATTTGGCACTTTTCATTTCAAGAGTGAATGGGTGAATGACAATAATGATTATAACCCACTCATGCAATAGCTAATACTAGTTCATGTTGTGGTATATGCAACGTGATGTATCCTCCAAACTACTAGATTATAGAGTCATAAGGCCTGTTACTCTAATCTAACAAAGGACATTCTCCTGAATTGTACTGTGTTCTTGAGTGCTGAGGCTTGGATTCCAAGTGGGCCCACAATACTAAGAATGCAGTCAATGTTTCTGGTATATCTGTTCAAAGTTTCTACTCAGAAAAGTTTATTCAGGTAAAAAAGCATGGATTTTTGTGGCAAACAGGTTCTAATGCAAACGTTTGATTTATTAAAACTAGTTTACCCCTGACATCTAATGTTTTTGTAACTCAGAAACCAACTATCTACATATGTAGACATCATGCAACAATAGCTATAAACTGAACAATGTACCGTGTGAATATAGATGTTGTGCATGTGAGAATAACGGTAGTACACATTTGTGCAAAGTGATATTTGTTGCTGGTAGCTGGTAAAAATCACTATAAATTACTACTTTTTATTGCCTAAAGACATACACAGTTTGAGAAATGGACTATTTCGATTGTACAACATGGCTTATGTATTGCTATCCAGCCAGGGTCTGTGTAGATCATCCACATCATTATAGGGAGATTCTGGAGGGTGGTGGGTCTGAGTGCACTGACAGTGACAGCAGCGATGTGGAATATGAACCAGTTTTGGGAACTTTTTAAAAAAGAAACTTAGACTTCAGCATCTATTAAATATTAGTTTTACAACATATTACATTTAACAGTTAATGATACATATTAACATGCTTAGAAACACTTTTTATGTTTTTATTAAAAAGTTTGTTCTTCCTTTGCTTTACTCTGCTAATGCAGAGATGTGGACAGTTCAAGATCTTTATTTAAACTTGAAAATTCATATCATTTTTTAAATCCAGATCTGAGCAAAAACAAAGTACAAATCGGAATACTAATTTATGCATGAAAGGGTTAAAAATATCAGTTAGGAAAAAATTCAATGTATTATATATATGTATAATTATTATAGCGGCAAGAAATTTTGCTACTTATAGATAAAAACACAACTGTAAGATTAATTAGAAAAAAGATTTTTGGCAGTAATGTTTATGTGGTTGTATGTTGCAAAAACAGACATAACTCATTTTTACCTGACCATCTTCCAATGTTTTAAAATCAAACAGGCCGTTTTTGTTATTGTACCTTTAAACTGGTAAATGTAAATAGCTCTGTTCTGATTGGCCTTATTCATAAGCAGACCAGGTTGACTCTTTATAACTTCAGCATGAAAGGGCGGAGCTAAACTGTTTTAGGCAGACGTATGGAAGTGGGATGACATTGCAAAAACAGTGAATGAAAACATGCTGTTAACTATCACTTATGGACTGTATGGACTGGAAAGTGAACAATTATGTTTTGACTTTAACAATATTTACACACTACATCAAACTACAACAAGTGAGGACAGTTCTGCATTTCTGCAATATGGACCCTAAATGTTATTTATGCCTGAGAATGTGCCATGTCTTTGTACTTCAGACAGCTGTGTAAAGCTTTCTCCTTTAACTAGAAGTTTCTTTCTTTTTCATATAAATCAACTGTATTATACCAAACTGGTAGCCGAACCAGCTGAACCATGACTCAAAAAAACAGGTTCTACTGACCTTGTTGTAAGCTGCATGTACACTAAGAGATGAAAATAACGGCCTCTTCTCTAACTCAGGAGGGAAGGCATAAAGGTTCCTGTATCAATGATTCACGACACGACCTGGAGGACAACTGAACGAGGATCCTTCGTGGCTCGGCACAGCATCGCAGAGGCCTCTTGAGCTGTCTATCCATGTCCAAAGAGTCAGCCAGGTGCACTGGTCTGCTAAGAATGAGGAAGGACAGAAGAGCCTCTGAAGCTTCATAGGATTCCCATGAGGGAGTGTGTCAATGGTGTTGGACAAACTCAGCAGCCAAATGTGTTGTTGCCTTTCTATGGGTTTTTTGTCAGACCCACTTTGTCTGTCAGTCAGGCAAAATCACAGCAGCTGTCCATCTTACCATCTTGGGATGCAGTTATGAATGTAAACTTGCCAGGCAAAAGTCTCCTTGATGGTATCATAATCACTGTACACATCACAGAACGTGTTGCAGGAGTCCAGGCCCCAACTAACATGGGGTAAAACTAAGGTATTTTGACGGTGGTAATTTTTGTACTGTATAATAAACTCTGGTGAAGGTCAACTGATAAAACTGGGTTCTAACTTTGTAAACTGTGTCCGAAAATCATACAGCAACTGACCATGGGAATTAAAGCTATGCTATAACTGTAACTATACAGAACGCAACTCAATACAGAAAATAATAAAGGATAAAAATAAAATGTTTATATTTCTTACTTTCCCCTTGGCAAGATTTGGTACTCATTGCTTTTTAGAACTAAAACTGCCAAATAAAACCACATATCTGTCTCTGTTTCCCTTGCTACTTTCTTTTGTTGTCCTGTGCCATGTGTTTCTGTTTGTTTTGGTTTATAGCTCCTTCTGGCTCCGCCTTCTTGCCATGCCTCTTACCTGTCTCTAGTTTGTAGCTCCGCCCCTTCCCAAGTGTTCCTAGTTAGCCCTCGTGTACTTATACTCCTTGTTGTTCCCTTTGTGCTCGCTTGGTGTTTTGTCTTCCTGTCTGCTCCTTGATCTTAATAGTATTTTGTTTCTTATTTTTCTAGTTTGTTTGGTTTCTGTTTGTTCTAATGGGATAATATTAAAGACTTGCACTTCGTGTCGTGTCTCCTCATCTCTCCACGTTACAGTCTTAAAAGTCACGAAGCAGGAATATGTTTACCACAACAGATTGAGTGTTTGTGTGAGCCCATAATTCATATTCACATGAAATATTCTGGCAGTAAAAAGGAGACCTGTGGCCACGGAAAAAGACCCATGACTATAACCCAACAGACAGACCCTATAACACACCTCTGGGCTAGCTCCATGGCATATAAGGATATGCCATACATGGATGCACTATATGCGATGGGATGGTAGACTACACAAATCAGATAGCCCAGCTATAAAACGGTAGTAGGATTCAAGTCCCATAATCCCACCACTACAGTTCCAGCAGAAACAGGGACTGTTCCTAGAAAATGGGGACTGTACTTGTAAAAGGGGGACAACTGGTCGTCCAGAAGGATTTTTATTTTTATGCTTTTATGCTCCTTTCTTTCTTTTTCCAGCACCCAAACGGAGTGAAGTCGTATTTACTACTTAACCATCTGCTATATACAACCTTCCGTTGAGCACCCGAACGCAGCATTAGTGTTAGCTCTCACTTTGTTTTAAGCTTCCTTGCATACCCAGCACTGCCCGTACCTAGCCCCGCCCTTCATAATAAAAGTCCCCTGCAAACATGACACAATGCAAATAATTCATAGTGAGAGCAAGTCAGGCTAAAATACAGACTCCATATGTTAAATGTTTTTATCCACAGATTCATAAAAAACGGTACACCCACCGGCCACAATATTAGGCACACTTCTTTATATCTTCACTTGTCCATTTTATCACCTTCTCTTACGATATAGGAGCACTCTGTAGTTCTACAGTTACAGACTGTAATCCGTCTGTTTGTCTGCATGCTTTGCTCAGGACACCCACAGGACCAAGTAGTATTAAGGTGGTGGATCATTCTCAGCACTTCAGTGACACTGGTGTGGTGGTGATGGTGTGTTAGTGTGTGTTGTTCTGGTACAAGTGGGGTGGACACAGCATTAGTAACAAGAACTTCTTCTACTGTAAAGAGTAATTCTGTTCTGTGTAGATGTCATATAAAATAAATGCGGAATCTTTTACAATTAATTGCATCTACGGGGGTGAATTGGTCTTAAGCAGTTGGTGCTGGAACAAAGTTTACATTTCCATTTGTAGGAGAGATCTGCAGGTTCCCTGTATGAGAAAAATGATTACTCTTGCTCAAATAGTTTTTAAATTATTAAGCAATAACCAAAAAAGTGTGTTCTCTGCCCTCCCCTACTCAATACAAGTAAATTGTTTTAGCTGCTACACATTTCCATTCAGTCAAATACCGTAGAGTCAGCATAAACAGACTTTGTTACTTTAACATGTAGGTACAACTGACTGCACACCACTGCATTTTCATAGCAAACTGTTGCAAAGTTGGACAAGCTTACAGAAAACTGGCAAAAGATCCTTTTCAACCTGAGGTGAAACTGTAGTGCATCAACAAACCATGCTAATGACTATCTATCCTATAAGTGTGGCATTTCAGACACATTCAAAATACAATCATCATCAAAAAACTAGTTGCACAGATAGTTGCACCCAGAAGAAAGCACCTTGTAGGCATAAAACCTGGTGGGTAGATTTGACATTGTGGGAATGATTCAAGTTTCATGCTTGGCCGCACATGTGACATAAGCCTGGACGGCCCCTGTACCTGACAAAACGATTGCGGACATTTAGTGAGCAGTGATGCCCTCCATGAGTCATCCTGTTAGTGCCAGCACCATTGGCAGACAGCTGCATGACGCAGGATTACATGCACGCAGACCATTACAACAACTGCCCTTAACACCACGTCAACGTCACCAAAGACTGCTGACATATTCAGCACCAAGATGAATGGACTTTAGTCTTTAGTCACACGTCACACGTCCAGAAGGCCTGGTGTCACTCCACCTCCACCCCTACCGCAAAATCTGTAGGAACTGTGTGAGAATATTCAAAGTGCATGGGATGGATTATCACAAGACACCATTAGGAACCTCTACAACTCCATGCTGAGACGTCTGAATGGCGTCCCAATGGCATACTGAGAGACACAACTTCTGTATGTGTAGATCAATAAATATTGATCATATCAGTCTAAATTTATCATCATTTATTGTTCCTGGTAACCTTTATCTTCCTTCCCAATAGCACTGCAACCTGACACTTCCTTCTGGGTGCAGCTATTCTTTTGTTGATGAGTATATATAATCCATCATTTGAAGTTAATAACACACCCTACATATAGGCGTCTTGCCCCGTTTCCTTCCCTGCCCGTTTCTGTCTTTGTTTACCTTGCCTCATGTTCCTGTCATTTTCCATGTGCTTTTATTTATTTTGGTTTGTAGCTCCTCCCTGTCTCTGCCCTCTTGCCACGCCCCTCACCTGTTCCCAGTTTTTGGCTCCTCCTTTTTCCAGGTATTCCTTGTCTGCCGTTTTGTATTTATACCCCCTGTTTGCTCCCAGTCCTGGTCTGGCATTGTGAATGGCCATGTGGGCTATGTAAGTCTTGGTTTTGTTTTTCTGTGTTTGTGTTTTATCATGGACTTATGAGCTCTCCCCATCTCAAGCCTGCACTCTTTCTCCCAGTAATGTCAGTATGGACCTCAATAAACAAACCTTGCTCATGTATCCACCTTCTCTGCCTCCTCCTTCATCACACATTGTAATAAAGTCTATGTTGTGAGCTGCAGTTTCTCATAAGCTTGAATGCACTGTTTCTGTAAACCATGTCCAGCCCACGGTTTCAACAAGAAATGCACTTGTGGGCACTTCATATTGATGTATTCCGGTTTGTGAGTCAAAAACCATTCATTTTTGTATTGTCTAAATGAGGCCAAAAAAATGCAACAGAAAAGTTCTGCACATAATCGCTGTGTTAATCCGCTGGGCATGGCTGGACAATCAAAACAATTTGACAGCACATCATTGTCAAGCCAAATGAAGACTGACTGAAGCTTCATTTCACTGTTATCTCTGGCTGACTGGTTGACTGACGGGGGGGAACTTTAGCCTAAGCTGTAAGCTAGCTTCTGAACTAATATTCATTTAAATAAATGAGTGGAACGCTTGGCTGAGTCATGCATGGCTTTATGAAAGGGAGATTTCACAGGCCAGTGGCTGTATATTTAAAACTCTGTCACCATACTCGCAAATCCAATATGAGGCACTGGGAGAGAATTCCCCTGGTGCGATAGTTGCACAAACTGAACACAACAAGAAGCAGAACTTCTCCGGGAGAGCCCAACAGCTGTGCAAACGTTCCAGACATAGACAAGCCTATCCACAAATAGCAAGGGTGTCTTCAGTAAGAAGCTGACAATCTGTGGCGTGCATCTGAGAGCGAGAGGGTTAGAATCTGACATTCTCTGCAGAGCTTTGCTTTAATGCTTGGAGAGCTGGTGACAAATATTCAGAAATATTCAGGTGAGAACACAAATGCACTTATGTGGAGCGATATGAGGGATTCATTGCAAATGCTCTGTTAATAGCTATCTGCCAGATATACATTGGTATAACAACTGGAAAAGCAGGCAGGACATCGGCCATAGTGACTGGCCCCCTATAATGTCTTTAGTGGACCCCTTATACTGATACTTAGGCAGTTTTACACCCATGAATCATGGACGCTCCCAATACTTAGTAATACACTTCAACTGTCAGCCTACCTTACAGCCCATCTTGGTTGAGGCATAGTAAACAAGGAAATTGCATTGTCATGTTTTTTATTGACTCAGCATATTTTGTGGTTCATTTGGGTTTTTTTTTTTCACACCAGGGCCCATAATATCCTTGTAATGGCAGTGCAGATATACATGTCATACTGTAGGCCGATCCGAAACTTTATCACACCTGACAAAAAAACGATGACTCTGCATATGCCTGCTACACGGTTGTGTAAAGCAGATGGTAAATAAGGTTTTGAGGCTGTGTGGTGGTGTTGCATAAGGGCCAAACCCCACCCGCTGTTACAGGGCACCAAGTCCGCCTACCAGAGCAGCAAGTTTGCGCCGAAATCAATTTAACTCCCAGTTACATCCTGCTGACTTTCCATCTCCGCGCTTCAGTCCACTGCACGTAGGAGACGGAAATGAAATCACCGGCTGTGTGAGTGGATGACTACCACCTGCTCCCTCACAACCGCAACACCACCTGCCTCTGATTGTATTCTGGGGGTGACCCACCAGGGAAACCCACTCTTGACAAGCAGACACACCTGCTGAGCCGTCAAAGATCTCCCAGCAGAGGCCTGGTCCAGCAAAACTGCAAAGTTACCAGGGATAACCCCATTTCTGACAGCGAGAGCCCATGCTGTCCTAGAACAGGGACTCTAATGGTATAGATTCCGGCAATGGTTGGTGGGGTGCAAATGAGCAGCCAACATGGATTCAATCTGTGTGTTAGCTCTAGTTTCCTCTCTCTACATCCCTTTGATGACTTCCTAATGAGCACTTTTAGCTTCCACCATAATATTGCTGTTTAACCTTCAGAATTAATGGGAATAGTGTGTCTATGCACGAATGTTTCCTTGGGGGGGGGAATCTGGATCTCCACACGGCTTCATTAAAGACATAAACATAAAGCCTTAGAATGATTTCCAGCCATTAGTTTTTAGGCTTTACAATGCTGAGCCATAGTCATTTTGTAATAACTATTAACTGTTTCAAAATGGGATCTTCCCATGGAAAAGGAAGGGAATTGGAGAGGAACTGATTATTGTTCATTTGTGTAACTCGCCTATTTTCATTAGATTGGTTTTGGTTGTAGGTTATTAGGGCTCATATTAGAGCAGATTGTTAAATGCCTATTTTCACAGTGAGTAGCATCACTGCCACTTCCCAACTTGCTTTACAAATCTGTCTATGGCAGTCTATTTTAGGCATAGTATCAGGAGGATAATTCAGGCTAAGGGCCTAGTTCTGTTCAAGAATAGTATGGCTTAACAGTTTTACTCCCGAGGCTGTGCTTCCTGGTATGCAATGCTGATTGCTCAACTGGGAACTTCTGTGAATAATTCTGGGTGCCATTTCAATACGTCGACCAGGACGCCACTTTTCACAAATTGCGACATGAAAAATCAGCCATGTTAAGAATGTGAAGGGTCTATATGAGTGGATGTGCCCCCTTTATAGCCCGTGGGTGCTATTTGATAAAGCATTAGAGGTGACACAGTTTTCTCTATTACAGGAAAGTTGTTGGAATGAGCTGCGAAAGCGCAAAACACCACCTGGTATTTGGGGGAATCACATGGTGGCTTGCTTATTCGATGTGAATTGCGCTTCAATAGTAACAAAATGCTTCTTTTAACAATTCCTCTCCTGAAAATGCTTTGTCCTAATTTGGTAATGTGGTGTTCCACACAGTAACTGAGATCTTACACATCTTCTCCTGTGTCTTTGGTTGAACAAATCAGTAACAATTCACACTTTCCACCAGTCTCTTGGTAAAACTTACAAATATGCTACAGCAGACTGTAAAGTATTTCAGAGGTATCCCGGGCATACATACAGTCGCTAGGCTATGAAGGACCAACTGGGGAACCAAAATTGCTACTGTAGCACCCGGAGGTAGACCAGTGCTGTAGCTTAAGTTAGTCAAAAAAACAGAAACTTGACGATTGTGGGTGAAGCCGCTTAACAATGACAGCATAAGATCATAATAAGTTTGTTTACAGGGCCCTCTTAGGGGCTCCCAGATCCCCAAGTACACCTGTATTTTGCACCTTGCGAACCACTGTTACTGTTACTTCTCGCATCCAGATTTAAACAAGGCATGCCGCCCTGAGCTAGGACTGCCGGGGTAGTATACCACCATCTTTGCTGGGATTGGCTATTAGTTCATACTCACTGGCAGTTCTTTGATTCAGCAGCTAGTTTCCATCTACCATTAGGCAGGCTGCGTCTAAAACTTTAGACACATATTGCCATAATGAACAGTATGTCCAAAGATCTTGTTTGCATATGACATCACATGATGCAAACTGCAGTTGTTTATCAGGAGAAAAAAATGCCTGAAAAACACCAGCAAATACATCCTGCAAACCTCCATCTGCCATCAGGATGAGGCTGAAGTCATTAGCTATTCACCAGCTTCTTAATCCATTTTTCCCGTTCCACCTTAAAAGCTGCAGCAGTTACATTCATTTTAAGGTGGAACGGGGGAATGGCAAATAAGATGACTTCAGCTTCATCAGCAGATGTGCACTGGTGATAGACTTATAACAATAGCTACAAGCAACATGCTAACACTCAAATCACCCTTAACAGTTACACAAAAGACAGGCACTGTAGATCGGGGGTCCAGGAGGTTATTTGGGGGGTCCCGCAGGACCTACTGCCAAGGTCTCGTCGATTCTGCTTTTCACTTCCTGCCCTCCATCTTTTGAAATCACGTGACTACCAATCAGCAGTGTAAAGGTTAGTACAGTATGCATAGTACAGTACCATGGACGGAGCCTAACTAACTGCAGGTAGAACAGGTAGAAGGGAGCTACCAGCCAATCGAAGACCTGCTAATGAGCAGGACCCATTAGCCAATCGCTACAAACCAATCGT
Organism: Semaprochilodus insignis; assembly: GCA_034552555.1. Lineage (NCBI taxonomy): Eukaryota > Metazoa > Chordata > Actinopteri > Characiformes > Prochilodontidae > Semaprochilodus > Semaprochilodus insignis. The sequence continues at coordinate 4,273,110 of CM067490.1, read as the reverse complement.
AGCGCAGGGAGGCGTGGCTTGTCGGAATACGGGTGTGAAATAAAAACATAGCGCGTTGGAACGTCCGCCTGTTCATTCAGCAGCAGCAGCGTCCTCGAGCAGCTCCTCCACTCTCACGCGCACAGTGTCGGCGCGAGGCGCAAGTGCGCGCGCCGACGCTGAGGGCGACCGTTACAGGAGCCGCGAGGGCGGAGGAGGTTGCGGCTGTTTCTCCATAGCGCATTTAGCGAGAGAGGAGTTCGCTGTTTGTTTGTTTGTTTTGCTTGTTTGTTTGTTTTATTGTTCCGCCTGACCGTTCCCTGTTCGCCTCGCTTCGTGTGCCGGAACCGAGGGGGCGAGGAGGAAGAGGAGGAGGAGGAGGAGGAAGGTGGTAGAATGGGCGAACCCCTCAGGTTTTCACTCTAACTCTGGAAATGGAGCCCACATTCCCGCGGGGAGACAAAGGTAGCCCACAAACTCTTTTCTTTCCAAGCTTCGTCATAGCGATATTTCTTAGCCTGGTCGTTGTTCCGTCGGTCCGGTACCGGCTCTGCGTAGACTCGACGTGACGACAGGTTTCTCACCTGCCATTGCACTTGTTGAGTGGACGTGAACGTGAGTCGTAAACGAGCAAGGATACCGCATTAGCACTGGGCGCTGGGCTAGGAGTCTGTCCTCGGCTCCAACGTTCATTAGTGTGGACGCTTAAATGTCCGGCCGTTGTCTTTGTCCACCGTCAAAAAGTATTAATGGCAGTCTGTGTGCACTCAGCCCTGTATCACAGCATATAGGCTACAGTGTTCAAGCAGCCTCTTCTGTTAGCACATCAATGCACACATACTGTGTGGGCTGCAACTATTTGCCTGTTTTCTTCTATAACGTTCAGCCATCCACCCCAGAAACCTGCTGCAGGCTTTCTGCACTTCAGGATTACATCATTTGTTCACTGAAGTTCGCATTCTGGGCAATATCATGTAATATATGCAGTGATACTTGCCCTTCTTTCTCAGTCTGAAGGCTGCAGTTTACTTCATGCATCCTAAAAAATTAATCCTAAAATTATTTTTTCCTTCCCCATCACACCGTGTGCTATAACGGTTACCCATGACTTATGCATGTAATCTGGGCAAGCAAGGGTTGAGTGGATCTCCCTGGTTCCTGTGCATTTGTGCTTATTGTATGGAGATTTAATCCAAGCTTCATTTTGTGGAAAAGAGGGGGAAAAAACACATTCTGGCTTTGTTTGTTGCATCTCTATATAGTCTGTAGGTGCTTACTCATTCAGTATCCAGAAAAGCCGTAGCATAAACCAAGCAACTGGAAAAAAAAGCAAGAGTGCCTGGTTTTCTCCAAAGGCTTGTATGTGGTGATCATAAACCAGTCAAATCATGACTGTTACAACACCTGTAATTGCACAGGAGACTTCACAGCATGTACTGAATGCTGGATTTAAGTCAGTGTATTTGCTGTGCACATATACAGACAGCAGAATTTTAGTGTGTAGTCTTTTTAGTCTGTGTGCGTGCGCTGCAATGAGATGGTTCAATACTGTATGCAGTGCAGCCTGCAACACCCTTATAGTGCATCAGGTTGAGTAGTTTTACAGGACTGCCTTAAAATCTCCTTAAGATATAGGATTGGACTGTTTCTCAGATGAGCTTGATGGAAACATTTTGTTTTCATGGCTGTGGAAAATGTCAGCTGTCATGACATGGATAGGAACCCTGACCTCGGACAGTGCAGGTGGTAACAGAACCATCCCGATTTTGTAAACGCTTCTCTTCTGTTATTGGTATTGACCTTGGGGTTGAACTTTAACTGGCTGTCCTTTTTGTTTCCCCCCGATGGCTATGTAAGTCCCCTTTTAAATACAGTGTCATCTTGACATTCTGACTTGTGCCCAGTGGCAGATTCTTGACTGCCGTAATTGCCATGACAGTGAGTTTTAAAGGGGGTAAAGTATTCAGTTTCTACTTATGCAAATTTCAGAGTTATTGTCCGGGTCCCTTTGGGTCATCAGAGTACGATAGCTCAAATTGGCAGCTCATTGTTTGATGGTTATAATGGCCGTCTCTTATCGGAGCAGCTTCTGAAATTAGGACATTATCTGGAATTATGTCACCCTCTTACTCAAAAAGGGAAGTGAGTCTTGAAATTGAATTTCATATGGACTAATACGATATGCAGAGGCCGAATTTCAGAAAAAGGAATGCGATATGCAATGGCAGAAAATTAATTTGCTGTTATTTGTCACGGTAGACTGTCAGCTGTAATTAAAACTGTTGGGAAATTGGGTTTGCTTGTGCTGTTGAAGCATTTCTGTGTTGTTTAAGGAGGTAAATGTAAATGGAGTATAGAAAGGTGGAGTGTGGAAACTCTGATAACAAAAATTGAAGCCTGTTTGCTGTCATGGGTGTCAAGCAAACAGAAACCCATGTAAATATATCTTCTGCCAATTTCTGACATGTCCAGCACACTGTATTTCACAGACCAGACAGAGAACATGTAATGAGGTTCTTTTCTGCTGTCACATACCCCTTACTGTCTGCCCGTCCAAGTACTGAACTGCTGGATAACTCATTTGTCTCCCCCTTTCTTTCATATCACAGCGACTTCCCACACACTGCAGCAAGATCTGCCTTTACTTACCATTTCTGTGAAGGAAATACATGAACTATTGCTTGTTCCTCATGGATTTCCTACGCACACACTAAATGAATATTGATTTTACTGAATTGCATCAGTAGAATTGATTTTTTTACTCTCCGGCTTATTATATTGGCCTTTAATTAACAATATTTCGAAACTCAAATGTCTTTAAAGAAGCGTCACAACACATTTTGACTTATTGATTTGACATTTTATACCAGGAAGGTAAATGTGAAATAAGCCTACGTTAAATTAAATCTACTTTTTGGTGCAGCATAGATTTAAATGCAGACTCTTACAGCGGCCTACTTTAAATAGCAGGAATTTCCAAACAACAGTTTGAGTCAGTTACGGTGAGTCACATCAAGTCATCATATATTAATGCCTGTCTGTTCTGAGCTGCATACACTAAGCCGATTTTGCTCTGGCGCCACAGTTGCCGGTGGTTCTGGGAGAAGTCTCGCTGATGTTTAATACCTGAAAAGATGTGCAAAGACAAGCTTACATTAGACAATGAGTTGCAGCGTTCAAAAAGATCTACAGGTTTTCTCCTACTGCCTACATGGGAAGAAAATGCTGGATGGATGTTCTAAAAATGAGGAAATAGTAAACAAGAAGAAGAACAGGAATGTAAATCAGGATCACATACATTGTGTTTTTTCTATTTATGTATGGTTCAACCTGTGTGTATGGAATAACTATTTTGTGTCATTGAATCGGTAACTGTCCCACATACATTGTTTCAACAGAAGGCTACTTGTTCCCTTCTACCTGAACTATCTATCATTAGGCAGGCTGCGTCTAAAACGTCATATTACCATACTAACCAGTATGTCCAAATAGCTTGTTTGCATATAATTTCATATGGTGTGAACTGCAGATGGAGAGCAGGAAGTGATTTTCTACGTAGGAGGCACCATCACTCTCCAAATGCCTTGTGGTTTGTGTTTACTGTTGCTTAAATTGATATAAGAAACCACAAAGAGCTTTTACCAGCAGATATACCTTGCAGACCTCCGTCTGCCATCAGGATGAGGCAGAAGTCTCTAAGACAAACTTCTAAGAAAAATCTGATGTTGGTGCGGTTTGAACACTGCTATAATAAATGTGTCTGGTCTCCCCTGTTGAGCTGGTCCACCTGGTGTCGTAGACGCTGTCCGATTAGTAGTAAGAAGTACTGTAATTGAAGAAACACATAATTTACTGTTAATGTAAAGAGGTTTACTTCAACCCATTTTGGATCATTTCTCTTGGCCCTTTTATAATTTTAACATCGATGTTAAGGGCTGCTTTAAATAATTGAAATAATGTTTTAATTTAAATAATGTAAAAAATGAAAACAGAAAAAAATGTATATACTGTTTTTGGGAACCTGTGATATATTGGATGACTTAAGGGTGGACTAACTTGGCAGGGTTTTTTACCATGGTGTTTTTATTTATGTAATTTTTAAAAATAATTCTATTACATTTTTCAAATCAACTCCTGGCTGTCAGTACTTAAGCATGTTTGTAAATTCTGAATACAGTGTATATCGGATAAACATGTAGCTATTAATCAGACCACACAAATCATTGACTTGGTGGCCCTAGTACCATTTACAGTTTCTTATGTCTGTCTACCGCTGGCTATGAGCATCCTGAACAGCATCAGGTGTTCCTGATAAGTTTCTGTGGGTGTTTTGATGATTTGACGATTTATATAATTTGACAGAAATATTTTGGTTAAAATAATACATGCAGTCTTTTTAACCATGTCACATTATTGATGTACCAGTAATATATCGTAAGCCATAAAGAGTTCACAATGGAAATCCACACCAACATAACACCAGCAATACCAGTATTTTGCCCATATTGTGTAGCCCCAATGCTGATGCAGTTTTGACTTAGTTCCTTGTGATGTGTAGCAAATGCTCAGATTCAAGGTAAACCTGAAAGTATCAAGAAAAAGGCTGTTCAGGTATCTGCTGTTCTAACCCCATGCCCTCTTCTCCGAGGCTGGCATCTGCATTAGGCTGCCATCCGCAGCACATCTCAGTGGGCATGCTAGCTTTCTGCAAGCTAACAGTAACAGGACAGACGGAGGTCAAGGAGGAAAAACGTCTGGAGGAAGTGGTCTCCAGGGGCAGGCTGACTGCACAGTCGTAGCCAGGCCAAATGATACGATGCACAAACCCAAGATAAATCAGCCAAAACACTGCCATCTGCAATGGGGCAAATAATAAGACAAACAAATTTCATAATGTACCAGCGTTAGCAGACATGTCTTGTTGAAAGTCTTTTTGTCTTTTGGCTTTGATTTAGCAAAAATATGTTAATTATATGTTAATTATACTCAATTACATATGCTTACTTGATTAAACCTGATATAAAAACCCATAGTAAATAAAAAATTCAAGTGCCACATATTCCATGATAATTATAATTATGTATATGTTAAACCTGTTGGTCTTTTACACTAAGAAACAACATTTTTATAAAAATATATGGGCATTTTTTTGCCACATAGGACCTGTTTACACCTGGTAATACCATACATCCTGGGAGATCCGATCATAAGTAGACAGTGCTCGGTACAGGAATGCCCAGAGTACAAATCACTCAAACCACCTTTAGAGGTGGCCAGGGATACTTATGACCACATAACATTTGTCAGTCGAAACATCCTGATGTTGATTTTTCAAAGACTGATTACTCAGTAACTAATCACAGTAATTGGTGGATTCCAACGTTATGAAATACAATCAGTAGTGACAGCCATACAATAATAGTAGCATCCAGTGATGTCAAACGCCTCCTCGCCATCCACCCTTGAGGAAGAAAGACTGAAGAAAGTTAATTTGTCAAGAGTCACATGGTAATGCACAAATTTCCCCATCTAGTTGTTGAGGTGATCCTGTAGGACATGGTGGTTATTCATCTTCATGGTAGTTCATGGCTGGGACTGACATCAGTACGGCAACACTAGCAAATCATATGTGCTGCTGAAGTGATCGTATTTAGCAAAAGAGCATATTTAGACACATGAAATGTGATCTAGTGGGTAATATTTCAAAAGTAAATTAGTAACATCCAAGCTGTGTACACAAAACAATAGATCAGACTGGCATTGTGTAGCTGTTGGGTCGACACATGTTTCAGCAAGACTAGGTTACATGTTCATTGCTGGGGTAATTTTAAACTGCGATTATAGATATGTAAATATTTTGCAGCAGATGTTCAGAGTTCTGCAGATGCAGTCATCATCACTAAATGTCGCTTGGAGCCATTTGTGCAGAAGCCACTCTGGGTGCTCTTCTTTAATATTCATTCATTTGGGAGGTGCCAAGAGTTCACTGTGCAGCTTTCAAGTTGTCTTGTTTCATTGATTGCTCTGTGTCACGTTTAGTGAATTCAACCATGATGTTTCTCAAGGTATGTCCATCTGTCTGTTTCACACTGGCTCTCTTTTATTCTCTCTTTCTCTGTTTCTAATCTGTCTGAGATCAGCAGTTGATCCTCTGGTTTTTGGCTGAATATGTAGTATCCATTGATCAGCTGTGAAGAGAACTGCTCTACCTGCCTTTGATGAGTTTTAGTAACAGTAGCCTACTGCCGGGCATGAATCCAGCTTCCGACTCTGTAATCCCCCATCCACCTTCAACACCTGGCAACCTATAATGCTGTTGTGCAGCCACATATAAGTCCAGTATAGAAGGCTATAAATTGATTTCCACTTCTTCTACAGGAAACCCCATGGAAAGGCTTTGTGTTCATACATCAAACATAAACTAATATAGATGTTCTGCATTTTTCACAACAAACTAACCTTTTGCTTGCTTTAGTGGTATGGATCAGTGTTTCTCAACACTGGTCCTGGAGGCACTCTGCCCTGCATATTTTAGTGCTTTCCCTGCTCCCAACACACCTGATTCAGCTTATCAGCCCATTAACAAACCCTTCTGGAACTGTAGGAGTTGTGTTAAAGCAGGGATTCCACTAAAACGTGCAGGGCAGGGTGCCTTCAGGACCAGGGTTGAGAAACACTGATCTAGATCTTCAGATGGACTCTCTTGGTTCATATGGTACCGTTTGTGTTTTGCTTCGTGGTAAAGAAGTGTTTCGATGGAAGCTTCCTCTTATTTAGACTCCATTAAGTGTTGATTATTTCCCTTTATCCCTCTATAGGCTTAGATGAGATGCAACTTGTTTTCTTTATAATAATCTTTTTTTTTCTTAGTACATCCTCCACAGTGACCTTCAGTAAATCTCTGAAAGTACAGTGTAGAACTCCTTGGTGGTTTGAAGTCTCCTCAGCCTAAGCTGGGAATCAGCTGTGACATCCCACTGTTTCATAGACCTTTGCTTGCCAACTTAGCTAGCATCATCACAGTGCCTGGAGAAGCACTGGGGAGCAGAGGATTTGCAGAAGCTCTAGCTGATGGAAACTATCCGTGACAAAGCTTAGTTTACCTTCAGATCTGCTGCAGCAAGTTTTCAATCCCCAGCAAACCTCACCCTTTTCACTAAAGAACATGTACGGTTCTCGTTGAAAAGACTTTACTAATCAGAGTGTGATTAGGAATGTGCGCTTTTGATGACTTTGAAAGGACTAGCTGCAACAGAGTCATTGCATTCTGCAGCTATGTAGTTGTAAAATGAAGGGTGTTAAACAAAGATCCTGGAGGGTCATACTGCAGAGTTAGTATTTACCCTTAATACCCTCAGAGGCAACTCACAGAGGGCTTAGTAATTAGCTGATGAGTTGAATTAGTTGTATTAATTCAGCAAAAGTGCTAAAGTCTGCAAGGCTAATGCCCTCCAGGACTGGGGTCTCAAAGCAAATGGACATAATGTGTTAAATATAGACTCTTTGGGGAGCAGAACTAGTTCTCTTTTAGGGATTAAGGATGCTATATGGATGGACAAACAGAGCATGTTAATTTTATTGAAAGCAGCCTACGCAGTGGTTAGTCCTTTCCCTGAATTTCAGGAAAGCCTTGGGTATATTAGGAATACTCCCCGGTTTTTCTACCTAATCTCCATATGCTACATCTGTAAAATATAGTTAATTACTACAGACAGCAGCACCTTCTGTTGTGAGTGTTTCAAATGAACTGGATTTCTCTTTGTTTACTAAATACAAGGAAGTTTCATTGACAGTGTGTTACGACATGGTATAGGGTCAGACCTTAACAGAAAAAGAAAAAAGAGACTGGGCTGTTATGTGATCCACAGGCCTAACCATCACTTCATAGCTTCAAAATACACCTTTTTCTGTGACAGTACAGAAAATGACGTGATAAAGCTGTGACTCGTAATTCTGTTGCAATGTCACTGTTTAATAATAATATATATTTTTTTTCTATTTCACAATTATAATTATAAATAAGTATTAACTAAAAGTTATTATATGGTGATAATGTACTGTGTGTTTAATGGTTGTGATGGTTTATGTTCCTTCAACATGTTCACAAATTGTTGCTAGGCAGCTCTTACAAACAGTACCTTGATTTGCGTCATAAAAGGGCCTGCACAGTCTCAGTTTCCACTATCCACTGCACAAGAAACCGATCAGAAAGTGACATCATTGACCTCAACCGGTCCCCAATGGAAACAGTGGGATGACTGGGTCCAGTTCATATATTGTGTATATACAGTATATATGTAATATATTATATATTGTCAGTGAGAGCCCTGAACATGAAGTGGCTTTTAGACAGTTGGCCCCCATGTTATGAATCTTATGACTGGGGGTAATAACAATTGTAATACAACTGCAGCAGGACGTTAGCTTAAAAAACACTAGCGTATTCCTTTAACAGGAAATGTGAAATCCATAATACAAGCATGCATGATTTTACAGTGGATTAAGGTTCATTTTAGCGTGACCATGACTGTTTTTGGATAGGTGTCAACTTGTTTCTGTATCCTTTTACATCTTGCGGCTTTATCCATGCATATGCCTAGACGTGCTGATTATCAGATCAGTATTGCACAGCTTACTGCTATAAATGACTTCCATAGGAAGGAGTAGATAAGAATGATAAATGACGTTGCAAACACTGCACTGAATGAAGCTATGCAACTGCAAGGGGAGGAGTAAGGAAGATGTGAATTTCTCTTCACTGTCATACACAGTTGCCTGCACGCACACACATATACACTCCCTCACTCGCTTACTGACACACATTGTTCATTATCTCTGACCTTTTTCAATCCTGCATTGTTTATCTTTGATTGGCAACGTCCTCTTGAGCATCCCTAGCAGTGTCCAATTACTTATTCTTTTTCCCAGCAGAGACTGTTCACTGCTCTGTAACCTGAAATTCTTATTTTTTGAGATGCTGTGCATGAAGTGTATTGCTAGGGTACTGCTAAACTAATGGGGTGTCAGTAAGGCTGTCGTTTTTAGTGATGACAGCAGGCCTCTGTGCATTGTGCTTGCTGCATCCGACTGTAGGATGTGGTTCACATGAGCACCGAGCTCTATCACACAAGGGTTTACTTTGGCTCAACTGATGTGTTTATTGGAAAATGAACAAGTTGCTTTGCCAGATGTAATCGTCTCTTGTGTACTATCTCTGTAGGCCTGTCACAATTATTTGAGCTGTTCATAGTTTTTTTAATAAACTGGCTGCAATTATTTTCCACAGTTATTAGCTTTCACAGTCAATCTCATTGAACATAGTGTCAACTGGGTTTTTGTTGGGTTGAGGTATTTGCTAGCAAATAAAAGCCAACAGAAAGCACATTTATTGAGACACACTCTGGATTCTTACTTGCTGTAAAACCTGTAGAGGGCAGTGGCAAGTAATTTTTGTTTATCTATTTTCTGTTTGTCTCCTGTCATCAGCTTGGAATTGTTAAATGTTTGCCCACTTTAGACTAGTACCAGTTTAATAGTTGCATACAAAGAACAAAAAAGACAGTTAAAATGTTAGTTGTCTGGCTTTTAATAGTGAGTTAAAATAGTAGAATAAGACATGTTCAGATGTTGTATTTTGAGGTCCGATGTAGATGTAATGTCACTTTAATTAATCTTCCTCAATCAAGATAAAAAATATAGTATTTTCACTTGGGGTGAGCAATATAAAATCAGTTTCATGTTTATTTTTTGTGTCGTCACTGAACAGTTGCATGTTTTATAAAAAAAAAAAAAAAAAAAAAAAAACCATGCTAGTAATCCATACTGTGGATTGGATCGGTACCCACACTGACAAATCACCGCCAGATACTGCCAGACGTGTTTGATACACATTTGATTTGGTCTCTTAGCTGTGATTGCGCTTCGCCTTAGCTATGGTAGCGTGTTATTCTGAAATATGATAAATACCAAAGCTTTGAACAGAAAACTCATTTATGTAATAATTATGTCTCACATTCCAGGCAAACATCATTAATTAAGGAAATCAACAAGTGTAAAATCTGCCACGGTTATTTTTTTGTGCTGCGGTGTGTCAGAACAAAAGCCCTGTGCAGGAACTTTTCACTTTAGCTTCACAAGCGAAAAACTTTTTCATCCTTTTGCACCATCAGTTTTGTGTAGGCCAAAAAATTGTTGTTCAGTTAAATTTGAATAAAGTGGTTAAATATGAAATTAACAAAAACAGAAAGCATATTAATAACTTTTTTTATTTTCATTTTATTACCATTTAGTTCTAGTGACAGTCTCGTGTTACACACAGTGAGGTATACAGCTGAACAGAATTTAAATACAATTCTAATAAGCACTAATATCGGATTGGTACATGGTGTCCAGCGATACCAGAATCAGTATCTATAGAATATAGATATCTATGGGATAGGTGGATCTTTAATTATTGCATAGTAAGAAATAGATAATTATGTCAATCCATCATATGTCTTTTAAAATTTGATACCAACATTGTGCAGTTTGTACTTATACATATGTTTGGATATACAAGAATCATGGTGGTTTTGCCACATCAGCCATCTTTAGCTTCAGCACTAAGCCGAACCTTAATTGCACCGGACAAAACGCACCAGAATTATATAGCATAATTGTGCCAGTGTGGTTCCGCAGGTACTTCTCAGTCTGTACTCAAAGCAATATTGATGATTACTGCAGTTATTTTATGTGGCTGCTGGCCTTTCCTTTTCCACTTTAAAGGTGTCTGCACACTGCAGACTTTTAAATTACTCATTAACTACACTGACTGGTTACTTTATTCCTGTGTTATTAGCTACACCTCCTTGTTTCTGTAGTCGTTGTCTGTTTTATCAGCTCCACTCATCATATAGGAGCACTTTATAGTTTTACAGTTACAGACTGTAGTCCATCTGATTCTGGTGCCAGTGGAGTGTTAATGTGTGTTACACTGGTATGAGCAGATCAGACCCAACACCTCACTGTCACTGCTGGACTGAGAATAGTCCGCCAACCAAAATTATCCAACCAACCATGAGTCTTTTGGCCACTGATAAAGGACTAAAGGATGATTAACACAAATTGTGCTAAGCAGGTGAGCTGTCGTCTCTGACTTTACATCTACAAGGAGGACCAGCAAGGTAGGTGTGTCTCATAGAGTGGACAGTGAGAGGAGACAGTGTTCAGAAACTCTTCTCTATGATCCATTCGTATTAGTGCAACACACACTAACACGCCACCACCATGTCAGTGTCACTGCAGTACTGAGAATGATCCACCACCACATAATACCTGCTCCGTGGTGGTCCTGTGGGGGTTGTGACCTTTATAGAACAGGTGAAAGGGAATTAACAAAGAATACAGAGGAACAGATGGACTACATTCGGTAATTGTAGAACTACTAAGTGCACCTTTATGGTAAAGTGGAGTGACAGTCAGTGTGTAATACACATATTACTCCCCAAAACTGTGGTTAATGTGTGTTTATGGTAAATGCCTTAAAAAAGATTAAGATTTGATCACCCGTAATATAGACTTGGATGTGCTCCAATAAACAGTCATTCAGATTAAGCTACAGCCTTCCTATTAAATCTCTGTATTTGTCTTCCACACATTTTATTTAGATGAGGTCCATCTGGAGGAGCCGGGGCGTGCACGTGTGAGGATGCGCGAGCGGCTGGTGTGGGACTACCCTCTGCAGTTCTCCTGGCTGATGGAGGCCGAGCCCTTCACCTCCTCCCTGCAGGCGGGCGGCCCCGCGGCCGGCGCTGGCATGACGCTGGAGCAGAAGACCACCTTTGCCTTCGTCATCTTTCTCTTCGTCTTCCTCTGCATGCTGATCGTGCGCTGCTTCCGCATCCTGCTGGACCCCTACCGCAGCATGCCCACCTCCACCTGGGCCGACGGCCTGGACGGCCTCGAAAAGGGCCAGTTTGATTACACACTGGCATAGAGTAGGCAAACACTTGCACACACAATGCAGTAAATAACGACTAAAGGCTGAGATTTTGTGGCAAGATTTGCTACACATGTCACTACACAAAACGCCTACATTTGGTCAGACACACAACTTGACACAATCTGAAAAAGACTGGGTCACGCACACTCTGCCTCTTTCACGCACAGGGTGTTTTTTGGAAAGGAGCAGTTGGGGATTCTGAGTGACCCCAGAAGCAGTCTGGACTGGCTTGTGGCCCTTCTGTGCCATGGCCCCACTCATACAGGGTAGCCCTATCACTGTCTCCCTCTAAACAGTCACGCCATCTGTACCTGCACTGTTGTAAACTGCCAAGTAGACGCCTTTAGGGGATAGCTGTTGAAGACACTTTATAAGCACTTCATAAATACTTCATAGGTAAATGCTTTAGTCAGCTTTAAAGTATGCACTGTTACTATCAAAGCAACTTAGATTTATTAGAATGCTTTAGAATTAGGATGTATTTATGTAGTGCTTACGGCTACCTAAAGGGCCTTTTATCCAGTGATGCCAAATTTGAAACACCTTAGGCGAGTCGAGAACTAACTCGTATGTCGTTGTCTGTGACATTAGATATTCGAATGTAAACTCAGCATAGAAGCCATGGGTGGCAATTTCGGCTTTCTCAATCCAGTGTGAAATTTCAACAAGTCCTAAGTCCACGAAAAATGGTGTCATATAATGTCTGCTAAAAAAGAAAAGATCAGTCATTTTAAATGTGATCTCAGAGTGAACTTGTATAGTCAGCATATACTGCCTCATTAGCACAATAAACTGAATTTAGATCAGTTCTGTTTTAATACATGATCCGCTCTCTGGTCTCCTTTATATGATCAGGATTAATGGCTGTGGTTTGCTTGGTCAGCCTTTACATTTTAAGCAGTAGACAGGGCAGATGCAGCCTTTCCAGCTAAACAGCGCTAATTTGCCATGAGAAAATCCATCGCTAAGAGCAAATGATGAGGAAAGGCCACTTTTCAACAGTGCCTCATTAGTCATTCAGGTGGTAATAAAAAAGAAATTGCGTGCAAAACTGTCCATCAGCGGCTGAACTGCTGTGAAATAACTAGTCCTGCTCTCTTAGTGCTTTTAGTCCCTCACCTGACCAGTCTGCTTCGATTTTACTGCTTGTGTCGATAAGATGAGGCTCCAGCCAATGATGTTACTTTGCACTTCTACGTTGTCTTCTCACCACTGTGAACGAGCCATTAAGAATTTGAGAGCACTTAAGGAATGTCAGGTTGAACTGCCAGTGTTTCTGAAGATGACTGCCACTGTTCTGCATGCACAAGCATTTGCATATGAATGTGTGAGAGAAAAAAAACAGTCTTAAGGCATACGTAAACTGGACTGATGCATTCAATGCAGATGTGTTCAATGCTGTTGAGCCTGTTGGTATTCTCTTAAGCTTTGTTCACTGTGAGGACCTGCTTTGCATCTCTGTGAATAGGCTTGTGTCTGATACAAAGCACTTAACAGTATTTCCCAGAGCACTGTCTGTATGTTTCATCTCTTTAGACAATATATATATGAAAACATTCGATTTGGAAAATCCCCAAATCTGTGAGAACCTAGACCTACATGCTGTTAAATATATTGTGTGAGCACAGTAGAAGCACAGGTGAAGAGAGGAATTCTAGATTCTATTGTAGACTTTCAGTAGTGCAGCTACTGTATTAAACTGAATAACGGTCATTCAGACAAATGGTAACTCTAAGTCTTTGTTCTACAGCCACACCTGCATTTGTCTCATAGAGATTAAAAATAAACTCCTTCCAAATCAGTAACTGACCCTTTGTCTTCCTCTTCCTCCGTGTTTAATGTTTTGAAGCTTGTCTAATTTAAGTCCCAGATTTTCTGTTTTTAGATTATTCTATTTTTACTCCACCTTTGGAAATGTGACCGAGTCACTGTGTTTACTTGCACATACTGTAGTATGCTGATCAGAATTGGATTTTTGCAGTTATCTGATTATTCAAGTGGTCATGTAAACAGCATTCTCCGATTTCTTTGATTGGATGAAGGCATAGAAATCTGTCTCTTTCTTTCTCTTTCTCTCACTCCCATTATCTCTCTCTATGTATACACTGTCAAAAGAATAGTTGCACCCAGAAGGAGGTGTAGGATTGCAGTGCTATTGGGAAGGAAGATAAAGGTTGCCAGGAACAATAAATGATGATCAATTTAGACTGATATGATCAACATTTATTGAGCTACACATACAGAAGTAGCGTCTCTCAGTATGGCATCAGGAAGTATGCAGTCACTCCATGACTGTCTGGCACTACACCATTGCAGTCTTTGGCGATGTTGACGTTGTGTTAAGGGCAGTCATAATGGTCTGTGTGCATGTAGTCCTACCAATGGTACTGGCACTAACAGGATGACTCATGGAGGACGTCACTGCTCGCTGAATGGTTTCAGTCGTGCCTGTTGGGTCAGTCAGGTACAGCGATAAAGCCTGTCCTTCCTTACGTCACATGCATGGCCAAGCGTGAAACTTGAATCATTTGCATGTCTCACAATGTTAAACCTGCCCACCAAGTTTCATTGCTGTCAGTTGATTTCTTCTGGGCACAACTATTTGTACAACTATTGTTTTTTCTCAGTCTGTGCATGTACGAAAACAAAGCATGGTACTGGAAATGAGCAAACAGTCTTTAATAAAACACTTTTGGAGCGATGCTCCATTAAGTTTTTGAATATTCTTCATCTTAATGATGTATGTTCATATTTTAAGGTAAAGCTGCAGCCTTACTTTTAAGTTTTTCGCTTCGTGTTTTCTTGTATGAGTTTGTTGGCCAGGTTCAAAGCAGAAATCTGATTCATGTAGACACAGAGTTTTCCCATTGTCTGATACAACTCAAGTGGATGATGGACAGATTATTTACAAAATCTGCTTTTCTGCAGGCATTGGATTATTAAGTGCATGTTTACAAGAAATCTAGAAAATTGATTATGAAATCTAATAAAGAGAACTGGACGTTAGCTCAGTAATCAGGTTTCTCAGCACATGTATACTCTTACTCTAATTTCCTTAGGATTTCTCAGTCTGCGCCAACACGAGAACCAAGAGCAGTACTGGAATTAGACATGCCGCGTTCAACACAGCATGGCAACAAAACATTTTTGGAGCAGCAATGACACCAACTACATACTACGTCCAAATTAAATGTTAAAATTGATTGTTCTTCATCTTCTAGATGATGCATGTTTATATTTCTGCTGAAGTGACTGAATGTTTTAAAAAATAGCCGTGGCATGAAGGCATTTGCTTCATGTCTTATTCTCTTTATTAGCTGGTTGCAACACCGAAATCTGATTATTGCTTGATTCATGTAGACCTGGAGTTTTCCCATTATCCGATTGATCAAATTACTGACAAAATCTGATTTTCTGTAGTTGTCCATTTATTAAGTACATGTAACCACACTCACTGTTACCACATAATTGAGCGAGCATTGTCAGTTGTTATTTATTGGTTCATTGTAGTGCCTAAATAAATGAATACAGTCTAGATTAGCTACACCTAGGGGAGACCTGGGCTTGTATTCACATAGTGTCTCAGATTAGAAAGGAGCACTGATCTTCTTGCCAGTAAGATTGTAGTAAATAAGACATGAATCTGATGTAATCTGAAGAAGCCTTGTGAATACAGGCCCACAGAGGGTTGTAACACATTTTCCTCAGTCTCTGTAATTTGGTGCTCGTTTTGACTATACCTTTCTACTTATATATCAGAGACCCCAGTTGTCTGTTGGTGAGAGTTCCACCGATACAACCCGACTCCCGACAGGGTGAAGTGGGTCAGAACATGAAACTTTTATTAATAGAGCAATTTGTAAGGTGAAACAACATGTCAAATTCATACTCCAAATAGCAGCACCAACATTAACTGATGTTTTGCTCCTGATTAAATCACTTTTTTTGCTGACTGTGGATTCTGAAAGTGAGCAGGTGTTATTTATAACGGTTATAATGGTTGTTTGCCAAGAGCCTTTCATTGGCTACCTGCCTTCAGCATGATTGACAGAAGATTAGAATACCTCCTCGTGGCAGCAGTACTACTTCTCCTCGATGCTACGGTGACTCCCTATCACCACTGGAGTTACAGCGCAGTATTACGAGACAGGATGGACTGGGACTAGCTGGGTAGAAACTACAGTAAATATCTCTGCATCCTGATACATACACATCTTTGATGCACCGTCAAAACTGTTATTTCTTCACTTTATGTTGATCATTTTAGATCATTTTGGAATGTTTTAAATGAAAAAAATGGATGAAAGTAATTACTGTTGCCCAGGGCAGCAGTAGTTGCCCCTATGATCCACAAAGGGAGCTTTAAATTAAAGAAGTTGGAAAACTACTTCATCAAACTGGTGGTAAGCTCTAGTGTTTGGAGAGAGCCTAGAGAAGAATTCTTAGGAGACTGCATTAAGAGCACTGTGAAGCACAGAAGTGGAGGTGTCAAAGTCTGAGGCGGGTTTTTGTTCCAGTGATGCCAGTGAGATATTGTGTTCTTGGATGTGATCATGAGCTCAAAAGAGTCCAAGGCATTTAGATGCCAACCTGTATACATTTGCAAAGAAATACGTTAGCCGCCTTTTGGAAGAATACTTGATGTTGATAGTTGAAGTGGTCTGTTTATACTAAATGCTTGTACTAGTTGTTTTTTTTTTTAACATCATCTGCTTTTCTGCTTTTTCATGATGATGGAACATTTTTGACAAACTGGTGACAAAAAGGTCTCAGAACAGCCTGAAAGGACACTTGTTTTTCGGTTCTACAGCATCCAGAACAGAGTAGAGACGTCCATTCCAACCGCTCAGGTCATTGCTGACCTGCACATCGATCTTTCAGTGAGTTCTCTCACACACATAAATCATTTATAGAGCAGATACCTGTTCTAGAAAATGATATGAAATACAGATTGATCACCTAATCAACCACAATGCCATTTGCTGCCCTGAATCCATATCTGCTGCAATGGCTGTATTGACTTGTGTTACAGAGTGGACTCAATCTCAATGCGCTCCCCGCAAGCAGCCTGAAAAGAGTGTGTGTGAATTCTAAACTCAACATGCTCCTCATTTTTTTTTGCATTGACTCTTGCTTGGCTCTTATTAGCATTCCCTGCACACTGACACTGAGAGTGAAAATTTATTTTCTGAATAAATGGAAAATGCCATCAAAATGGGAACCTTATCTATAAGCTTTCTGTAGACGGACAAAATAGTTCTATTCTTTCCCTCTGCTGTCTTGAATTAATATGTTACAGGGGTTAATGTGCAGTGATATTCACTATAAGTAACTGACCACAACCAATGAAAATAAGATCCATGTTTTGTATCTACAGTACATCATAGTGAGAATTTAGATCCAGGGTGGAAGACTACATTGGAACCCTACTATGTATTCCGTCATGAAATGCACCTCTGGACCAGCAGGTGGCAGTAGAACACAGCCTTATCCTTCTCTAAGGCCTCGGTCAGGCATTGCTGCCAGGTTATCAAGCCAGCTAAGGATTAAAGGGGAATTCTGTGGTTTTCCAAAATGATGTCATAATTAAGGTGTTAATATATAAATAAAGTCATTCAGAGTGGGTTGGTGTGAAGTGGTTAATTGCAGAGAACCTTAGCAACTAGTGACCAGTGACTTTAGGCTCCTGTATAATGTGTAATGGTAAAACAAAAAAAGGGGTAAATAATAAAAAAGCTTTCCTTTGGTGCAATTTTGCCTTACAACAACCTACATACACCTTTTGCTATGAATGTATTGTGATAAATATGGTTGGCTAACAGCTTATCACAAAACTACTGTAAAACAGTGTTTGAGGTATCAGGTAGCACGCGTATGACCACTGTCTAAAGAAATATATTCATTCATTCGTCATCTAAACCGCTTATCCTCTTGGATCAGGGTGGGGTGAGGTCACGGGTTGGGTAAGGTTGGGGTCAGGGATGTGGTGAGGTTGGGGTAAGGCTGTGGGTCAGGTTGGGGGGCTGGATCCTTGTGCTCGTTGGGACAAATGCAGGAACACCCTGGACAGGCTGTCGGCCCATCACAGGGGTGGCTGCAGACATTCATTCCACCTAGAGGCAATTTTGGGATCTCCAACTTGCCTGACTGCATGATTATGGATCATAGGAGGAAACCCACACAGACACAGAGAGAACACGCTGTCTCTGCACAGAAAGGAAGCTAGAGAATCAAACCCAGACCCTGTGAGGTGACAGAGCTTACTACAAAGATCAAATAGAGTTTCTTTGTAAAATAAGGAACCCCTGTAGACTGGGATTTTAGCCACTGCTGGTAGACCCGTATGACCGTACGCTTCCATACACCTGCAGATTCAGCTACTTCCTTCCCACTATGGCCTTTGACACGCCCAAATGCAAATGTTTTCATAGTGTAATTTCCTGGTGTAACTTGCTGTGAGTGAGCTTTTTGTAGACATTACACACTTTGAACGTCTGGTGCCTATAACCACCATTGTGACTCAGTCTACTGTGATCTCACACGAAAATAATTTTAGATTATTACAACATGTGTCGGAGAAAAGAAAAACATTCTTACATTTTAATGCAAGTCATAACAATATTAATATATAAAGCATTTTGGGCAGTTTCTATTGGTCCATCTATCATGAAATGTTAACTCCAGAGTTAGCTGGCAGAGCAGCTGGCATCTTCAGATTATGTTAAACACAGTAATAAAAACACAAGGCACAGGGTTTTGTTCCAACAAAACTTAATAACTAAGGAGATATCAGTGACCCTAAACTTCAATTAGTGTTGATCTCCCTCAAAGCTTTGGCCAGTCAGTAATCTGAGACATATACAACTGACCACACACTTTAGAAAATCAACTCAGTGAAATGACTGCGGTCAATTTCCAGGCCAATAAAATGCCAGGGTACAATATCCCACTATACAGTATACAATTTCCACCATTTCATGCTGTATTATTTTCACTCACAGTGACATGTGATAGTAGTGACATAGATAGCTTGGTATCAGCCGTAACAGCAACACCTGGGTAAAAGCAGAATCATATATGTTCAGTTAGTCTGGTCCTTTTTTTGAAATATGCTTTTACATAGCAAAATATCAGCACATGAAAAATGTAAATGGTGTGATAAAGCTAGTGAAGGTCTGAACAGGTGAATCTGAACTGAACTAAAGTATGCGTGTTTGTCATCAAGTGCTTTGCGAGCTGATCCGTGTTCAGTTTCTGGAAAGATAGCACCATCTAGTGTTGCTGTAAGCTTCCAAACATGCACTGAGACAGTGAAAAGGTTTTCAAACTTCTATGTGTTGTATTCTTAAGCATCTCATAAAACTGCTGTGCTCATTTTATGCATGTATAGGCTATTTTCACATATCACTATACGTAATACATTTCATTGCCTCAGTAAAATCCAGTACTAATCCAAACACTTACGGTATCAATCAATAATTATGAAAACTCACAGTCAGGTTTTATAGGTCACAGACTGCTGTGTAGTTGCCAGTGCTACTTGTCTCTGCCAAGCTTCTTCGTGATAACTGTGATAAGCTACCCTGGAAGTTGTTTGGTACTCAGCTATCATGTCAATCTGGTAAAATGACTGAGTGGTTGGAATCTGCACATCTTCCAGTGAAAGTTTTGTTAAAAATAGGCCCCAGAGAGAAGTATCCAGGTCGGATAGAGTCCAGAAATCCTCGGGTTCGCTATAGAACTGTAGTGGAACTTTCCAAGTACATCTAGCAGCTATCAGCATAGAAACTGAAGTTTGTTAGATGCTGTTCTTCTCTGTATAAGAGACTTTGGGATACCTGAAACAAAAGAAAAACACTAAAGGTGGAAAATGGAAGTCCATTCCATACAGGTAGAGGACAAAATAACTGTCCATGATGTTTCTCTGTCCCTGTTTCTGACAGTAGCATGTCAAAACTACTCATTTTCATTACTCTATGTTGAAATAATGATAAGTGTCTCATGATAATGGCTCATTAAAATGGATTCTTTTTATCACAAGGAAATAAGTCATTAACTTGAGATATAAAGAAGTCGTTATTCCAAGGTATCAAGTCAATATTCTGCGAAAATAAGTAATTTTTAGAAATACTAAGTCAATATTTTAACATACAGCTGCCAAAGCTATATACACAGGTAAATATATCTATTGTCTTTATGTGTATTATCCCATTAAGAAGTGGTTTATAAACATGAATGGCTGTGAAAAAATGATCATCTTTTCATTTGAAAAGTACAAACCCATGAAACTGAGTAAATGTAACCGGATACCAGCTGACTATGTGACATCTAGATATAAGCAAAGCTGACAAGTCTCGCATGTCACATGCAGTTTCTCAGTTCAGGCATGTAATTTACACCTTGAGTTTTTGTCATTTCCAAATTCCCCTTGGTCTCACACTGAAAGATCATAAGCTAAATAGGCTTAGTAGCACGTCATGGAAAAATGAAGAGAGCTTACGCTACTGCCCAAAAGTTTGGGGCCGCTGATTTCATACATATGGAGCCAGTTTCTCTGAAGATGTGGGTATAAAATGATTCTGTGACCAAACTAAATTTTTATATAATTAGTTTCAAACTGTTTGTAGGAACCTGCAGAAATGAAACAGAGCCGTGTGTGATGTCGTGATAATTGAGAAATCAGATGGACTCCAAAAGACATCCGCAATGCTTCACACTTAAAAAAAACGATAACCAAATAACCAGTATGCAAAATACACCCTGGTATTTGAGAGGGTCACACGTTGACTGGCTATTCCAGGTGCTAACTGGCTGCTGATCACTGCTGATGCTAGCTTTGATGTCAAAATGTGTGGTTTAAGGACATTTTCTGGAAATGTTTGGTTTGTTAATAGTGTGTTTCAGACATTAACTGAGATTCTTGCATGTCTCTGTTTTTGTTCAGTTTGGGAAGTGAACTTAGTTCTCTGAGTTTTCAGATTTACAAATGTTATTGTGGGTGGTTGTGGCTTTCAGGGGTGTCCCTGAACAGTTGTTACAGTTGGTAAGCTACAGTTATGGTTGGCAAGCTATGCAGTGCCAACTGGGCAAACAAATTAGCTACAGCGCCACCCTGAGGAAGACCAGAGCTGCATATCTAGTTAGTTAAAAATATCAGCTAAGACAAAAGCTCACTGATTGTGGGTGAAGCAACTAAACAATGACCTTTCTCTGAATTTGTACATGAGCATCTCTTTTACCAAAACACACTGAATTATGTCTTAATAAGTTTATATTCTGGGACCCCCAGGGGCTTGTTCTCACTGTGAGTTATTTATGTGCTTCAGTATGGTGCTACATTACAGCCGCCATGCGGGAGATTAAAATAACCCGGGACTGAATTCTGTGACTCATACACACAACTCAGTAATACAAGATAAATATGATAAATTTTGAAAAGTATCTGTTGTAGATATAGAAATATAGACGTTGTCCCCATGGGAACAAAAGAAGAAGACGACTAAAAGAATGCTCTAATTGACGTTATATAGCTACATATACCTGTTTATACCTACTGTCACTAACAGATTAGATCAGCAAGCACCCTTTGGTGGTCCTTGGGCCAAGAGGGGGACAGAGGTTTATAATGGGCCAGAGATGGCACGTTCTCATAAACATCGGAGTGAAACAACTGACCTAACAATCAAAAAGAGTGTGTGAGTGTGTAAATGTGTGTGTGTGTCTGGCATGTAATGGACTGGCGCCCTGTCCAGGGTGTTTCCTGCTCTCCGTCACTTTTTTGCTCATTGCCATTTCAGCTGCCTGCTTGCAAGTGACTGCTGTAATGAACTGTTGTAGAAACTTTGCTTTAATTTGCCACCATTTCATTCTGGTATAAACAAGCTTACGATGGCCTTATCTGTTTATATTTTTTATGTGGACTGATGCACATATTACATTTATGCACTCAAATGTGTGTGTGTTGAGGATTTCCCCAAAAAATTAATTTTAGGCAACAAAAATTTGGGCCTTATTGTTTTGTAGTGATGAATAGGTCAGCTTAAAATGTGTAGAAAATGTGCCCCCTGTGTGTGGTATACAGTACAGTAACAAGTTCTGACCTACAGTGTAGTATACTAATACAGTCACATGACCAGTTACCTCACATTTACCTCAGAGCTGTTATTACTGTATCCACTGTTTAGAGCTAGCTGCTGCTAACGCTGCTCAGTTCACCTGAAATACGTTTAGCCTAGCTGTTAGCTACCCTCGGCTATTTCACTCTAACACTGATCCTCTACAGCAAGTTCATCTTTTATTAATCTTCAGACCTGTATATTTTAACTTTCTGAGGCTCATTCGGATGAAAACACACCCCACTACAATCACTACACCCACGTTTACACTCTGAGTTGGCTGCGTTTTGCTCCCCAGTGTTACCCGCCGCCATTGTCTCTGGCTGAAGCAGGCTGAGAGCTGGTGAGGCCATGGTGCATGATGGGATGCAGTACACCATGAAGATAGCTCCCCCTGTATACTAGAACCTTTGACTGGAGTAGAACACCATCCGGGGATCTTCAGTGAACTTCAGATCTTCAGTTTGGTCACATACTGTATACTACATACTACTGGGTAGATTTAGTATGCGAGTAGTATGTAGTATGCCATTTTGAATACAGTGCCTGATTACATGATGCCTTGCATAAAGGTCAAAGGGTATCATTGATGATTGCATGTGAACCAGTATTGAGACCACACAGCACCAGCTGTCTTAAGTTTCAAGTGTAAATTTACTTCATTAGTATTGGAAAGAAAGGTCTGGCCATATCCTACAAACAAGCCTTCCTGGAAAGCATTAGAACCACTTTCAGCATTACAGATAGTTACCCTTTGGAAGGACCATTCAAGATCCAATTTGCGGGTTCCTGTCTCAGCATGCGGCCGTGCCATGAGCCTGCAGGTTCTAATTGAATGCCACGATCGTGGTAATAAGCTGATAACACCCCCAGAACTCTGTGTGTTGGAGATCGGTGCTTGCAGGAGGTTGTTATCAGGACTTTATTTTCTTCACGTTTGGTAGCCAAATGCCACCCCTATTTGAAGAGTAAATATTGCCATGCAAATTTTCAGCTGAACCTCGTCAGGCATTTGCTACTGAAACCATGTGAGCCATGCTCAAAATATCAGCTGGAGCCAAGGCTCAAAAGTGGCTATGAAGGAAAGCTTGTGAAACACTCTGCTCTGGTTTCTGTCCCAAGCGAGACAGAACAGGTGTGGAAAGGCATTAAAAACAATGAGGGATCTGTTGACCAATCCACACCCCGCCCCCCCATACACCCACCCCCACCTCCAAACACCCTCAATACTTTTTCAGATGACTCAATCCTGTATTACCTGCCATACCACTTCCAAACTTGTACTTACATGTACAGCTGTGGAGGTTATTTGCTGCACTGTACGGTGCAGAAGACAGAGACGACCCTTTCATTTTTCAGGGTCAAGAAAAAGAAGAACACATATGACTGACAGAAAACAAGCAGTTTTTACTGCATTTACTGTGCGCACATTTTATTACAGCTTGCTTTCAAATTTTCCTCTTTTCTTCTACTTTTTATCTGTTTCCTAAGAGCTTCTTGACAGCTACATATCCTTCCAGACCCATAGCTACTTGCTCGAAGTTTCCTGTCCACCTTAAATGGTGCAGCATTTAGGCTCTGGTACTGACATTCTGCTTCTTAATTGCCAGCTTGTTGTTCAAATTTTCCTGTTCCACCTTAAAGAAGAAGCCTCAGGTTCCAGAATGTCACTGCAACACCATTTAAGGTGGAACAGGAAAATTATAAGAATCTGGGAAATGTCCTTATTGGAAAATGGTAAGAGCATAAAAAAATAATCAGGATGTTTTAATAGCCTAAATCATCTTATCTGAAGGGAGTCTATGTTGAATTAAAAATTAAAAACATTAAAAACACCTTAAAGCATTTTAAACACCGTGTAGAATAAACTCCAGTGCTGGCAAACCATTTTGTGTTGTGAGATGTTTGAAAACCTGTATTTTCACAAATGCAATCATATATCCTAGCATATATTCTAGGGAAGGGTTCTAAGGAAGTGATGGTGGTAGTGAGAGGGGGTCCAGATGTTGCAATACTAAACCTCAAAGCTATAAGTTACACACTGCACCTTTAAATACTGTTTCTCTGAGGTGATAGTCCTGCTCGATTGTTGTGGGATTCCTACTCCATATATTTTAGATCTTTATATGATTCTTTGACTCGTTTTGGAAACATCCATTTGCCTTTACCCTTCCTTATGCGAGTGGATAATTTTATATCTAATCTCCTCAGAAATACAGAGCAATACTGTATGTTTTAAACCAAACATAATGAAGGAAGTTTGTTTCTCTGAAAGCATAAGATAATAAATCATTTGAAATGAGCTTGGTCACTAATTCACAGACCTTTATAACCTCTTCACCTCAACTCTTCTTGAGAACATTCTCAACAGATACCAGGTAGAGCTTTCCAGCCAGCACTGGTATTAAAATTACACAATAATGTGTCATTCACTGTAAGCCCAAATGCAGCCTTTTATAAAGTTTAGGCCTCAGGGACCACATATCAGTTCTCACAGAATCAGCTTTCACTAGGAAGTCCGAAGGTCAAGGGAAATGACACCCGTTAATCAAACATTTGGCCGGCGTTCATAATATTAAACTAATATACCTATAATAATCAAATACTGCAATGCGCAGCTTTGAAAGGTTTACAGGCTGTCTAAAGCATAGTTAAGGTTGCTTAGGAATCTTTGCGATTGGTAGAAACACAATGCTGCAAATCACTGTTGCAGGTTTGATGTTTATACACCTAATTTATGATGGTTCAGGCCGTGTTTGCTGTGGGTATTGTGACCAGGTTGTATTTGCAGTACGCAACTGAGCCTGCACTGTAGCCATTCCTGCATATACAGCGAGCTTTGGTTGAGTGCTAGTGCATGTCCGTCCCCACATCGTGCACCTAGCTGGCTGACTCTGAATTTCTCTCATTTATTCAAAGAAACCTGAAAGGATCTTTTTCCGCACCTCCATATCAGTCTTATAAGTTGGTTGTATCTTCTGACTCTCACAATCCGAGTAATGCCAAACACACTGCCTGGCCAAAAGAAAAGAAAAGTCGCTGTTTGAATATAAACAAGCAAATACTTAAGAGGCTTAGACTACATAAGCTGGCAACAATTCTTTTAGCCCTAACTGATGCCGTGAGTAGCTTATCCTTTCTTGAACAACCATGTGGGAAGATGTATCCAGAGGTCATGGAAAAGATGTTACTGTCTCTCAAGGGTCAAATTATTGGCCTGCCTCAAGCAAAGAAACCAGGAGACTGAGCAGAAATGACTGGAACTGGTTAAGAGCCGTCCTATATTATTGAAATCTAGAAGGAGGTTGGTCAATTTAGCCAAAGAAGTGTGGTCTAGATTTACCCTATTCCAGAGCACATCAGTGCATCAGTCATAGTATCCACTGCACAAGTGGATCTGAGGGTGCCTCAGTTGGTCAGGCCAAGTCTCAGCAACCATATGTGGTAAAAAAAAAAAAAGTCAGCTGATTACCTAAATGTACTGAATCACCAGGTTACCCCATCAATGGAGTTTTTTTCTTCCCTGATGGGATGGCCATATTCTAGGATGGTAATGCCAATATTCATCAGGCTCAGTTTGTGAACGAGGGGTTCAGGGAGTATGAGGAATCGGACACAGGAATTGGCCACTGCAGAGTCCTGACCTGACTTTACAGGGTGATTTGACTTAGTCTTGGCCAAAATGTTGTGACATTGCGTAAGGTTCTGGAAGCAATGCCATGGTGGAAGCATGCCATAACCAAAGGCACTTCAGCAAAATATATTAACATGTGTGACTTATTTTGGCCAGCCAGTGTTCAAAAAAGTTGAGAGGCCAGTACATTGTTCATTGAACATCAACAGCTTCTTCACTGGCAAATGGGGAAAAAATAATAAAGAATTGGCCATGAAAGTCATGATGTGGTAAGTATGCTAATGGGTGTTTCCATCAGCCCACTGTTAATTACAGTAAAAGAGACCAGTAAGAGAGTAGAAATACATTATCATCTTGCAAACTGTCTGTACAGACAAAATCAGCTAACGCTATACATTCCTTGACAGCCGAATTAGTAGATGGTTGGAGCCTTTTTAACAAGCATCAAAGAAAAAAAGTAAACCAGAGTTACTGTTTGTTACTGTTACTGTTTTGAAATAGCCGATAGCCTACTAGACCATAGCACCCCTAATGGGCAAATTCCAGTGAAACACCAGAGGAGGATCTGTAAGTTCAGCATGTAACTAACTGCCCTGCTAAAAATGCTTGAAACCTTTTGCAAGTGAATGCGACTCCTATAGCAGCCCTTGTAATTACATTCCATCCCAGTGTCTGCGCTGGTCTGTTGCCCCCTGACTGCTAGGGTCTGTTTTTAGAGAGGGGCCACTGGAACATGTTGTGCTTCTTCACAGGGTGTCAGCTCATCCCCAAGCCTGACCTGCAAATATGGCACTTCCCCTTCACTTTGCACTGGCCCTGGTAATTTAGCATGTTCAGTTTGCTTAAGAGAAAGGGACACACTTTGCACCTCATTAATCTTGGGCTGGGTGAAGCGGTAGGAGATGCCAGTGTGTAACCGAGTGATTAAGGAGGCAGTGTCTTGCTGTTCTGCCAAAAAAGAACAGATCCATGAGTCAGAGTGCTCCTCTAGACTTCTTGCTTATGGGACATTTTAGCCGAGAATGGACACAGTAAGATTAAGAAGACTCCTTAATACCTCTGTATTTTGCTCAGTTAGATCAGAGAGAAAGACAAGGTCTTATAAAGCTGACCTGTTTTCACTGGGGTGTTTGTGTTATGCTCTTGAAGTGCTCATATTCTGCATCATTTTTATCTTGTATATTTTTACCCCTGAAATTTTGAGAGGTATATATAACTAAACCAATCAGATTTCATGTTTACACGGCCATTTTTCTAACCCTATTTTATTCCTTAGAATAGTGTTGCTTTTTGTGACATCCAAGATGCAAAATACAAGATTCTGGGGGACCCCCAATTAACCTATTGGAGCCCTTGAATGTCTCAAAATTTCAAAATCATATAAAATAAACTTATCAAGATGTTTTGCTGTGTGAAAAATTCACCCTTTCACTTCAAATCTTGCTAAATGAGACGCGAGTATTACTTTAAGACCACATATTATTTCAACACAGGAAACCTGAAGAGGAAAGAAAGAAAAGTGTGTGTGTGTATGTGTGTGTGTGTGTGTGTGTGTGTGGTTGGGAGGGATTAGCTAATCACTGTGTTTCAAATTTGAAAAGAAAACAAGTCAGTATGGTTTAAATTTGATAAACTCACCAGACAAAAAATTAGTCACCTGTGAAACTCACCTAATAGTATGTAATACCTCCACAAGCACCAATAACAGCTGTGATTGGATTTATCATGGGCTGGACAAGTTTCTGGATGTAGGCCACATCAATGTTGAGACACTTTTAAATCCAACAAATGCGCCAGATTTGGTGGATGACTTCCCTGGCACGATTCTGAGGAGAATTTCCTGTAGACTGGGATTTTAGCAAATGCTGGTAGACCCGTATGACCTAATGCTTCCATGTAGCCTTTGGCACACCCAAATGCAGCCACTCCTTTTAGCCAATCATTAACATCTGCTTTGGACCCATTTTCACACATGGAACGAGACATTCACTGCCCTGTACCACCTCTTCCCAATCTATGGATCCCATCACTCACACCCTGCAGGTATTTATAGCCCCATCATCCTCATGCAGCGCCATCTGCAGGAGCCTGAAGTTACTACTACCTTAAACACACAAGGTGACTAATCTTTTATCTGGAGAGCTTATTTTAATCCTTTATAGCGTCCATGCTCACTGCTGGGTCAAATTGACCCAATTATCATTTGAGTGATATAAACATGCAGGGGGGTTACAAACATTTAAAAGTAGCTGTTTTCGCTAATTATATTACTTAAGCGCAGACAAAAACTATTATACACATATGTTTCCTGTATTTTAAAACTGAAACGAGTCCCTTTAACTCGTAACATAACAGAAGGATCAAAACTGTCTTTCAAAACTGTGTGAAGTGTCATGATCATGTATACCATGAAAAAATAAAACATAACCAAAACATTTATTTCATTTCCACACAAGACATGTAGGTCAAGTTATTAGCAGTTCAAAGGAAAAAAAGTTTTTAAATATAGAAGTTTCCAAGACTGGAGCATGAACAAAATAATAACCCGGTTAAGATCTGGTAGACCACCACAACTGTCACCATCAGATAAAGATCGCTTTGAAAGTGAGGAGCTTCCTTCCACTGTCAGAAGACACTATGGGTCTGAAAGGACGTGTAGCTGCCAAGAAGCTGTTGCTGGGAAAAGAAATAGACATGTAGAAGCTGCTGGTGTTCTCAGAACAATGGACTGACCGCCCCAGTGTCCGGACCGCAACATCACTGCATGTGTTGGGGATTATTTGGATTGTGAGAAGCAGAAAAGCTAAACCAACTTCTAAGACTGAACTTTGCAGGTGTGGACAATACTGTGGATCCTTGGAATGATTTGAGTTCATCATTCATTCAGCTAGTGATAGTTAAAGTCTTTACTGCATTTCCCCATCACTGCTGCTCATCTGAACATCTGTTGCAAAATGCCGTCCTGCTGTTCTCTGATGAAACCTAGCAAACATTCCAGACTGCCTTCATTCTCACTCTGAAACAATCGAGTGTGACCATATGTCATTGCATGAGTGAGCAAAAATGAGACGCAGAGTTACTAATTAGCTATGATTCAGACTGAAAATTACAATTTACAATTAATCATCAAATATATATATATCAAACACCTTTATCTTCAACAGAAGGTTTTTAGAATATGACAATACACATGACTAATGCTGTTTATAGTAACCTGACATCCAGTTATAATACATTCACAGCTTCAATTTAAGGCACTTCTACATTTGAGAAAGACTCCCCTTCCTAAAATACTGATTCAGTATCATCTGGTGGACATGACACGGTGGCCTTTCTGTGACTGCTCTGACCTTATTGGAAGGAATGGTCATGTTTTGTGTCCAGCCAACTTCAATTTTCCATGACAAGTGGCTTGGTCGCATAATCTCCTCCACTTGGTTGTCCACACAGAAGAGTCCTCCTCTACCTTATGTTCGCTTGCAGGATGGATTAGCCCTATCTATTAGGCCTTAATCGTAGGAGAACATTTGAAGTTGAGGTACATTCGTCTTAGTACCCGAATCCACTGAAGTGAAGAACGTGATGGTATTTAAAGAGCAGTTTGTGGTGTGTGCATTCATGTGGCACGAATGACTCCTGAGTTGCTCCTCGGCTGGAGATTAACAAGAAAATTCATGCTCACTTAGGTTCAACCAAGAGGCGTGTACTTACATTTCATAACCATGTATTTAGTGTGTCTCCTTTGGCTGTTAGGAACACTAAACCAGTTTAATGCCTTAATACGGTTTTAGATTGCTCTGATTTGCACTAGGGATGCACCAATATGGGAATTGCTTGCTGATGCCGATGCCCAGTATTATCCATTGTTAAATATCGCCGCTGTCCAATGAAAAACATGTATCTCCATTTTTGTCGATTTTTACTTTTACGCATCATTTGAACACAGCAGCTGCCGTTTACACTGTATGAAAATGTCATGATGAATGGATCAACAGAAATGGTCCAAAACATTTTGGAAAAAAGTCTGGTTCCATTGACTTACATTACAGTTAAATCAGGTTTTTGGCCTCTCCTGTAAAGTTGCCATTTTGAAGATACTTGTTTTTCTTTAGACAGTGACGATATTGTTGATCCATTGTTATTTTGTCTTTACTACAGCTTCTGTTCGTTTAACTAAACCTGCTTTTCAGTATTTCACAGGAATCTGCAGGGACATTTTTCCACACCTCCAAAGCTCAGTCTTAGAAATTGGCTGCGTTCCCTGCTCCTCATGATCTAGTTATAGATTTAGATTAATCAGTCCATAAATCTTTACTTCACATCTCAGACGTCCAGGTTTGGTGGTCTGGTACAAAAATGGAAAAATGGACAGATAACCTTGTGGTTTTTTTTGTTTTGTTTTTGTTTTTTTTTTCATTTTTTTTATCTGAAGCAGAAGTCGAACTTCTCTCAAAGATGAAAGCTTTAAAAGGGACCTATTATATATTTTCAGTGTTCATCGTTTTATTTAGGTCTACTAGAAAACAGTACATATCTGTTCACCCTCTGGTGAAATGTTTCTGAAAAACCATTTGTCTTCAAGACCCGCCTCCCAAAGAACCCAGTCTGCTGCGATTGGTCACCTTGCCCACTCAGTTGACAGAGCGGTCCCGGCCCTATGCGACCTCCAGGAGTTGCTCTGCGCCATGTGAGGATGTGCCAAGCTTGCCGGTAGGCGGGCAATAAGGATTGTGTTACGAGATGATGTTATCTTGTAACAATGAAAAGGCTGGAATTTCAACTAGGTGTCTGAGAAGACGTGGATTCTGTGGGAGAGAGTTTCTCCCTCCGGCGTGTACTTTGAGCTTTACAACTTTGCGCAGCATTTACATGCACATAACATGTCCCCCTTTAGTGCTGCTTATCTGATGGCTGCAGTTTTGCTCAGCAACGTCAGACGGTCAGTTCTGCATCAACTTCATCTGACCCCACAGGTGTTGCATGATGCTTCATCAATCCAGAGGACATAGTTTCACTGCTATACAGCCCAGTGGAGGTGGGTAGGGGCTGTAACTCTTATGTGCTCTATTAACTCCAAGCCCATTTTAACAAGTTGATTGCATGGCTGACTTCTGTCCATCACAACATAACTACTGGTTTAGCAGACTCTGCCCTCTGTAGCCTGAGTGAGATCATCAACAAGCATCAGCAAGTAATCCAGCTAGAAATCCTCTCTATAGTCTGAAATCAGTTCTTTACTGTTAGGCTTCATTTCCCAACAAAGGGTTAATAGAGTCTTACAACACACTTATCCCAGCAATCAGCAGGACTCACCTCTCTAAGCCTGGGGTCCCTTCCAATTCACCTTCTTGAAATGAAAGTAATCAAGAACCAATAAAAATTTAAACAGAAACTTTGAAATAGCAATAAATAACCGAATGAAAATATTCAGTTCTATTTTTAATTTACATTGATCTTAAATATTAAAACAGCTGATAGTAAACATCCGGTTCAATTTGAGTTTTAGCACTCAGCATGAATCGACGTGTACAGGAAATCTATAAATACATTCCTAACTGCTTATTTACACTTATTAATAAACAATAGAATAAACCACTATCAACATTCCTGCATTTTCAGCTCAAAGACACTCCAGACATGCAATTCCCAAAAATATATCTGAACTGTTCAAAGGATCAAAACATGACCAGATATCAAAATTCTAAAAACATTAAAATTGGATTTGCCTGTCAAATAATGGAATATGGGAGCTGGGTTACCTGTATATAACAACTTATAGTATGTGTGAGTCATGTAGCTTAATAACTTTATTCATAAATACAATTATTTGTAATTAAGTAACTTAATTAAGTAATTCTAATTAAGCAAATTCACCCATATAAGCCCAGACCCATATCACCTCAAAGTAGAATGGTAAGGCATCAGTTATAAAGATTAAAAAAGATCTTAAAAAGGTCTTATTGTGACAAAAAGGTCCAAATAGACAAATACCGGTAACCTATGTCTCAACTTTCATCACTTTGTTCTAGAAATGGGGTCAGAATGGGATATATGTAATATATAGAATGTTATTAAAGCATTAGAATTGTTAAATGGGTTTATAACAGACCTTATAGAGACAAAACACAAGCTGTTAAAATGATCTGGTTTTGTCTCATGTACTAACCAAGCACAGTGCCATTTTGTAAATGAGGTCACATGCTCACAAATTTACATACTGTCATGTGACTGCATCCAGGGTGTTCAGTATAGGTCACTTCTGTATAGGACTCCAGTATAGGGCTCCATGAATTAAAATGAAGGATAAAGCTGTATTAAGAAACGTTCCAGACTTTTTAAGGGCTTGTGACACACGTGTCACTGTGGACTCTTATGGGATAAGTAACTTTATCATTGGAATTGTTATTGCAGTGGACCAAAAAAACAAAAGAATTACACCATGTTATCCAGGTTTTACATGCGCAACTGGCACTGGGCACCGGTGATGTTATGCCTACTCCACTGGTAATATCTCTGAAGAGATACTTTGTGCACCTCAAAGTAGCTCATGTCATTCATTAAAAGGGGAGTCTGAATACCTTTCTTTTCACAACAGCATGACACACAGTAGGCTACACTGCAGCAATCTTGACTTCCTAAAGGAGAAAACAAATCCAAGTTACCTTTTCCATTTTCACCTCAGAAGAACTTTTCCCAGCAAGTGACAGTTTTGGGTCAGATAGCTGCAGTGTGCCAGGTGTTGGCAAACTCATACATAACCAGGAAATCCTGTTTTCTTTTGTGTTTCAGTGTCTTATCAGGAAATCCTGCTAAAAGAGCTTCATGTACCGGCATTAAAGGAAATAAAGACGTAGCAAAATGTGTGACGTGTCACCTTCAGCCCCGTTATGCGTCATTTTCAATATTTCCACATCCTTTTTGCATGTAATAGCTATATGCATGAAACAAGCACCAACAAGGCATCTGAACCTCCAAGGTGTTTGAACTGAGCTGCAAAATGAAGCCCTACTCAGCCACGAGACTGGTGTTGATGAGATTCCTTCAGGCAGAACGTTCGGAGATAATCTCAGTTATTCCCTATGGCTCCTAAACAGCCAGTAATTGTGGGAAAAGAGCAAAGTCAGGGGATGTAGCGACCTGTAAAATATCCAGTGCAGAGTTTTTTTGTTAACGTGAACGCCCCTCTTTTCAGCCCCTTAGCAGCTCAGGTCAAAACACCCAGCCAGCTCGCTCAAAGGAGCCTTTCAGTCCAAACTAATGCCCAGTCATGTTTCTTGTTTGGCGCCATTGGCTGAAACCTGAAAACGATGCTCAGTAGTGACAC
Organism: Semaprochilodus insignis; assembly: GCA_034552555.1. Taxonomy (NCBI): domain Eukaryota; kingdom Metazoa; phylum Chordata; class Actinopteri; order Characiformes; family Prochilodontidae; genus Semaprochilodus; species Semaprochilodus insignis. The sequence goes on along the minus strand of CM067490.1, from coordinate 4,240,078 downwards.
AGCCACTCCAGGCTTCAGGCTGAAAAGGGAAACTTTAAAGGGCCCGTATAGTAATAAACTGAACTTTATTCCAAATTAAAGACTTTGATGACTAATGACAGCCTTTTTACAGAACACAGCGTTCACTCTTCAGCCCACATGGTCGGCACATAAAAGTCCTATAATAACTATATATTCTGCCCATTTACACTGAAGTTATAAGGAGTGTTTCACCCTGGACTGCTTTCTGCAAGACAGCCAAACAGAGATTAGCTACATATCATCGCTGTCCAATGAAAAACATTTTTCAAATGTATGGTCAAATTTGTCATGTAAAAATTACTAAAATTCAGTTTTTTTTTTGGTACATTAATTCACATAAATATCATATCATAAAGTGAACTTCATGTCGAAAAGTAATCAAATAAAACCCCAAATAGAAGAGTTTTTAAGAATGGTCGGGAGTATACAGTGTATGAACTTGCAGTGACATCCAGAGGGGGCTTGAGCTCCTGTGCCTTTGCGCTTAGAGTGAACTAATGCCCCCTTGATCGCCATAATAACAATTTTGTATGGCAATTCTCCATAATCCTGATTCAGCAAGGCTAAACGCTGTGGCTGAAAATTGCAGTAATGAATAATAATAATAATAATAATAATAATTTATTATTATTATTATTATTGTTGTTATTGTTATTATTATTATTATTACATGGCTAAAATAAACCCTATATACTATTGTTTCTTTTAGTCATAGTCCGGCAGCCTGCTCTGGAATCATTTCTTATTTACTATGTTATTATGATTATCTGTTGACATATGCCACAAAGGTTATCATTTGTCCTTCTTTTTTCCGTTTATTATCATCATATTAATCATTATAGGGATGATTTGCTAAAATATTTATAGTAAAATGCGGAGCAGATTATGAATGTTAATGACATTATGGAAAATAGAAATGTGCTATTGCACTAGGCAACAAAACTGAATCTCTATACTGAATATGTATGCCATTGTTATTTCTCCTCATTTTTGTGTTATAATATTGACTTACAGATCTTACAAATTGCTCTTTTACGGGGTGGAGGTGGAGTGACGCCAGGCATTCTGGATGTGTAACACCAAACCGTTTGTCTTGGCACTGACCACGGTGCCTCCACGCATGGATTCGTTGGTCGTCTCTACCACGACAAAAACGGGACTCGTCACTGAAGATGACCCGCTGCCATTCTGAGTCACTCCACGACAGTCTGGCACGACACCATTGCAGTCTTTGGTGATGTTGATATGGTGTTAAGGGCAGACGCCGTCACAGTCTGCGTGGTGCAGCCGTCTGCCAGTGGTGCTGGCACTAACAGGATGACTCATGGAGGACATCACTGCTCGCTGAATGTCTGCAATCGTGGCTGTTGGATCAGTCAGGTACAGCGATAAGACCCGTCCTTGTTTACGTCACATGCGCAGCAAAGTGTGAAACTTGCACCATTTGCATCTCTCCTGATGTCAAACCTACCCACCAAGTTTCATTCCTGTTGCTCAATTCCTTCTGGGTGCAACTTTTTTTTTTGATGATGAGTGTATTTCCCTTCCAGCAGCTCTTTGTTTGTATTTTATATGTGAACCACTTAGGAATATCTGTGAAACTGTGGATTTATGGATGTTGTACAAGACTATACGTTATGCATGTGTATGCAGTAACATTCGATTTAATAGACATTTGGGACATTCAGACTGTTTGACCAACACTTTGGTTTATAAGGCCAGACAGACCTGCCTGAAAGGTCAACATTCAATTATTTTTGACAGCAGATCATAAAAAATATTCACCACGGGGAAGCAGGTCTGGAGTGTCAACATGTCACAAACGGTTCAGGCCAAATGTTCCTTTGATTCGAAGACAGCTGTGTTTTGAGCTTGCAGGGTTGTTGTTGTTCCATGTGTGTGCACTACTGTACCTGCAGAAATGGAGGCCTAATGAAGTCCCTGCTGGACCCTGATTATATTAACAGGATTACTGGGTACTGGGCTCTACTTAATGAGCGAGAGAGAGGGAAAACTTCAGGCCTAACCTCACGCTCACTCTGTGAGGAGAGTGCGTGCGTAGGGCCCTTTCTGCCAGATTGTTTACGCCAGCCAAACATGGAATTTTATTACAGTCCAGCAACAGCAGCAGCAGCAGCAGCAGCGACCAAAACACTATTAAATGCAACAGAATAGGTAACTGCAGTCATGCAAATCATCAGGTCTGCAGACAGCAAACTGTAATGGTGCACACTGAAGAGTCTGATATAGTATATAAACATAGTTCCCAAACATTCCTTTCATTTCCCAGTCCATATTCCACTATCTATAAAGGCTAAGCTGCAAAAACAGTCTGTTTCAAATTAATTCATTTTGTGATGTCACAAAAACGAATGCATCTAATTACGTGTAAGAACGTTTAGCTCGGGTCCCACATTGAAGATATAAGAAGTGTGCCTGGACTGCCTGTTTTGTTCTCAGAGATTAAGAGCTGGGTAATACTGCGGCTTTGAAGGCGCCGTGCCCTCAGGCTGAGGCACACTGAGGCTATAGCGTTCTCCGGAGGCCTGAAACTGTGCATGTGTGTGAGAACTTACTAGCACGAGAACTGCTAGTATGCACAAGTTTCAAGGATCTGGTTTGATGCTGGTGTTTTTCTACAACATGTCATTGTTGAGAATTCATCATCCATCCCACTGATTCTGGTAGAAACATGTTAGATCAACTGATATTATCAGCGCTTCACCCAAAATAGCAAGAGCTGTAAGTACAGCAGAAGCAGGAAGTGGAGACACCACATTAAACCTACAGTGAGATCTTAGTATCATCTTTTGCTTTACACCTAAAACATGATTGCTTTCTCTGTGTATCTGGTTGGAAAGGTTTGGGTCTCTCTACAGTTTAAAACATTAGAGGATGTCTGTGTTCTGGTTCTGTTCGAGCACACTCAGTTTAGGCTATTTAATTTAATAGGAACTGTTATACTGGGATTTGTTGCCAGGGACTTTTATTCTGAAGGACAGGCCTTGGAAGGCAACACTTAAGCCCAATTCTGCCTGAGCTAGCGCAGCAGTATCCTCTTCCCTTCTTCTGTGCCTAAAGTTCTAATAAAGGTGAATCAAGTACTGAGAGTGTGCTCTGAAAACCCCATACACCTCAACACTTTCACCATTTAAAACATGCATTTTAATTTAGTCACCTTAAAGCATTTGATTTCCGTGTAGTAGCGTCTCTTCTGACAGTGCATGCGCAGTTTCAGTGTTCCCGAGCCCGGGAGTGCAGCAGCCTGAGAGCGCGCCGTCTCCAAGTCCGCAACTGGGGAGGAAGAAAGAGTGGAAGCTGGTCATGTATAAAAGAATCACGACTGGTTTTTGTACATACACCTACACTGTAAACCCTAATAGGTTAAGTTTACTCAAGTCATTTGAGGTAATTTACTGCCTCAGTTGAATTAAGTTTTAAAAAATTCACCAAAATTCTACACAGTATAGAGTTAAAACACTCTAACATTTAAGTTTAACAAACAAAGTATACATCACACCAGCTGTACTGTTGCATGAACATGAGCTTTTAAGTTACATCAGTATATTTTCTTTAAATTTCACAACAGCACAATTTCACAACTGTAATAACCACAAACTGAGATGTAAAAGAAAACTCTTTAATGAGGAGTCTACATACTACTACATACTATTAGAATTGGCAGTTATTGTTGTCTTGTTACAACCAAACTGACTACTTAGCAGAGTCACTACCCAGATAGAAATGATTTGCTCTAAAAACGTTCTGAGAATATACAGTGCAATGTTCCATTAACGTTTCCAGTGGGAAGTTTTCTTTTGGTTCCCAGAAAGGTCTTTCTAACTGACTGGAGAACATTCCCTAAAAACAGTCTGTCATCTCAGGACTCAGTAACACCCATAAAACACTGACTGAAGAATGGACAAGTCTGAGAATGTTCTTCTTTTGTTATGTAAAATAATCTGTGGTCCTGACAACTTCCTCATAACATCCTCTGAACGTTGCAGTTATGTCTATATGTTAACATTTAACCTTATAGGAACATTATCTGAAATGATACAAAACTTAAAACGTTCTTTGAACATTAGATTAAAGCATATTCTTCAAAACATCTGAAGGAAAAATGAGAGCTAATAAACAGAAGTAAACTAACTTGCTAGGAATTCTGGGTAGCCCCGCCCTATATTCTCTTATTGCTTGTCTTTTTGAGTTTGTTCTACTCTACTAAAATAAGGTCACTTGAATTTTCAACCAGAGGGTACAAACAACTTGTCTGGATGAAGTGACAGCAACTAATTGCAAGAAAATAAGTAAATATTACCGGCAAATATTAATGTGAGAGCTTTCAGCTTATACAAAGTTAGCTCCTCTTTAAACACATACTATCATGGAGAGCCCCGATTGTTCTTCATTACCGTTAATTTGGTTGCTTGGAAATGTGGATGAAAACATGATGAAGCCAAATACAAAGCCAACGGCATGGCAAAGCTATTTTTACACAGTACTCCAGGACCAGGAATGACAAGGCTCTAAACAAATGTAGCGAAGGCGCATGTGCCATCCAATTGAATGTAAACACAGAGCCATTAGCCTTCAAAGGATCATAAACAATGGATCTTTATCTTGTCAAAGTGAAATCGTTCCCTCCGAGTGCGCCTTATCATGGTAATCAGTGAATTGGTGTGGTTAAATCCGGACCACTCACCTTTCACCACTCACAGACACAGTTGTCTGAAGAATGGACAGAGAGCTATAAGAAAACTGGAGAATCTTGCTGGTTAGGTGACGCTTGAAGTAAGCCATGGTCATCATTCTTGACCCAGATAGTTACTGAGCAACACGGCTAAAGCAGCTGTTTAGAAACTTCAGGAACCCGGGGCACTTTCATTAAGGCACGCTGAAATGTTGACTCAGGCCTTTGTTATTAATCACTGTACAATGCATTGTTTATTGGATTACCAAAAGGACTGTGCACATGTTAGAACTCCAGGAAATGGTCTGAGTGGATGGAAGTGAGAGGTTTTATGAAGAATCAAATGTACGTAGAACATATTTGGGAAGGTTTGAAATATGAGATCGCAGCATCTGGACACTCAATGCTACTATTGTCCTGCCCCCACCTGCTAGACTTCCTGGGGCCAATCAATCCTTTCCTGGTTTTTACAAGTCAATAACCTAACACCTTTGCACTCAGCAGGATTGACTGGATATTTTCCTAGCCGCTGCCCAAGATCTTGTAGAGTGGCTCCTTTACATTGACGTATAGGTAAACACCGGAAAAGTGGTGAGGCATGTAATCAATGCACATTTCTCAGACTGTTTTAAAAAAGTTTAAAATAATATTTTTTTCTTATTATTAATTGATTTTTAATCAATTTTTAAAATGTTACAACTGAAAAAAGCTTGTTTTTATGTTTGTTTTGGTTTTGTTTAGTTTATTTTAATTGTTCTTTTTAAATGGAGGCAAACTGATGAACGCCTTGGATTTAGGAATATAGGCTAATTCGTTAATGTTGGCACAATGCAACAACAACCTGAAATAAAGTAATAAACGACTGACATTTGTTACCCATGATCAATTTGACCTGGAAACACACACACACACACACACACACACCTACTATGAGTCAGAGGCTAGTGACCCAGCAGCAGCTTGTTTGTTTTTTCATTGTACTTTGGGAACTGATTGCTGATACGATACAGAATGCAGAAGTATGCGAACACCAGATGTCATATACTGACAGGCACAGTTGCCAATACTAACATAAACCCTGAAAACCGTAAGAGGCCTCCCGGTTGCTAAAGAGAATTTGGTCACTTTACATGCAAAAGCTTCATCAAAACATTGGCTGAACCAGTTATTAGTCTACTTCTGCACAGAGCTCAGTCTATGAACAGTATGCTCAAACAGTATGCTGATATTCCTAGTCCTGTCTGTGGTCAGGTTTTGGTTTTCAGTACAGTATTTTATTAGGCACAGCTACTTTGTTAGCATACAAGGTAACATAGCACAGCACCAACATAATCATATTTCAACCTTAAAGTGCTCACCATCAGATGCATTGCTGCTGGAGCCATTATAGTAGAAAATAACAAAACAAGGCCACACAGTGTAATAGATATGAAGCCACACTCTTCCTTAGAAGTCCTGGTGCTCTGCCACACCTTGCCGATAGCATTTTTACCATTCCCTCACCTCTCCATTCTCTCTTGGGGGTTGGGGGGGGGCATGTTCCATTATTTTATTAGCTAAGGTAAAGTGTGTTAGATCGAGTGAACTCAAGTGTCCACTTTAGCATTGGAACTTACCCAGAAATCATTGCATCCTAATGCATGCTCTGTCTCAAACTGAAATGACAAACGATGGTGCACAAAGCTGTGTTCGAGCCATACCACAAACTACTTTCAGATGCTTTACAACTAATGATTAATTGCAAACCATGCCTTGTGATGTGTTAGTTTCACACTGGGTTTAAGGTATCAAACTACTCCACCCAGTCCCCTGTGTTTGGTGGCCTGTCCCCAGCTGGAGTGGTCATCTCACACTGTGCTTGTTTTGGCCAACAGAGGGGACTAGCTGCTATCTACTGACCAAGTTTTAGTAAATACTGCTGTATAAAACTCCTCCAGAAGCTAGCAAGCGTCAAGTGAGTCCACAACATCACCACACAAGACACGTGCGGTCCAGGGATTGAAAGCAGGGGTGGGGTTACAGGACATAAATACTATCAGGTGATAAGTAGGCTGATTTGTATAGGCATACAATCTATGATAATATAGCTATTATGGCATCTACTCTAGCACTGTGCATCAGCCATCCATATACGACATATGGCATATGTTGATAGCAGCTGTTTCTGTCTCTCTAAAACTGGAGCTAGTCCAGGGGTGTGCTATTCCGTCTTGACTACTGAGCTACTGAGCCACTGAATCTTTTGTGGTAAACGTATACCTGCTAAATGACTGTTGAGACCCCTTTTTACTTAGCAACTTGATTATTAAAAAGCGACAAGCAACAAGTCTCTTTAGGGGGAAAGCAGAAACATAAGTCTTTTGTAGGATCATTTATGTTTTCTGCTTATAGTAGCATTAACGTCAATCTCAGTCAGTGGCTCCTCTGGCAGTAGTGTCTTTCTCTCTTTCCTCGCACCTTGCACAAGCAGGCCGGAGCAACTATGACCTCCTCCAACATCTACCATACATGGGCTGTTTGTCATTAGGTCTACGGTAAATGTCAGTGTGATGTGTATTCACAGTACATTTGGAATAATGTTGATTTTGTGTTACACAGTAATAAAAATAGCAAAGTTACTTTGTTTGTATGCAATTTTGTCAGTCGACCTTCATCATAGTTTATTACAGTACAACATTTACCACAGTCAAAATACATGAACTGCCCCCTTTTATTAATTCATAGATAAACACACAAGATGACTTAATCTTACTGAACATCCAATTCTCTAAACAGATGGAAAGTAGTTCAGCCATTACAAAGCTGCTACAAACTGCTTAGCAGCTCTGAATGCTGCTTTTAGCCAACCAACAATTCCAAAAGGTAAACTGACACACTAGAAACTTAAAACTAACTAACTCACTAAAATATAGTGGTGTTTGAGGTGATTAAAGGCTACAGCTCCTCTTATCTGCGCTGTTGGCACTTTCTGTCAACGCCTAGTCTAATAAATCTGAGCGACTGTGGTGGTGCATTAGCATTTTTAGGCAATTTCCTCACCAAGATATGAAGGTCACAAGCATCACCTGCAAAAACCAGCATATCGTCGCATATCGTATCTCCAAAATGGCAGCTTTACAGGAGAGAGCAAAAACCTGATTTAGATTTAATATAAGCCAATAGAACCAGACTTTTTCCCAAGCAGTTTTGGACCATTTCTGATGGTCCATTCAATGTGAAATGTTTACACAATGTAAATGGCAGCTGCTGTGTTCAAATGATTCATAAAAGTAAAAATCTACAAACATGGACATACATGCTTTTCTTTGGACAGCGACGATATGCTGGTCACCAGAATCACCAACAAAAACCAAGATATAAAGTTTGCCTGCATCACCAGCAAAAAACAGCAAATGATGGTCACCAGGATCACCAGCAGAAAACAGCGTGTGCAGATCACCAACAAGAACATACTCAAAACAAACGCTGGTCACCAGCAAGACCAGCACCACGCTGGTCTATGCTGTTTTTTTTTCACCTGGGTAGGCAATGCTGGGCTTTGGCAAAACTATAAACTACAAGTGTAGATCATGACACAGGTCAAGAGAATGAGCACGTAAATAAGTGGTGAGGGAGAAGAGTGAGTGAGTGAGTGAGTGAGTGACTGAGTGTGTGAGTGAGTGAGTGAGTGAGTGAGTAAGGCTGACTTAATGCGGCACTGTGCAGCGTTAACATTAATGCTGGACCTATACGAATGCATACTGGTTAGAAACATTGTCCAGCTTTCGCCAGCACTACCGAACATTACCGTGTTCTCGTGGGAGCAAGGCGGCTGCAGCTTTTGAAGTCAGGTACTGCAGTTGCATTCAATCCACTGCATGAGCTACAACACGGCTTTGTGAGGTCAGTATATCACCCTCATTGGCTGGAATCTCTGATGGCAAACATGACGTGCATGTGTCACGTGTGCTCCATTTTTATTCTAAGAACATCAGATCTGTTATCTTCTGGTTATCCCTCCCAAAGGGGGGCAATTATTCGATTTCCTCCATTTGCCAGCTCATTTTTACATACGGTCACTGTACAGTAAAAAGCAGTTGTTAAACCGGTTTTGTTCAGGAGTTAGTGATTTTAAAAGAAATAATGGCCTTGTGGATTCTGATGTATCGTTTAGATTTCTTGTCACCTTCCTGGAAGTATGGTCATTTTGAATCCTCCAGTGTTTGGTTCTTAACAAATCAGAAAGAAATTAAAACATCTCTGAAAGTTTGGTTCTAGCAGAAAGGCTCATCAGCCGAGCTCATGCTAGAAGTAGAATGTGTTTGACCTGACAGCAGTGTGTTTATAGCCCGCAATCATCGGCAGTTCATGAGTCAGCCAAAGTCAGGCTAACTCGAATGCAGACGTAGTAAATGAATATGTGGCGAAGGGGATGAGTGAGTGAGAGAGAGAGAGAGAGAGAGAAAGAGAGAGAAAGAGAGAGAGAGAGAGATGCCACCTGCACAGCCACAAGATGTTTGGGAGAGTTGCCAGAAGAAAGGCTCTGGTGTCAAGAGTCAACAAACTCATTCGAGTGGCGTGACGTTACTGGAATGTTCAGATTCAGACCACATTCTATGTTCAGTTGAGACAAAAGGGTTTTTTTTTTGGCCAACAAACACCAGAGGTGAATTTAGTGTAGACACAAAGGTCGCTATACATAAAACACCTCGTTCCCACTGTGAAGTATGGCGGTGGATGTTGTGGGACTGATTTTCTTCCATGGTTGGCTCTTCCAGAAGGACAGTGATTGAAAGCACACCTCAAAAGAATCAAGGTTATTCTAGGCCACAGTCATTCCAGTCCTCAGTCCTAAACCCTATAGAAAACCCTGTGGGATGAGCTGAAAATGAGCATCCACAAGCGTGGACCACTGAAACCGAGGGGTCTGGAGAGAGTCTGGATGGAGGAATGGTCTCAGATCACTTGGCATGTGTTCTCCAGTCTCATTAAGCATTACAGAGGACTCTGTTATCATTGCAAAGGGAGGCTGAGCATGGTATTAAATGGAGGGGTGCCAGCAATCACTTTACTTAAAAGATTGGACTAAATATGTTTTATTAATAATCGGAATAAATCACATAAAGGACAAGCAAAAAACGTGTTTTTACAGCCCGTGTTACTCATGCTTACCAGGGGTGCCAGTATTTATGAAGGGCACTGTTAATGGTGGCGCACAGGAGTTAGTAAGTGAATTAGTGGGAGAGATGATGAGTGAGTGAATAAATCCTGAGGAACAGCTTGACAAAGTGAGTGAATGAACTAATAAGTGCTGAGGGAGAAGAGTGAGCTACAGTCAGTGAGATAGTGAATAAGTGAATGAGCGAGAGTAAGCGAGTAAATAGGTTCATTCTGTGCTGCCTCTTCGCTCATCCCCTCGCCTCAGTGGCTCCTCGTGCTGTAGTGTGACGTACTGTAGTCAGAACCCGAACTCTCGCGAGATCATCCGGGATGGGAACCCGCCCCTGAAGCGATGCCCTGCTGCAGTGTGTGAGAGCGTGTGTGTATATAGCAGCAGCAGCAGCAGCAGCAGCGGGAGGACAAGTTGCGGCAAGGTCGCCACAGCATCACACGATAACTAGCTATCAACATCAGCGAACATCGTCTGTACATATATCATCCGCGCCGCTGCAGGTCTGTGAGGGACGCAGACCCGCTTTGTGTCCTCAGCTTTGTTCTTCTTTTCCTTTATCGCGGATTCAAAAGCTCACCCGGACCTGGAAACCGATGACTCTCGCGCCAAGACAGTGTTTAACTCCGCGAGCTTACGTACGTTAGCATTCTCCATTTCGGTCCGCGCGCGCGAAGTCGTTTGGTCGCTGTTACAGTTTGAAAGAGGCGACGGTTGGCCGGTCTGACTGAATTCTTGAGGTGAAACTAACGCTGGTCGGTTGTTTGTTCCGTGAGGGAGGGCGGGAGGGAGAGCGGCTGGCTAGCTAAGCGCTTTCTTTCGGCGTGAGTGAGACAATAACTAGCGCATCCCTACTAACGTGACTACTTTTCGTCGTCGCCCTCCTCGCTCACTCACACGCGAGTTTCACCGGTCGTGACTGTTAACTGGAAGCGGCTACCGTCTGCTCCCTCGCCATGTCAGCGCTACCGAGCCCCACATCTTTCTCACCGGGAGAAGACGCCCCGACAGAAACGGACACCCTCGCGGTGGATTGCGGTTTGAAACCTGCGGGTCCCACGCCTAGCCAGAGCCGCTTTCAAGTTGATCTCGTGGCGGAAGCGGCCGGCAGCGAGAAAACGACCGCTTCTGACTGCTCCTCGGCAGCCGCGGGCGATGGCGCAGAGAAGGTAGCCGAAGAGGCGAAGGGCAGGTTCCGGGTGGTGAACTTCGCGGACCCGCGCAGCGCGGCCTCCAGCCCGGATGCGGCGCCGACTGAAGGCGTGCAGAACGGGGACACCGTGATGAGCGAGGGCAGCCTGCACTCCTCCACCGGAGGCCAGCAGCACTATCACTACGACACGCACACCAATACGTACTACCTGAGGACTTTTGGCCACAACACTATCGATGCTGTTCCCAACATCGACTTCTACCGGCAGACTGCAGCGCCCCTCGGGGAGAAGCTCATCAGACCCACCCTGTCAGAACTGCACGACGAGTTGGATAAGGTAAGGCCCCGGGCCCGGAAGAGATGGGGCTCCGCTGTGCACATTTCTTGGGCTCCTTTGCCTATTAGCACAGTCAGCAAACACGTGCTGCCTGAATTTGAATGGAGGTGGAGGATTCAGGTCACACTCAGAGCTGGTGGATTGGTGTGAGCTTTACAGTTCTTGTAGCACCAGTCATTGAGTGTAACCCCTGCCCCCACTTTGCACTAGAGAAAGAGAAGTTGTGTATCTTGTATCTAGCTTGCAAATACAACATTCAGCTGTACATGTGGGCATATATGACTGACTCTGATCACATACCTGGGGAGTGATCCTAGTATTTAAATAGGTGGACATATCTTGAGTAATATCTGCTTAAAGGAAGTATTCAGACCCCTCTACTCATGAATAGCTGCATTTGTGCAGCACATGTTGTCTTACCTGTTCCTGCACCTACCAGGCAGGACATATCCTTGCTGCCTCTTTAGTTGCAAGTTAACTGTATCCCATAAGAATGACCATTGTGTACCTAAGTAGAAGGCTTTTGACTGTGACACGAAACACAAAAGGCTCTTTAATTTGTAACAGAACCACCTACGGCACAGAAACGAGAGGTGTGTGATTGGATTTCAGAAGCCTCATCACAAGCAGTTGTGCATCGGCGGCGGGTGGCGAAGTAAAAGCCATTCAGCCAGTAATTGACCTGCTGGCTTTCCGATCTAACAAAGTTGGAAATCTGAATGGACTTGTTTTATTTGGTAGCATCCTGTGAAATTCTCCAGATGTCAAAGGGGAGAGTACCAATTGGTCTGAGTATTTAGCCAATGGAGCATTGCATATTGCGTGCATGAGCGTCCTAGTAAAAGTGTGCTCATGTCACCTACAAATATGAGAGAGGCTTTTGATATCTCTCCATAAAGAAACATTTGGAGCACGCCACGCGGTGCTCTTTTTAATACAAGTGCATCTCCCCCCGCCAATCTGGACATGGTCAGTGGGGTGGCCGGCTGTGGCTGACTGACAAAGTGTGGAATTCACATACAGAATCACCTGCACTCAGTCATAAAGAGGCTGTATATGGTTAATGTATTCAGCTCAAAACCCAGATCTTGTCTTTTTAGGTTCAGTGCCACCACCTGTTTGCTGTGTGGTCGTTTTCTGGCTGCAAAGTATGACCACTCGTTTTAAATTTCAGACAGATAAATGTTGAAGTTATTGGTTTACATTCCCGCAGAGGTTGTGTTTTGTGTGATAGGCTTGGCAGTGTTAGGCAGAATGGCTGTCTGGATATCTGTCAGACCCTTTTCTTTTCTGTTTTTTTTACTTTGACATTTTCTCTCTTGTACTGTCTCATGCAGACTGTGAACTATTTCCCTCTCCACATGAATCTTTTGGGCTACTTGCTTTGGGCTGAATCACTCTACTGTCTTATTAGCCTCTAATCAGTTCCACAATGAACATGGAACACAGCAGATATGGGGATGAGAGACAGATTAGGACATTTCCTCTCTTTTCTTTAACTCTGGCATGTCTGTCCTTTTGCTTTTTCAGTGGCTTAAGACATGGCACATAGTCTTGGTAGTCCTTTGTTTGGCTTCTTTTGTCCTGCTTTGTTTAAAACAGCCTACCTTTTACTACCTCTTTTTGGCTGCAAGCATGACTTTGGCTGAAGCAGCTGTCAGTAACCTGATACTTGTAAATAGTTGCTGTGATGGATGGAAATTGCAAACGGTTTCTTTTTTAAACTGCTTAAAGCATGGTCCAGACTTCCAATGGGAAATGGCCAGAGATGACCTTTTTATTATTATTATTATTATTATTATTATTTATCTCTTATTCCTGTAGAATCTGTGTAGATCTATGCTGTGATATGTTCACAGTTTAGCTTCCCCCTCCCCCCTCAACAAAGCATGTACTCTGCAGTGACTGTGTATGGCTAAATCCTCCTGCTTATTTTGTTCAGTGCCAGTTCTGCTAAAAGGGTCTCACTCATTTACGTAACGTTGGCGCTTGAATTTAAAGTTTGCCATGCTTTCTGATTGAACTTTTTCCTACTGTAGTTATCTGGCAGATGCCACTGTACTACAGTCCATGACCGAATGGAAAATCTGCTTTATTGTTTGCCCTGAGTGGATTTTAAACAGAAATCAATGCCTGTGCCAGTATGGCTTCTTTCAGCCTGTCAAATGGGACAGGCTTTGTGATTTGCCAGCAGGGTTTGCCATCAGAGTTTACCTGTGCATCTCTTGGTTTTTCCGTAGCCATAAAGCCTTATGACGTGTTGGCGGGTTTTATGTCATGCCTGCTCGTTGCTTTCACAGAACGGTTTGGCTGGGAGCCTATGGGAGAATAATTTGTGCTTGGTGACTGCACAGTTTACAGTGCTTGGCAGCACCGGAGCTAAGCTCTAGGAAGACAGTGGTGGCTCAGTATGTGCAGGGCCTAAGCATGGAGCTGTGTGATATTTGACCAGCCAGAGGGAAACCCTGACGGGGCAGATTTATTCAGCACGGTGTGGCCGAGCAGAAACAGATTGTGCTGAAATATTGATGTCTTCTCGGTAGAGAGAGGCAGTGTGAGGTGCGGGGGGGGCGCAGCTGATTTTTCTAATGTCACCAACATGGAAAGACTCTGTCGAGTTTGTAGTAAGGGCTGTCAAGTTTCCAAAAAAAAAAAAAGTGTCTGTGTGTGTGTGTGTGTGTGTGTGTGTACTAAAATATTTTCAAATACAGTAAATAATTGGACAGTTACAGTGTTTAGTGTTTCAGACTTGTACTGATATAAAACCATTACAGTGATAAAGAGCAGAGGGTCATCTTTTAATTGGTTGAAGCATGTATGAATTACAGGCCTTTTGTAAATGGCCTCTTAATTAGGGGAACTATAAGTAATTTAATGATTGACTAAGTTATTTACTGTCCAGCTGTTTGATGTTGTATCTGTTATGTACTAGAGAGTTAGCGAAAAGTTGATGCTGGATTTGCTGTTTGCTTCCAAGTTTGTATTTTTATCTTTCTTTGTGAAATTTCCTGTTTAAAAGGATTAAATGGCTGAGAGGCAATAAGCACAGGATCATCTGGTTTGTTTTTAGACTGTTTTGAAATACCACTAGAACAACTAAAACTGTGTTTGGAGCTGACCATTCTTTGGTATTCTTTGGTATTGTTGGTATTCTTTGGTATCTTTTGGTATTGTTGCTTTCTTTCCCACACTGTTTGTGTGGGTTAGAAAGCTTCATTAATGGTAGTCAGTAGTGGCTTAGTTGTGTTTGGTTTTTTTTTTTTTTTTAATTATTTTTTTTTCCCCTGATGTGCAGCAAATCGCTGAGTGTCTGTACTTTATACTAAAGGGTTTTTATTAATGAAATCTGTAGTGCCAGCTGATGTATTGGTCAGACTCTGGTTTCTGGAGGGGAAAAAAAAAAACATTGCGCCACCTCCTTTTTAGGGCTGGAATGCTGCCAAAGAACTAAAACACTCTGTCCCACACTGCAGGATGACCGGGTTCATGTGCCTTTTGTCCTTTTTAACCTCTCTAGTTTCTTAGACTTGGCCCTCTGGTGATACCTGAGCTTCATTGAATTTTACAGGCGACTACGTCCTTCTATTGAGGGGTTGGTGACGTGATGCTGAAACTGGACTCCATCACATGGCCATGCCGATACCTGGCAGGTACAGTATATAACTGAGGAAGAATGGACCCATCTATCATCTACCCCGAACTACAGCTTCCTGCCTGATACATGGCACAGCTGAGCTTGAGCCTGAATGCCAGTTATTTGGTAAACCTCTACTGTCCTTTGAAGGACACTTGGGGGTTACTGTGAGGGAGGTGGAGGTAACGTTGTTTATACATTTAAGTGATGCTAAGGTGCAGTGTTTCATTAATTGACACTTAAATAAACGGTTGTAAAACAGCTAGTAGTAATGTGTATAATGTAGAATTCCTGGATTGGAAAGCATGGCTGACAAATTCAAAACATTTTTTACCAGTAATTAAGCAAATATACATTAATTTACTGGCCTAGCTACAAGGATTGATTAGCATTAACTCTCAGCCAGAAATTCCTATTTCCTATTTTTATTAATTAGTTGTTTTTCACAGGGCGTTAACTGAACCTTGTTTAATGCTGATGAATGAATAGAAAGATTCAGTATAAAGCACACATTCCAGCCTTAAATTCCAGCCAGATTTTCAGACACTTCATCTGCTATGTGTACAAAAAACCATGATGCCATAGAAATGACTTGGTGCTTGTGGTATTACCATATTCATGTTGAGCATCTATGACTCAAGTTTATGCCATTTGGCAACAATAGCCTGCATTATTGTTGCCAAATGTTTTTGTTGCACATGCTGTTTCAGTGACGAGGTCTTCCGTTGGTGCATCCGTACATGCATGAAAGCATCACCTTCACTCGTAAGGCTGTTGAGGCTGTTCCTGTTGCCTGTGTCGCTCCTCACTGTCATCCTGAGTATCATTAGTGTGTTTATGTTTAGGTAGGGTATTTTGTTTGTGCAAGGTGATTATTATTTGTTCTCCATTAGCTCTCAATTTATTGACAGTTGAAAATATGTTTTTGGTAATAACGGGCCCCCATTAAATTGTGCGTGACTTCATCCGATGGTTGCTGCGCTAACTCTGAGCCGCATGTGCCAGGTGTGCTTTTAAAGGCCAGACCGGACTGGAAAAAAACCCTCTGATCGCTTAGCACTCAGTGCCCTTCGTCTCCATAGTGATGCCAGTCTCTTGGGTAGACATGATGAAAGCATAGAACGGTGGGCAGAGCACAACAGGTTGTCTCCTGTGGCCAAGCTGATGAGGTAGCAATGGCACGACTCATTGATCTTTCAAGCCTTGTTAGAAGGTGTATTAGACTTGCTCAGAGAAATGCACCTCTCCACACCATTTGAAGGCACAAGAACTGCTGGTTATTCTAGACCAGAATCTCAAACTCAAATGGTCGAAAGATCGTAACACGTTATTGCTCACATTTACCAGTGGAATTCTTACTGTGATGGGATCGGTGTTCCTGGTGAGCATGAGTGAAGTGTAGCCAAATGGAGAGCAGTTAATACTACCTTCTTACTGGAATTATTGGATAATTCGATTCATTTCTTCATTCTGAGAAATCTGCTGTTTTAGTGAATATTAGAATAGTTTAAACTGGCTATGCATGCCCAGTTTGCTGCATTCATGCCACATCAGGTTTTCATTTGAAGGTTCCTCTTCCATGCATTGCTCAATTTTGGCTTTCTGGCTTATGTTGGATAACCTGGTGTAGAAAGAAAATCTCTACTCTCAGATGTAAGTATCTCCCTGCAGAAAAAAGAAAAGAGAAATATTTGCAAACTGAATTTTAGGGTAAATTGTGATTATGTGATTGCCTGTGTGATGATGTCATCATATATAGTTTACCCCCCTGTTCTAGACTCAACACATCATCAGAGCAGCAGTGATGGAGCATACACAGGCCAGCACGAACTCCTTAGTTAGAAGACTAATAAGTGCTTCTCTGTATGGGGGACAAGTAAAGACCAGTGCTCTTGCAGTTCTGATGTAAGTAGCTGTTAGTATTGAAGTATTTATTAATGTGATATTTTGCTATTTGCTTAAAGAGAGGGATCACTTGCCTTTGTGAAAGAAAATCTGTCCTAGCATTACATCCACTCAGAGGCATGCCACTTAAATATTTTATTTGCTCATATTGGCATTGTGATATCGGACTGCTTTATCAGACATCTCGTTTTATGTCAAATCGCATAACCCTGATAGCATCTGCTTCTAGTATGCCGTACTTTTGAGGAAGGATATGAGCATGTCTGTACACGTGTACACACATGAGCAAGCAAGCAGAAGTTTGTATACTTGCTTACATACTTTAACAGCAGCCATGGATCAGCTAGAAATCATGTAAAAATAAAAGCATAGAATTTACAAAGAAAAAGAAGGGGGGAAAATCATTCCCCTGAAATATCATATTGAAGCCATAATAAATAAATAAATCAAACAAATATCATATTTGCACATTTTGATCATGTCCATGTTCTTCAGTTACCTAACACCTGGATATGAGATTATCATGTTACTTGTCATGAAATTCTTCAGTTGTTGGCATAAGAGGCGTCTGTGATCACGTTACTTATTCATTTACTTATTTACTTATTTTTATATAAAATAAATAAACCATGTCCCATCTCCTTCTTTTCTCGTCTCCAGTTTTTACTAATGTGTAGAGCAGGCATACAGGGGTTGTCGGTTCTTTAGACGGATAACAGAACGCTGTTACACGGTGATTAATCGTTAACTGCAAAGTTCCCATCAAAACCTCAGTTATAAAACATTAGGGCTGCTCCTTAATTTTGTCAGTCGAGTTGTGGTTTGGCTGTTCTATGCAAAGATTTGACTATTCTTCCTTTTTTTCAGAAAATCCATTGGCATAAGGTTCAGTGATGATTTTGACCACATTAAGATAGTCAAATGCGGCAGAGGCACGAGAATATATTTGAATTACCGACATATAATATCGGGCAGCTGTACGGATTTGTGAAATAATAAAACAGACAGCACACATGGATTATTGTTTAAATCAAGTTCTTATTTATGTATGTGTATATACATGTACACATAAATATTAAATCCAACGTGAAATACGTTGAATAAACAATTTAAGATGAATTCACGGCCTTGCCTATAAAATAACTCTTCTTCCTCAACAGGATCAGCTTACTTCTGTATTTCTCTTTAAACATAAAAACTAAAATGAACTAAGTCTAAATTAACAAATGAAATGATTTAAAAATTTAGATAAAAACAGCATAAAAACATAAAAGGCCTGAAATGTTAAATTCACGTCATTATCCACTATGAAATAGCTTGTATTGTCTTTGTCAGGATGGGCTCATTAGACTACTGTATTCCTCTTTAACCGTAATAAATAGAATAATAAGTAAATATTAAACAAAGAAATGAATGAAACACGTGTGATTTAAGATTTGAAGTAATCAGGTGTTTTGTGCTTCTTTGAGTCAAGACAAAGTTTAGCGCTCTCCTACTGGCAGTTCTCCCACTGCTGAAATTTGATTGGCTCAGTCAAATGTTTCTCCAAACTGCTGTGGGTCACGTGTTCTCTTGGAATATATGGATTAAATAGGGACCACTATCTAAAAACTAACACCACTGTTTGTAGAAGGCTTATCTAGTGGAACCAAATGACTTTGCATGCTCATGTGTACACAAACGTTTTTCAGCCTACCTATTCATATAGATATATATATATATATATATATATATATATATATATTTCTCCAAGATTTCTTGTAGCTGCATTAGTTTATTTGTAGGTTAATGGTGAAAGTTACAGTTTCAGTTATGTAGTGTTTAGCTACAGTAAAGCAACTGAACAGGTCCTATTGAAAAGCCTAGTAATATTCCAAACAAGCATTAAGACAGGATCTCAAATCACCTAAGACAAGATATTCAACTTGGTAATTAATGGTTGGGTTGTGAAATTTCAAGAGGAGGTTTTTGTTTACTGGCTTTAGATACAGTGCGTCTTATTTTGGTCATGAAGGAGCAGGTTGACGCTCGCAGCCTGCGGTTGATGGCTGTCTGTCTCTCTGTGTGTAGTGACACAAGCTGTCTGCTGCCTGTCACTTTGGCTTTCTCCAGGCAGATCAGGCTCTGCAAGCTCAATTCCTCTTTCTCTACCGTGTCGTGACCTCTGCTGCTAAAAGCTGTGTGTGTTTACCCTCCACTCCACAGGGTTTCATATTATCCTTGATCTTAATAGTCTTAATAGTTGTTGGTTCCGCTACATTAGGTAGAATCATGCCTTTATTTATTCATTTGTAACCTGTTTCATGACTATTTTGCTGTGTTAAAAGAGTGTTTTCATTCATAAACAAAGTCAAAGACCCTGTGGCTAGATTGATGATTGCACAAAATTGCCCTAAATCTGTTTTTAAGGTGGACTAACCTGTCACATTCCTGTTGAGCCTATTTATCCAGAGTGTTGCCTTTAGGGTAGCTGGGCTACTTTTCTTTTTTTTTTCTTTTTCTTTTTTTCTTTATTTAAATGAAACAGATAAACAAATCTGCTTTTTAACACGGTACTGACAAAATTACCAGTGCTCAGCAGTGCACAAGTTATTAGAAAAGGAAACAAGAGCATAAACGTTTGCGCAGTGGAAAGGCTTTATCTCTTTAATGCTAATGTTTCCTGAGTAAACAGTAAGTTGCAAGCGCTGCAGTAAGTAAGGCCTGTCAACTTGCCTAACACAGGAAGGACTCTGTGGAAAGCTGACTACACGTGGTTCAATGTTTATTATCTCTTTCTCTCTTCCTTTCACTCTCATGACTTCTTACTCTGCTTGAGGTCTAGATTGTGTTGTCAGAAGCAGAAACAGAGCAGGCCACAATACTGTGATGTTCGAGAGAGATTGAGAGGCCTTTCGTTGCCATCCGAGGCTGTGAGCCTTTAGCTGGTGTAAAGTAAACGCTCCTGCAGGTGGTGTGAAGGGGAAGTCGAGGACAGATTCTCATCGGCTGCTTTTCTAGCAGAGCCTTTTTCAACTGCGTCACAGTGATCCTTGTCAAAGATAGGGTGTTTCTGATGAAATCTGTTTGATACCTACTTTTATGTAGATTATATCTGATTTCAGAAAGTTGGATCTTGAAATGTATTTTGTAACAGAAGCATTTTACGAGGTAGCGATGCTGTCCGCCGCTGAAACCCCGTAAAGCTCAACACATCTAAAGTGGCATCAGAATTTCTCTATGAACTGCTGCTAAAGCATAGGGCTAGGGGGACAGATTCCAGGAGCCTGGCTTGGAGTTGTTAGTACAGACCAAGTGCCCTTGAGGATAAAGAAACTTGTGATCTTCATGAAAGCTTGGTTACTGGTGATTGGCGCTCACTGTGCTCGTATGTTTTATTTGGAATGCTCCCAGATAATGTTCCAACAGTTCTGAGGTCCAGCATACTTGTTTTTCTCCTTCCAGGCTGGAAGGAAACAAGGTAGCATATGCCCGTCATTCCTGTCTATTTAAAACTAGTTCCATCTAGTTTGGTGTCCCTGCTAAAGGTACAGTCTCTTAAACCAGTTTGCAGCCACTAAAGGAGTTCTAAAGCAAACACTTTATCCATTATTCAGCTCTCTCAGTTCTGGGAGAGGAACTGATCTGATCAAGCAGAATTGCTTGTCTTGTGTTACCGATGGCTTTTTGCTTTTGAATTATTTTGAGTTACAGTTTTGATCATGGCTCTGTAGCCAGTGATGAGTGAGCTCCCAGCAACAACAAGAAGCTTTGTTGTCTAGTGAGGAACCCTCTTTGCTTGAGTGGGATCAACTTGTATTGCATTGCAGCGTTCTTGTTGTTTTACATGACCTGCTCTATTCATACCATGTTTCCTTTTTATGCAATATTCGTTATTCAGTGCATTCTGGGTTGTGGAATTGGTAAATAGCATCACCCTGAGTAAAACCATGTGATGCTAATTACTTGTCACTATAAACAGTGGTCAATACCAGTACCAGTGTAATCAGATCGTTCTTGGTATTAACTGACACTACAGCAAAAACAGAAATGCCAGTAAGCGCAATGCTTTATTTGACACAGCCAGCCTTATAATAACAGTCAGCTACAGTGATGGTAGCATATAGGCTAATATAACTTGGCAAGCTTTAGCCAATTGAACAGGAAGTGATTTTATAGGCTGTAGAAAGCAGATTTTATCAAGCCATACCAAACAAAATATAAGCAAAGCTAGCTTAGCAGCTGGCAAATTTCTGAAAATTGTTTCAAGTATCACAATGTTATTATTTTTTGTAATACTGTGTTGATCTCAGTGTCACATTTTAATAGTTCAAATGAAAAGATTAGTGGCAGGCAGTGGTTCATTTTGTGTGGTTTAAACCCCTGACTGCAAGATCTTGTAAACAAATGCTAATGTTAGCATTAACAAACACAGCTTTTTTTTATTTTTTTATTTTTTTTGCTGTGTGAGTTTCCTAAAATTAGATTGTAAAAAATTGTAAGCAAGGTCATATGATGCAGAACAGCAAATGTATTATTTATAGTGTATTATATATAATGTATTAAGGTTCTCTAATATGCTATGACTAACATCTGAAATGTTTAATGGCAACAGTTACAGGTCTTGGACACCAAACAAGTTAAGGAACATTATGCAATGCATGTCAAAGTCTGCATGTGGAAACTGAACAATTGCACATCTGAATGTGTTTGTGTGTTTGTTTGTTTGTTTGTTTGTTTGTTTGTTTTGTTTTCAGTGGATCAGATACTTTGTGCATTTGGTTATACATTGATTCAGTCATGGTTTATTTCCTCAGTTTTACAATTACTCGTTATCCTGCATGTTATTTAATGTGGACTTTAATAACAGTATGAGCCCCCTTGGTCGTTTTATCACATGTGGTCCTTTGATTTATCTAGAATTGTCAACTTTTTTTGGCTTGTCTGAGCATGTTTATCCCGGCTGCTTTTTAACATGGCCATAGGCATTCACACAACATCAGGTGACTGGGGTGTAACAATGATCTATTCTAAACATAAACACATCTCTCTCAGATTGTCTGGTCGTGTGTCTGGCTGCAGCCCTTTTGTTTTATATGTCCTCTTTGATTGGATTTATGCGCTCTGTCTTGATTCAGTAGTGCTGGANCTGACTTTGTGTACTTCAGTAAAATCAATCAAAGTGTAGTAGTAGTTTGCTAAAGGACCTTGTACTAAAAGACCTTATGTAAAAGATTGAGACCTTCTCAGCGATAACTAGCTCCAGTGTTTAGCATTAGCTCATCGGAAGAGGTAAATTTAAACACACCAATCTCCTCCTCCTAACATTAAAACTTACTGCTTTAAACCAGCAGTTTATAAAATGACTCAACCTGTCAAATTCATACGCCAACCAATAAGGGGCAACATATAGTTGTGGTGTCATCCCCTGCCATAAGAAACAAGGAAAAACACAGTCCCTCCTCCTCAATGGTAGCATTAACAGCTGTTTTGCTTACTAGTCTAGAAGAAACGTTGGAAGTTCAGCATCAAATTTCATCCCATTTATCGCCTTGAGCTTCTCCAGTGTTGGGGAGTGACACTAATGTTAACTCTTGTTTTGCTTCTATTTATGTCACTTCTTTTGTTTGCTACTGAATGTGGATTCTTGCCAAGAGTGGTAGGCAGCGCTCATTACAATGGTCGCTTGCAAAGAACTTTAGGCATTAATATGTTTACTCTTCTTATCTGTCCTTAAATGAGCTAACCTAGAGCAGAACTGTTAACATGATTGACCAGAGATTAGAATACGCTGTTGGGGTGGTGTTGCTTTATCCTTTCGTGCCAGACTAATTCAACTCAATGCCATAGTGACTCGTTATCACCTCTTGAGGTACCAAGTGGTAGTATAAGATGGCATGGGCCAGGGCTAGCTAGTTAGCACGCTAACTTTAGATATCTCTGCAAAACAGTACATGGACTCTTTGACACACTGTTAAAACTGTAATTTCTTCACATTCTAATTTTGTACAAATTGCATCTTAAAACATAAAAACTCTGTGTTAATATTATGTCTGTAGTGAATATCTTTAGAGCTAGTTTATTTTTGAGTGAAGAATGATTCAGATATACCGTTTTGTGAGCTTCTGAATTTTCCTTTGGGCTACAGTGCTAGGAATGCTGTGTAGTAGCCTAAGTGAGTAGTTTGGTGAATGTAGCAGCAATCATGAAGAGAATGACACAATTGTACAAATGGTTTATCGTATCAGTGTCTTGGAGGACATTGCATGAAGCGCGTGCAGCCCTCTTTCCTCTAACAGGGCGGAATGAATTGTTGTGCTGAAGCGACAGATCTTAAGGGATTGCGGATTTCTATGAAAATTGTGTAGAAATGGGAAGTAGTAAAAAAACTAATGCGTTGTTGTTGTTGTTGTTGTTGTTGTTTATTTATTTTTGTTTTTTGTGGGTTTTAATCAGAATCAAGTAGTCCATTCTTTAATATTGTACAGATGGATGTTTGAAGCCTTTGTGTATTGTAGGCTGTGGTGTGATGTGTGTTAGACATAGACATACACAGCGAGTAAGCCTATTCCCTTGGGTTAGCTGCAGCCATGTCCTCCATGGGTGGAACTCCATGGAAACTCACCGTGTAGCATCATCCATGTGACACTGCTAACAGCTCCATGATGGCTGCAAGAATGTGTGCAGTTCTGTTCAATTCAGTTCAGTTAAAGGGTAGCAAGCTATGAACCCTAAACGTAAGGATTTCATTAATGTAATGTGATGAGTCACTGTGATTGAGGCCTAAAGGACGAAGGCATCTGACCTCCAAGATCTGGGCTTATTCAGGTTTTTGCGAACAAAGTGCACTTTTGAAGACACCGAACACTCGTGAAATGCAGAACAGTGATTGCGTTTTCTAAACAAAAGCCTCTTTGATTGGAGGAGAGGAGAGATCTCCACCTCTACCTCTCCTCAAGGTGAACTTTATAGTTGGCTGTTTATCAGGGCTCTGACTGGCTTTTTCTGCTGGTGGCTGTTGAGCACTTTGAGAAAAGTGCTCATTTCCTGTTTAGAAATGGGGCTGGCTACCTCCCCGTTAGGGTCAGATATAAAACTCTAAACCTTGCATGGCAACAAAGCTGTCTCTACAGAGCTGCCAAATTTGAAAGGAGCTCTGATGTGGAGTTTTATTCCGTGATGTCGTTCAGGACCCTGTAGGGAACTGATCAGATTGGGTCTTTGTTGCTTATTTTAGATTCCTTATGTCACTAAGGATCTGATATTGCATAATAAAGTATTAGTGACACGACATTTGTAATGAAAGGTTTGAGATTTTTTGCTGAACCGTTTCTCATGTTTACACATTTTAATTTCTTAGTATTCATTTCTTAGTTTCTTAGTAGTATTTGAGGTAATGGAGGTAATGAGGTAATTTTTTTTTTTTTTTTTTTACTGCATGAAATTGAAGATACTGCTTTATTTTAGGGTTTTTATTACTTTATACTACATTTTCACGCTTCCTGTACTTCGCAATGCTTGCTTAGGATTTCAGATGGTAGCCAAATCTGTGCTTAAGTGGACATTGCTGTCTGACTTGACCACAGCTGTCTGTTCCCGTGTTGGGCCTGATGGCACACTGGTGTATTCAGTGAAAGTGGCTTAATTATTGCTAATGCAATATGTAACTAATTAGCAAGCAGCATTCATTCAAACTTTGGTGAAAATCTCTTTTTTTCCATAGTAACAAGTCCTACCAAATCAATCAGAGAAAGAGAAGTTTCTGCTTGCCCTCATTAAGATGAGCACCTGTTTGACCCCAAATAGCTAATTGTTGCTAATGGTGTTTTAAATAACTGCTTCTTTGGATTACTTAAAGGCGGAGTATACAAATAAGGAGAACGATTGTTAGTATTTGAACTCAACAGAAAATCAAATACACCCTCCCCACCTCCCCACTCCACCCGAACTAATGAACACATGTTCCTAACGTACGACACTGTTAGGCTTTCTTTATTTAAGGTCTTCGTGGTCATAAAACCCTTTACAAAAAATCTTTGACTACTGTACAGACAAATGCCACGATATAGCATGTGAACAAGGACATGGCAAATAATGTAGCTGAAGTTGACTTCTTGAGTTTTCCTGTTCCACCTTAACTGGTGAAGCAGTTGCATTCTGGTGCTTCAGGCCAGCGTTACAGTCTTCCTGCTTTAAGGATGGGTTTATAAGTATTACAGTTTCTTTTGCTGTGCAAGCTAAACTAAGATTAGCACATAGATGCTAGCTTGCTACCAGAAACAAATCCTTGAACGTTTGACATTTAATTACAAACTCATTCACAGAGCAAGTTTACAGCAGAATAGGAAAATGTTTTGTTAGTGCAGTAGATATGACTACGACCTCAGCCACCTGAATGTGACTGCAGCACCATTTAAGGTGGAATGGGGAATTTTGAATAAGATGGTCAATAAGAAATCTGGCTTCACCCTCTCTGAGATTTCTTTATCGTTGAACCACCATAGTGATGATTACACCGCCTGATCTAAAAATCTTTTTCTAAATGTTCTCAGATTTTCCCTTTAGCCTCCCACCTGTTGCTAATTGGCTGGAAGAATGTTGTGATGCTCTGGCAGAGCCACTTTGTCTCAGTGTCTTTACAGGGCTGTGTATGAACACTAGAGTTTTTTTCTAGTGCACACAAAAAGGACAGCTAACAGGCTGTGAGGAGATATTAAGTGAATTTTACTTTTAGTGTATTGACTTTTAATTCTATATTCCACCTTCTGCACTGAGGAGAAAGCAAACATCACAGTACAAATGCACGTTGTTTTTTAAAAAAAGGCTCATAATTTGAGCTTGGTTAAGACGTGCAAGGTTGTCTTTACGAGCAGTTGAAATTTTATTTTGGCTTTTGATGTGCTATTAAATAAACTAACCTAAAATGAGAGTCACAATTTCATCAGGAAACAGAATTTATGCAGGTTTTGTTTCATGTCAGAAAAGAGCTTCTGTACAGCTGTAAATAAAGTACGTTTCTTAGTTTTTTTTTTTCTTAGACTCGCTCCTCCTCTGTCTCTTTTAACAACAGTCTTAAATCTAAATATGTTCTTAATGCATGTAATAAAACAGATTAAAATTTATTTGCTTGTATTTTCATTTTATCAAATTCTTCTTGTTTCCATGACTGCTCTGTGTTTATGTGTTGAGGTCTATCTGCTTTTAGTTCCTCATTTTAGTCTAGGATCCCTTCATGTTGAAAGTGGCTTCTGATCTTATTAAAATTATTAAATAAAATAAAATTAAAATGTATTCTTTAAAGACAATTTGCTTTGAACAACATGATTATATATGCCTTTTCCCTCTTGTGTGTTTGCTAACTCATTTAGTTCATATTTATCCAAAGCTGGAACATTTAATATGTGGTAGCTGCTAGCTTCAGTAGTGCACAGCCTGAGAAATTAACTTGGGTACAGTAGTACACTTGTATAGCATAACTAGCGCGGGTGAGTGTTCTTGACAGAACTGGTAGAAGCAATAATCAAGGTTGAAGTATATTATTCTGATTGAATGAAAAAGACATTGGATATTGTTGTAATCCTACACACATGCTTCCAGACCTCAAGGTAACTATAGAGGCCTCAGTTTCTGTCTAGTTATATACTTCTGTTTACTCCAAGGTGGAGTCACCAGGTCACTAGAAACTGAAGAACCGTGTTAGATCACTGCATAATTGTAGTTCCTGATCACACGATTGTAGAACATGTTTCCAGATGTAGTTAATTCTCTCAGCAAGTTGCAACCGAGACAGGGTTTGTGAGCTGTAAAAGGTTACTAGCAGTTCAGTAATAATAATCAGTAAGTTTCACTGTAGTCGCATTAGCAGGAAGAGCTTTGTGACAGTGTTTTATCTCTCTTCTTAATACATCAAACAAGCATTGCAGAAAGCAAGTAACCCACAAATCTGCATATTGGAAAGCTGGTAGTTTTGGAAAGAAAACATTTTGCCACTGTTGTAACAAACCTGAAATAGTTGCTTTATAGTGAAGGGAGAAAAATTATTTCAGTGTACGCTAATGCAGTGATTCTATACACACACACACGTTCAGAGCTGTATTGTTTGTCCATACTGCATTAAGTGTTCACAGATTATAAAAGGAAGTGGTGTTTTGAGTTAATCTTAAATAAAGAAAGGAAAAATGGAGATATGAGATTTTAATGTGGTCGTGACTGTGTGCTTTACTGATAATGTAAAACGTGACCCTAATCAGTCAGCAGGCACATATAGTGAAAGTGTTTTAGTTCCTTATTTCACTTTGCTTACAGTCAGCAAAGCTTACAGTAATTTACAAAGTCTGAATATTTAATATGAGTACTGCAAAAGGCTCCAAATCAGATGCAGACTAACTTAAGGCAGTCTTAAGTTGCTTGACCATAGTTCTGTTTCATGAATCAAACAGTGTTACACTGTTGATGGAGAGATGGGTTGTGATATGCATTGTATAGACTCTGTGTTTTAAGGATCGGCTCTTGCTTTTGCTAGACCTATAATTTTTTACCAGACCTGTCTTTATGTAACACATATATGTGTTTTCCCAACTGGGAATGCTAAATCTGCATACATCTGTAACACAACATTGTAAATTCACTTTGGATAATTTTTTTCTTCATGTATTTTGGAACATGCGAGGCTCTGTAGGGAATAAGAGATGTCACGGGGGGGAAAATACAAAAATGTGTAGTGTGTTTGGATCATTTTCAGTGTGGCTTTACTTACTTTTGCTCTAAATAAGAGGTTCTTCAGCTCTTTTATTCCTTATCAGGTGCATTAAAACAAAGTGGTGAAATGTGGAGTGGTTTGTATAGTGGGTAACACTATAGTAGGATGCCATGGGTAATTATCCTTAAGCTAAATTTACCTTCTTCTGTAACACATCATTGCAGGTTGCTCTAGATAAGAGTAGCAAACAAGTGCTGTAAATATTTCCTAACCAAATTAATAATGACAGTTAATAATATTAATGACATATGATGACATCATTACATCAATTAATAATATAAATAATCTTTCTAGAGCACTTTTCATGATGGTGACACGAGTGCCTTACAGATGGCTGTTAACAGTAATAAGAAAATCAAGGAGTATTCGTTTCAAACGATGTGAGCCAATGACTCGTAAGATAAGTACCGAGGAGGTGTTGAGTTTTAAACGCCACGTTAAAGAGAGGTTTCTTAAGTGTTCACTGAGCTTGGCTGTTTAATAGAATTGGATTTAAGTTCCACAGTTGAGAAGCAGAATAACTGAAAGAGGTCTCTCCATGTTTTCTGCGTTTTTACAGAAGATGTGTTCAGAAGGACAGTGTCTGCAGTTCTAAGATCACGAGCTGGAACATAAACAGAGAGACATTCTGTGATGTACGCGGGTGCTAGATTATTTTAGAGCTTTTAAGATCTGTTCTAAAATATCTGCTCTTTTTAAACGAGGTTCCTGCGTTTTTGTTGGGGTCCATGCTGCTGTGTTTTGCACAAGTTGTAGGGGATCGATTGTTTTCTTATAAGCCCCTGTAAGAAAAGCATTACAGTAATCAACTTTGCTTGTAACAAGCACATAACTGAGTTTCTCTTGCTCTGAGATAGAACAGACTGAACTTTAGAGATATTTCTTAAATGATAAAAAGCTACTTTAGTGAGTGCATTTACGTGTGAGAGAAAGCAGAGATCAGAGTCTAAGATCACACCCAGGCTTCCTACTTTTGGTATACATGTTTTGATGAATGATTTCCCACTGAAACCAAGTATTGTCTATTTTATTAAATATGACTTAAACCATTCTAATTAATCCATTCAATTGTTTTTTAATTCAGTTTTTTTTTTCTGTATTTATTTTTAAGGCTTTCTTCACCATTTTAAATCCCTTGGAATTGCACAAGTGCAGATGAGCTCAACAAATTCATTACATAAGAGCAAAATTGACACAACAGGGCATAAAAGGCACACCCTTTTTCATCACTGCTCCTCTCACAGCTGTTCAAGATGCTTCTGCCAGAAACACAGATTACTGTGATCTAACCCGGCTCTGCCAGTCATGACGCTTCCACACAATTTGTGGACCATATCTATTTTGGGCTTATGCTATGTGTAGGCCAGACTCGTTCCTCACAGTGTGTGAAAGTCTTGGTATTGCTTGTCTTAGGGCTTGTTAACACTATATAGCTGTGATGCCTGGCTGTGACACCTACCAGTGGCAGTAGCTATTAGGGTGGAGTTGTGCTGTAGTGGTACAATGTGAGGAAAATGTCTTGAGCTTTTGTTGTGATTGTTGTTGCTTTGTCTTACGGTCGGCGTCGTCGTTGGTGGTGGTGGTGGTGGTGGTGGCGGCGGCGGCAAATAACAGGCAGTAGGCAATCATCTGGGCATGTAGCGCTTGTAGGACTAGTGGAAAAAATGAACTTGAATGTCCAGGAAGGTACTCTAGTGCTGCATGGCTGTTGTGTAGATGCTCTCTTCAGTATACAACCTCGTTCCGCATATCTGGTCCTACAAAGTGCATGTAGTGCATAAGTGTCTGTTCTTGGTAGAGCTTCATCAGTGAGTGTCTGATTCTGCCAGATGATGTTGAAGCTGCTGGGCTGGTGGAGAACTCATCATCTGTGACTTCCTGAGGACCTCTGACTCATAAATAGAAGAAAGTAAGTTGGATGGGGAGGAGCGTGAGTCATATCCTGAATCATTGGGATTTGGCCCATAATGAGAGATCATGAATTGTTTTGCTTTGACCTAATGGTGGTGAACAAAAGCCTTGTCCTCCTTTTTTGATTGTCCATGACAAGTTTTTGTCTCTGTAGAAACTTTTAATTTTTTGTATTATTCTTACAACAAATGGCTCTGGTGACAGGCATTCTAGTTCTAGTGTCACTATATGTGTAGTATCCACGATGTGAAACAAGTTTCCTAATGGAACTTACTTCTATGCATATGAGGCTGTACAGTTTCAGGAGTCTACATGTTTTACCCTCAAGTCTGTCTAAGGCCTGTGCTTGTGATAATAGACCTGGTCGCACGACTGTTGTCCTGCTGGTGCTTTCCCCTCTCACCTGGTCCCTGGCTGGGCCTCTGTGGCCCCATGGTAGGGTGTTGACAAGCTCCAGTGCCAGAACAAAGCGGCTCTTTCTCATTTCCTGCTCCGCTCCCCCTCCCTCTCAATAACTTGGTGTCCCTGCGCTAGCCAGACCCTGGCGGTGCTGTTGATGGCATTGTGAATGCAGACGCACAGCTCATGTTGACAGATGGCTCAGGTGATGCTGCACCCCAGTGCCCCAGTCACATGCTGGAGTACATGCCAAAGGCGCCATACTGTTTTATAATTCATATGGCTTTTGTCTGCAAACTGCACTTTAATAATAGACTGATCTTTTACCATTCTACACTCCTGTTTAATAGAGCATCTCGTAACGCAGTTCTTAGTACAGTAAGCTAAGAATGGCAGTTCTCTGCTGCTCGAGAGTGTACCTTTTCTTTTACGTGGACTTTTTTTCCCCTCCTCATCACTCCAATTATATATGTGCACTGAAAACAGATGTAGATTGTTACAGTTGCATGACAACATTTAGATGCTGAGGATATGTTCTCTTTTACAGAAGGTCTTTTAGCAAGCCCTACAGGTTTGCATGCATATGAGTGTATTAATATGCATTTTCTTTTAATTGTAAGTAAGTGCTGTATAGTTCTGTTTAATGTGACTAATTTATTAAGATGTGAACAAAATAGGCAGTCATACTGAGAATAGCCTACCTAATCTAAACTTTGTTCTGCAAAGTTAGTATATTACATTTTGCAAATAATCTGACAACCATGATCAAATTTATCTTTCTTTAGAGCTACCTGTAAATATTTTTGATCTGATTAATCCAAAACTAAATCCATAGTTTTTGGAATTAAATCAACACCACCGTTTCCTCCTGGATTATCTTCATGCAGCGGTGACATTCCCTGCCTAAAACACCCATCCCTCCAATGTCTCCAGCCATGCCACCTCCCAGGCACGGTTCACTGATTTAATTACATATTAAAAGCCTTAAATTTAACTACATACACATCCAAACGGGCGACAAAATGGTTTTTAATTTGGAATGTGGCCCCTTAATTAATCTGGCAGGCCCGATAAGAACTGTAATCAGGCCAGTCTTCGCTGAGTCTATACAAAAATGCTGGTCTATACAAATATGTAGGCCTATATGAGGTTTAACCTCATTCTTTTAATTGTGGGGTTTATCCCAGCCTTTGTGTGCCATGGTTTTTAGCTTTCGGTCATAAACATAAGTATGCACATGATTGCAACACTCAGTTTGTAGGGCATTTAATAACCTTAGTCAATTGGATTAAGGGTGGAACAAGAGTTGAATTGATCTTTGGCTGGCTAAATAAGGTCAATTAAATTGGACATGGCTTAGAGTAAGATCAGAGTGTGAGAAAATAAACTGCTGTTCTGCTGTGCAGTCGGTTGAATTCAGTTGCGGTAAACTTCACTGCAGTGGAACCTCTCGGAACCCTCTGCTGAAATGTTAATTTAATCAGAATTCCTTTCCACCACTGGCTTCAATGTGTAAACA
The DNA here is from genome assembly GCA_034552555.1 of Semaprochilodus insignis. Lineage (NCBI taxonomy): Eukaryota > Metazoa > Chordata > Actinopteri > Characiformes > Prochilodontidae > Semaprochilodus > Semaprochilodus insignis. Next base: position 4,208,619 of record CM067490.1, on the reverse strand, counting down.
AGCATCACAAGATGATGTGGTTGTTGAATATTATTCAATTATTAACATGTGACTTGATTATGGTGACAAGTATTGCTCTGAGAATGTTTGTTGTTAAGTTTTTGAAGGTCTTGGGTAAGCATAGTGTTGATGGGGGTGGGTGGGTGAGTGTTTCACTTCACGGATGGGTTAAATGCGGTAGATAAATTCCTCTGTGTGCAGGTACAATCGGCAAATGTTCTAAAGTGATTTGGTTCAAAATTACAAGAAGATTTTTTTTTTTTTTAAATGCAGAACAACTATCACTGAATAGCCTAATGAAATTCTGCTGTAGTACATTTGGCCTGTAATTCAACATAACCCAGAATTCCGGGGGCAATCGATGCTTGCCAAGGTCATTTATATGTTCATTTAATGCCTCGAACAGCCGCTCGGTAATGGTGGTCTGGGTACGCTAATGAGAAGCATTTCTTGTTGGTATGCCAGTGCCTAGCAAATGAATCTATGTGGACAGAAAAGGCTTGTTAAGATGGTGAAGAGATTATCTTCAATTCTCTGTAGCAGAGCTGCAGCTGTATCACTCAAAGCATGTGCCCTCTGCACTACACACTGTCATCGAACGTCAGCAAAAATGTCAATACACCCTCAAGCTCATTGTTGCACATTTTCATTGAACAGTTATCCACTTTTTCCACATGGCTCACGTTTAATCAGTGAAGATGTAGGTCTGCATGTTCTGGGGGAGGGCTTGTAGTTCTGTGCCTATCACGCAGAAGGCCTTGGTGAGGTCGGGACGCATTGTTTTACCCTTTTGCCCAAGGTTTTTATAAGACTGAGGGACAAACAAAAGTGGTTGGTATGTAAGGGTCTTCCTTTTGTGTTGTTGCTAGGAGAGGCAGCTTTAGGGTGGTTCCTGGGCCATCAACGCTTACATACTCGTGGTGGTGGTCTGGAGAGACTTGAGACTCCATTGCCTACGTCACAGCATTGTCCCGACACAGAAGGGAGACTTCCTGTGTTTGACCTTCCACAGATACAAGGGCGGATAACCCTGGCTGTGTCTATATTTGAGTGACTCTGACAAAGAAAGGGAGGGAAAGAGCATTGGTGGGGGTAGTGAGGGGAAGAGCGAGAGGAAGCTCTGACAGCATGAGAAGAATTTAGTGGCTGTTACTCTTTGAGAAATGATGAAAAGGACTGCTGTCAAATTATGGCCTGTTTTTCATGCATTTTCTTTCTCCCCAGCCACAGATTTAAGTCTGGTCCTGTAACCCAAATTCCACTTTCAGGGAGGATTCTCCACTAAAAGGTCTTTTTAATCTTAAACTAGTATTAAAAGCAGCCCTATGAATGTGGTTCTGGCTCCTGATACGAATGTGCCCTGTTGTCCAGATAATTTAGCTGTCAGTTATCTGGAAAAACGAGAACGTCATAAGCCTTTGTGGGCAGGAACCCATTCCATTTTAAGCCAAGTAATAGACGGTCCTTGTCATCTTTAACAAGAATGTTGTGACGCAAAGAGCGTTTGTGTATTAAGAAGTCTAAAAATGTGTGGAGCATTTTTGCCTTTTGCTCTTTGTTATTTCTGACACTATGTACTTATTATCGTTATCCATATTTTATACCACACAGTTTATAGTGCAATATGTTTTTATAGGAGCCATTTGAGGATGGATTTGCTAATGGAGATGAACTTACCCCTGCTGAGGAGGCTGCAGCCAAAGAAGCAGCTGAGTCCAAAGGAGTCGTGAAGTTTGGATGGGTCAAAGGAGTGCTGGTAAGTGTCTGTGTCTTCAAAGAATGAAAACATGGAGGGGGGGGGAAGAAAGAAAGATGCTTTGATGTAAGAATAGGCTCCCCCACCCCGGTCACTATCAGTACTATCAGTATTCCACACACTTGGTACAAGTATCCTTGATCTGTGTGTTGGAGTCACTGAACTGTTTCAGCAGTCTTAATTAGCTGAACCACAGACAGTAAAAGTATGTCATCCAAACAAAGCGAGAGAGAGATGAATGAGTGCGAGTCACACTCTACTCAGGATTCTTGGCCCCTGGTGGGAATTACACTCCTCATTAGTCCCACTTCTTCCGTTCTGCCCATAGAATGCTCACAACAGTGAGCTGTTACGAATTTTGTTGACCTGCAACTACTTTCAGCAAACTGATACATGTGGAGAACATAGTCATGAAATCCTGCCTAAAAAGTCTTTGTGAAAGAGAGCAGACCATGCTTTCAGCTAAACCTTGGGCTTTTTAAGTGATGGATGATTTGCATTATGTCTTCAGAAGTGTAGCAGTCACGGTTCTCTGGTTCCTATCACTCTTTCTCTATTTTGACATGTGCAAGTCGTACTTCCTCTTGTTCTTAACATTGTCATCATTTCCACCTACTCACATTTGGACAAACAAAAACCAGATAAATGTTCTAGGCAAAGGAAAATTTAACACACAAAGATTTAGTCATGTCACAGGCATTGGCGTCATTCCTGTTGAAACTGTCTTGTTTGAAAATATTCCCATGTTGACGTCACCACCGTTTTTGATGTTGAGTTATAACCTGCATTTCATTTCACCATTCCCCAAAGTGTTTTTCAAACCATGGCAGGAATTTTGTCTGCGTTTAGAATCTTTGTTTCAGTTAAAGGTCATGCAGCAGTTTACACAGGAGTTTGAGTGTGGAGTACACATAGTTTGAGTCCTGCCTTTAGCCTTGGATTTCCAGTGCATGAAATCCCTGGTCCAAGGCCAGGTTTGGGAAAAGAGCTTTGGATAGAAACATTTTCACCCAGTCTGCGTAAAGCCTAACTGCCAAACTTCCTCTGTGCAGGTCCGCTGCATGTTGAACATTTGGGGTGTGATGCTCTTCATCCGCATGACATGGATCGTTGGCCAGGCTGGAATTGGTAGGTTTGAGTCTCTTGAGCAATTTTGGCAGTTCATGTGAATTAGGGCCTTAATTCACACAACCTACACAGGCTCCCATCACCCCACTGCCATCCACCATCCAGGTGCTAAATGTTACTGCAAGGTGCCACCTGCAGTTAACTGTCAGGCACAAGTTCATCTTCCAGTACCATCGCAAGTATTGACACAGAGAATCAGAAGTTCCAAGGGTTCTTGGAAGCTACAGAAGTGCTTTATATCTTGGACTGGCCGCAAACAGCTAGCGATGTGCTGAAAGTATCTTTTTACAAGGCAAGGATAAAAAGAGCAAAACGTAGGTTGCGGTCATTTTCATCTGTTTTAAAGGCATGAAAATTATACCTGACTTGAGCACTATTCAAGCGGGATTAGTTTTACCAGAGGACGTCCAGTAATGTAATAAGTGTGTAATTTGACTGGCTGGTTCGTACAGTATAAAGGATCTCTGTAATTCCAAATTACCCTATGTAGCCCAGATCGAAACACCATCGCACAGTGTAATTTGGCCATCTCCAGGGATGCCATGGATTTCTTGTCATGAGCAATGGTGGACGAAGTACACAAACCATGTACTTGAGTTAAAGTAGAGGACCCAGAGCAAAATATTCCTCCAGTAAAGGTAGAAGTTCCTCCCTTTAGACCTCCACTGGAGTAAAAGTATTTACCTCAAATGTACAGGGGTTGGACAATGAAACTGAAACACCTGTCATTTTAGTGTGGGAGGTTTCATGGCTAAATTGGACCAGCCTGGTGGCCAATCTTCATTAATTGCACATTGCACCAGTAAGAGCAGAGTGTAAGGGTTCAATTAGCAGGTAAGAGCACAGGTTTGCTCAAAATATTGCAATGCACACAACATTATGGGTGACATACCAGAGTTCAAAAGAGGACAAATTGTTGGTGCACGTCTTGCTGGCGCATCTGTGACCAAGACAGCAAGTCTTTGTGATGTATCAAGAGCCACGGTATCCAGGGTAATGTCAGCATACCACCAAGAGGACGAACCACATCCAACAGGATTAACTGTGGACGCAAGAGGAAGCTGTCTGAAAGGGATGTTCGGGTGCTAACCAAAAAAGGACTTGTATATGTCATTCCCAAGACGAACTGACGCTGTATTGGCCGCAAAAGGAGGCCCTACACCATACTAATAAATGATTGTGGTCGAAAACCAGGTGTTTCAGTTTCATTGTCCAACCCCTGTACTTCAGTATGGAGAGTAAAAGTAGCATGATTTATTATGGCTCTAATGTCTTATAATTTCTGGAACAAGACTCTTAATCAACTCGTTTTAGATGAAGAGACTTGAGTGCATCTCTGTCCACCAGTCTTTTAATAGAAGGTCATTAATTAGTCTGACACTGATGTCTATTCAAATGATCATGAGCACAGAACGCTGAAGGCAAACCATTAGGCATATCCATTAGCTAGAACCAAGCTCTGTCCAACAGGTCAAAACAAGCTCAAGACAAAGAGAGCGCTGTACCCTGATTGGTGGGCTCGCTTCATGCTTCTTATCTTTGACATATTACGTTTTTATGCTCATGCAACCCAAAAGGAAGGACAGATTTGGAATAATGGAGTGGAGTAAAAAGTAAGATAATTGACTTTGAAATGTAGTAGAGTTAAAGTTACTCAGAATGGGAAATAAATGAGTATTAGGGGTCAAATCAAGCTTAGCTGATGGTTACAAAAAGAAAATAAAGGGAGGTGCTGTTTTCTGCCAAGCTGAAATCAGTTTCTTATTCACCAGTCTTTATATATATATATATATAGTAAAACACTACTATTACACTACTACTATATCCATGGTCAGCACATTCTAGAAAGTAATTCACTTTATACTGATTACTTGGCAGATGTGTAAAAACTACCGACATGCGAGATATTCACACTGGATTAAAATCACGGAGGTCATCAGAAAGGTCAAACTAATCCCACTCCATAAGGAGAAGGCTATTTCTGTTGCTCGTCTCTTGTTTGAAGTGCATTTTATATGTAAGGAAACTAGGTTTATAACATTTGACCATGTTGTCGTTTTTCTTGTTTATATGAGGGCTTTTTTGTCTTTTTCTTTTCACAGTGTACTCCTGCATTATTGTTATCATGGCAACTGTTGTGACCACCATCACTGGCTGCTCGACCTCTGCAATAGCAACCAATGGCTTTGTGCGAGGAGGTGCGTAAGCTCCCAGTGCAAAAACAAATTTGATGATGATTCCCCATCTGGTATGAATAGGTACAGAACTGTAGCTTGACCAGCAGGGCATAAGCATGGCATTTTTAGGGCCACCCCAAGGTTATGGTTAGTACGACACAACTTGTTGCTGTGATGGTGAAGGTATCTGTGGTCCTTTGTGTCTGCGAGACTCTCTGTTTAAGTGAAGCTGTTCTATGCGTTTAGGTGATGGGCTGGCTGTTCCGCTCTCTTTTGCTATTACAGATGGCTGTTAGGGCTGGGCAATATGGACCAAAATCATATCTCAGTATTTTTAGACTAAATGGCGATAAACAGTATGCATATTCTACGAAGTGGGCTAACTGTTCGGGGTGAAGTCAGAGCTCCATGTGGGATGTCACAAGCACAAAATGCTCAAAAGAAAAGCTGTGACGAGGTTTCCTACAACATGTAGATGAAAAATTCTACGAAATAAGTTGCTGCGAATGTCCTTCTTGTTCCGCTGTTGCTACAGGAACCGTATTTTTAGGGAAGTGGTAGACCACCACATTTTTCTGGCGTGGCTTTATAGAACAAATTGGTCATGAATTTTAATGCAGCAGTAAACAATATCGATATAAACAATATCCTGTCATGCTATATCTTGTCTTAAAACATATCGATGTATCTTAGAAAGCTTATATGCTGTCCAGCCATAATAGCTTCTTACCTTTTCATTACTTTCTGTGGAACATGTATTTGCTGACTCCATTTTTTCTTCCTTTTCTTCCCCCTCTTCTTTTTATTTATCAAAAAAAATATTAGCCGTATTTTAATATGGACTGTGGTCGGAGGCAAATTTAAATGCAGTTCTAGTTCATATGATAAAGGCTATGCATATTAAAAAAGCTACTGTAAGACATAAATATGACAAATAATGGTGCCCTGTAGATAGAACTCATCCTGTAATGATTGTATTCAACCTGGGTAATTTGAGGCATGTTTAATTACAGTACCTGCCCCAAACACCCCCCACACCCCCCGCCATCCAATGCTAACATGTCATCACCTTCATATTTGAATCTCCCAGGTTGGCCAGGATATTGCATTATCCTAAGGGGCTGTCTACTAAGGTCATATGCAGAATTATGATACTGCCCTTGTAGCCAATGTTTTTCATCAGTACCCTGCTGGAGATCACTTTACGCGCTTGGCAGTAAAACTCTAGACAAATTAAACTATCTCTCTGTTGGCAGACAAACTCTCTTACAGGAAAAAGATTTTTTTTCTCGGGTAATGTGATAAGGACATTTTGATAAGGAAACGCATGAAGTGAGGGAAGTGTTTAGTGACTTGAAGGGGGGGGGGCGATAATGCACTGCTTAATCCATGCACTGTGAAATGTGAGAGCATATCAGGTCATGGATGAAGCTGGTCAACACTGCTAATGTTGAGGTCATCAGAAGGGCATGAAGTCCTCTGGCGCACCTGACTACACAGATGTCTATTCATCTCTCAGAGAAAGCACATCTGGGTCTCCCTGTTTATAGATTAGTAATTGTTGTTACTAATTGTTGTTAGTAAATTGTTAGTAATTATTGCTTTTATTTTATATACTTGCCATAACATTTTAGATTAAACTTAAAATGGATACTTAAGATGCAAACATTAAGTTTTTAATTTTATTTATGTATTTACTTTTTTGTTAACCTCGTGCCTGTTGCAGCCTTTAATTTGTTAGATGGCATATCAGCCTCAGTGATATCACTATCCTCAGTAGTTTGGGCAGACCAGTTAATCCGTGTTTTTTTTTTTTTTTTTTTTTTTTTTTTTTTAAATATATAAGATACATTCTGATCAGATTTTGTCCTTAAATTAGCTTGCCTGGCATATTCCACAGGTCACCTGAACTTTAGTTATGTCCACCTTGCGTCTGCTCACAGTTTCACAGTATGTTGTCTACAGAGAGACCACATTGAACTGCACTGTGATCTGTTGGAGAAGACTGAAAGCTCTCTGCACATAGCTCCCAGTTGTCATGGCGTGTGGGAAAAGTCATGTATTTAAGTCTGAAATGGATACTGGACTCTCCCTACAGGTGGTCAGGACCTGAAAGAAAGAGAAAAACAAAAGTTTAGGGGTTTTTTTTTTTTTGAAGTTTTTCTTCAGCATGTAACCATAATCATATCATTACAGGGATATTTATATTTTCTGGGGTTACACCAGGGGAATGCTAACCTATGTGCCCAAGCCTTGTGTGCACAGGATCGGTTTCTGTTGCAAGCTGAGATGAAAACATAACTGGTATTTCATTCTCACCGTGTTTTGTCTAAAGGCTTCACTGTTCAGGCAGTCTAGTCTCTTACCAAAGCTGACGGACAAAATGGGGTATTGGAAAATTCTAAATCACCTTTCTAGTCTGAACTTCCCCTTGTTTCCATTGTTCATGCATCTTGAAGACACCTACTCCTTTGAAGAAAAGCAGAAGAGACAGCACTATATCAAAATGCATAGCAAGAGGGTAGAACGCTTGCAGGTACTCGAGGCAGAGTTGATTCAGGTCACATGCCATGCATACAGCTTACAATAATGCCTTCAATCATGGCTGCACATAGCTGTTAATTCCACAGAGGCTAATCTTTTTTGGTATTCCAGCAATTTCTCATGTCTCCCCCGTTGGACCACGCTCTATATAGAGTATGTCTAAATCTGTTTACCAAGTCTGTGCCAAGCCACGATGTTTTCATTTCACAAATAGTTTTCTAAGTTGGCTATAGCTGGTTTACACCACAAAGGCAAGACCCCAACTAAACTAAGAACTAAGTGTTAACTGTAAAAAATGCTCCATTTCCACCCCCCACCACCCCCATAAATGCTCTAACTATTTTTTTTTCTTGTCCTCAGGAGGGGCATATTATTTGATATCTCGAAGTTTAGGCCCAGAATTTGGCGGTTCTATCGGACTTATCTTTGCCTTTGCCAATGCAGTGGCAGTGGCCATGTACGTTGTTGGCTTTGCTGAAACGGTCGTTGAACTTCTTAAGGTAAGGAACATGATCCCAGTTATTCTCTTGGCTGTTCCAAGACACAGTAGCTTGTTTAAGGGGGCCTATTATTATGTTTTCCTGGTTCTTCCCTTTCCTTTAGTATGAGAAAAGAAAACTGAAGCATGTAAATCTAATTTAGTGGACCCCAAAATAAAATTCCGAACATTGGAAATGAGAATAATACATCAACCTTTAAAAGAAACGCACTGTGTATTTTTTTTTTTATTATTTTTTTTTCTTAGGGTGCTGAGCTCATCATGTTAGATCCTTTTAATGATGTCAGAATCATTGGAACCATCACTGTCCTTATCCTTCTGGGCATCTCAGTGGCAGGCATGGAGTGGGAGGCAAAGGTGAGAAATTTGGTTGCAGTTTGTATTTTTGTCTTCCTTGTTACCATACACGTACCAGAAACTGTACATGCGAGGAAAAAATAAATGCGTTTTCCCTTCCACCCCACAGGCTCAGATCTTCCTTTTGGTTATCTTGATCACTGCCATATTCAACTACTTCATCGGCACATTCATCCCCTTCGAGTCAAAGGAAAAATATGGGTTCTTTGGCTATGATGGTACAAATGTCTTAGCTTTATATACAAATGATTATACTTAGTTTTCTACAGCTTTTCCATTTTTAAATGCACAAATACTTGTGTCTCTTCTTCAGGTGGCATCTTGATGGAAAATTTAGGTCCAGACTTCCGAGGAGAAACGTTCTTCTCTGTATTCTCCATCTTCTTCCCTGCAGCCACTGGCATTCTTGCTGGTGCCAACATCTCAGGAGATCTTGCAGTGAGTTAAGCAAAATGTTGGTGGTGCAAAATGTGATAAGTAGTCAAACAACAATTGAATAATTTGTATTCTGTTTGTTTTAAGGATCCCCAAAAGGCAATCCCAAGGGGAACACTTTTGGCCATTCTTATCACAGGTGTAGTTTACCTGGGTGTTGCTATCTCTGCAGGTAAATTATGTTTACTAGTCTATATTCTGTTCTGCTGTGTTGTTTGATCTGTTTAAACAAGATCTGTTTTTATGTCTCTGTTGAATTTTTTTATTTATTTATTTATTTTTAATAAAGGAGCCTGCATTGTAAGAGATGCCACAGGTGTTGAGCAAAATAGCACTATGATTGGTGAACTCACCAATTGCACCGGTGCTGCCTGTAGGTTTGGCTATGACTTCTCGTCCTGCAGGCCTACCAGTGAAATTGAGTCCTCTTGCAAATATGGACTCCACAACGATTTTCAAGTAAGTTTTTGAACAACTTGGAAATGGTACCAGGAGATGCAGTGCATAAAGAGTTAACTTGAACTTCTGCCTGTACTCTTCTCTTTATCCCAAGATTATGAGTGTGGTGTCAGGTTTCAGTCCCCTCATTACTGCAGGGATTTTTTCTGCAACACTGTCTTCAGCCCTGGCCTCTTTGGTTAGCGCCCCTAAAGTGTTCCAGGTAGGCATCTAAGACCTCATATCCTTTCAAAGGTTTTACATTCTTCAGTTGTACAAATACAGTCAGGAATTTAGTTTATGATAAATAGGTTAAATAGAGTTTAAGAATGTATCCTTTATTATTCTTAACAATTTGGCCTGCATATACTTTTGTGGCATTTAAAGTTGTTCAGTTGTTCTTCTGGGTTACCATGGTAAAAATAGGAAGGGGGTCGGGGGACTTCCGACTTTTGGTTTGGAGTGTAAATAAACATGCAACCATATGTGAAGATGTAATTGGCTCTCACTTTAACTCAACCCAGTCATAGGGTAATTGGTGTCCGCTGTCATTGTTTGTCTTGAAGGGGGAGGAAAATGACTATGATTTACACTGACCTTATTTAATGTAAATTGGTCTGACATTAGCCTTACCGTTACAGTACAGTAAAGCCTGGTGGAAACAGAGGTGGTTTGAAGATGCTCTGTTATACAGAAAGTCTTCATCACATCAATTTTACATAAGAATCAGACACCTGTGCTGTGGATTGAAGTAGACATACAGATGTTATTCAGATGAACTAGTAATCTAAAACATGACCAAACAGTCTATGTCTAGAATAAGGAAAAAAACAAAAGGAAAGTACTAGTGCATCTGAAGAAATTGGAATTTCATGAAAGTTCACGTTTGTTCATAATTGAATTAAAAAAACGTATTCTGTCATATTTTATATTCATTACATGTGAAGTGACACATTTCAAGCCTTTTTTGTTAAAAAAAAGGTCAGTGTGACTTGAATAATGAGAACTCCAGTATCTCAAAATTATTAAAATATTTTATTTCGAGTTTGAGTAACTTACCTTTCAAACAGCATAAATGCTGTGTATCTCTCGGTCTAGTTCAGCACATGCAACTGCAGTCAAGGGGAAGACTGCTGACTTGACAGTTTTCCAGAAGGTGATCATCCAAACCCTTCACAAGGAGGGTAGGCCACAAAAGGTCACTACTGAAAAGACTGGCTGTTCAGAGTGCTGCCTCAAAACATATTAATGGAAAATGTGGTTAAAAAAAAAAAAAAAAAAAAAGGAAAGGTGCCCAAGCACCCGGGATGACTGCAGCCTTAAGAGGTTTATCAAGAAAAGTTGATTCGGGAACTTGGAAGAGCTTCACAAGGAGTGGACTGATGGCACTATGCTACAGCTGCTCCATTCCTTATCAACCAGATACGACGTCTGCCGATTATGCTTTTCCAGCAGGACTTGGCACTTGCCCACAGTGCCAAAACTACAACCAAATGGTTTGCTGACCAGGATATTACTGTGCTCGATTGGCCAGCCAACTTCACAGACCTGAAACCTATAGAGAATCTATGGGATATTAAGATACATTAAGTGGAAGATGAGAAACACCCAACCCAGCAATACAGAAAAAGGCCATTATCAAATTAACCTGGACTTTAACATTTCAGTAGTGCCACAAGCTGATTGCCTTCATTCCATACCACACTGATGCAGTAATTTGTGGTAAAGAAGCCCCAACCAAGTTTGGAGTGTATAAATGAACATACTTCTCAGAAGTTGGACATTTCTGTATTGTACATCCTGTTCAGTTTGATCTTATGAAACATTCTAATAATTTGATACTGGATTTCTGATATGAGTTATAAGCCACTGATTAACATTACAATAAAAGTGCTTGAAATATGTAACTTCATATGTAATGAATATAAAATATGACGTTTAACCTTTGGAATTAAATAATAAACAAAACGCAACCTTTTCACAATATCCAAATTTTCTGAGATGCACTAGTGGAAGTAGTTAGGTTTAGGGTTAGTACGGGTTGTTGTTGTGGTTGTTGTTGTTGTTGTTGTTGTTGTTAGTTAAAAAAATGTTTCCTATAGTTCAGGTTTGTTACAGAAATGTTGTTTTATGTCCTGTTTCCAGGCTTTATGTAAAGACAACATTTACCCAGGCATTGCTAGTTTTGGTAGGGGCTATGGCAAGAACAATGAGCCCCTGCGTGGCTACTTGCTCACTTTTGGCATTGCCCTGGCCTTCATCCTCATTGGTAGGTGGACATTTACTAACTCGCAATACACAGCTGAGTCTTATGTTTAGGTGCATATTCTAAAACTTGTGTATTTCTTCTCCAGCGGAACTGAACACCATTGCTCCGATCATTTCCAACTTCTTCTTGGCCTCCTATGCCCTGATTAATTTTTCTGTGTTTCATGCCTCTTTGGCCAACTCTCCCGGTAAGGCTGTCTTTCAATTGAGTATGAAAGAGGTTGTACAGTTAAATTGGATATACCTGCTAGATTTGAGATGATTTTGTTTATTTGCATAAAACGATTGTTTGACTGACAGAAAATTCATGAATAGGAATTAAATATTAAAAGTGAAGATCATGTGGTATGCTTGTGATCTAACATGGATATTCTGATCTAGCAATGCAGTATCAAAGGATGCTATGCTGTCCACAGACTGTTGACATTAGCTTAAATGCAGTGTACTTGTATCGAAGTTCAAAAATAAAGATGAGCGATAGATATCAGAACTAGATATCAGAACTAGAATTAGTTATGTTTGATCAATCTCGTCCCTTAAAATGCAATTTTAAGGTTTATCCCACAAAACACAGCTGTAATAGGCACAACTTTTAGTAACAACTGTGTAGTAACAACTACAGCATCCATATTTTACCGGCTTTTGTTGACCATTTAGGTACTTCAACTTTAATTATGATTAGGCTCTTTTAATAGTTAAAAGTATTGCTAATATTTAAGCTTTCTGAAGACAGTCGACCAGAGCATGTGTGTGTGGTGCGGAGTGAGAACGGCGAAACAGGATTTTGATCTGAGAGCGAGCCTGGTCTTTTAGAATATGACCTTTTACACATAGATGTCATTTAGTAACATGCTTAATATGTTCATATTATGACAAAATGTATGTAATTTTGTTGAATGAGGTTTTGGTTAAAATCCTGTAAGGCATCCAAGTTTGCCACCGTAGCAATGAAAGACAGCATTTGTAGGCAGAGCATGAATAGGTCAATCAGTGTTTCATATGATTTAGGTTTTAGAACAACTTAGGAGACAACAAGCACACAGGAATATGAATTAAATTGTTTAATTATGTTGATTTATATTTTAAAACCGCATTATAATCACTAGAGAAGAATTGATCTGATAAAGTTTTCAGCAGAGTGCTAAGTTTAAATAGATTCCTTGTAAAACGTGTTTGGCATGTAGATAATTAAGATGAAGGGCTCAGTTTGATGGGCATGTCATTGATTTGACAGTTCTGTCAATCCGTATTCACTTTTCTTTCATAAAAACTGTGAACCTCACAGAAGTGTTTTATTCATTGATCACCCAGATATTTAAAATGCCTAGATTTAATCTCTGACAAGGTCTTATTATACACCATAAAACTGATAATGAATTTATGTTTCAAGCATGTTTTAAGTACATGTTTATTCTTTGTGTAAAGAGGTATGTTCTTTCTTCAAAACCAAAGCTCTAGAAGACCACCAGGTAGATATCTTTAATCTAATTGTGATTGCATAATATTCACACGTATACAGTTTCATGCACGTAAAGGGTACATTTTTATTTATTTATTTATTTTTCTGATGCAGTTTTTGTTTGAGAGCTCTGTCTAGTGTTGTCATACAGCTCATGTTTTTGAACTGTGATATGTACCCTTTATGTCATGTACCCTTTATATTTTCACAATGTAAACAGTTCAGCTGTTAAGTTACTTGACCACACTAAAATCCCATTAGTCTAGTAGTACTTGTCTGTCAAAGATACCGCTCTAGTTACAGTAACCTCTTTCATATGTATCCGCTAACTCGCTAACTCATTTTAATCCAAGTCTGTTTTCATGCTAAACTGTGACACTGATGCATTACATTATCCCAGTCTGTTGATGTATTTGGGTGAAGAGGATATGGGGGACCAAAATGTACCCAGAATATGTCAAATATGTTAATATATGTTTTGATGGTTGGGCTTGAACGGATGCATTCAGTTCGCTTTAGTATGCATTTTAAAATGTTGTATGTTTTAGTGTATATTGTAGTGTTGTTAGAGGTAGTACAGTTTTTTCAGGAATCGCTGGGCCAATAGTAATACTTGTACTAGACCAGAAAATATAGGTCCTGTAGCAAATGCCAAATATTGTGGTCTTTCAGAAGATTTTATTAAAATGAATAATTTGGTCACCTATGCATTGCTCAGTTTCTAAATGTTGACTGCATGTGTTGGGCAGGATGGCGACCCAGCTTCAAGTACTACAACATGTGGGTGTCCCTTGCTGGAGCAGTGCTATGTTGTGTGGTCATGTTCGTCATCAACTGGTGGGCAGCCCTCTTGACCAATGTCATCGTCCTGTCTCTCTACATTTATGTCAGCTACAAAAAGCCTGGTAAGATTAAGTTTATGCCCTGCTGTGTAACCAGTATGCTGCATGTAGACAAGTATAAAATTTGCAGTTAATCACTTGTTTGTTTTCTGCAGTTCTGATATTGCTGAAGACTGCTATGAGCATACTGACCAATCTTAAACTAAAGTTTCTGTGGGTGTTTTTTTTTTTGTTTTTGTTTTGTTTCCCACTCCCTTTCCAGGTGCTAAAGCCAGGTTCTCATCATTTGTCATTAATTTTTTTCTTTATTGTTCCACCCAAAATTTCTGAACATTGTTTTTGATGCAGTTTGAAGCTCCAACCACAAAACCTTTATTCAAGTTTAGATTGCAGTATTCCTTTTTGACAGCATTTGAGTGGAAACCAGCTTGCTTTGGTCTGTTTGTGTTCATGTGCTGAATTTTATGGCCAGGGACATCTTGCATTTAAAGATCCCACTGTTGACTCAAAGCACTTTTTATTCCTACTGATATTGTTATTCCTTAAATTTAAGCTACATCCTTAAAACATGGTGTATAAATTCACTAATCATAGAAATCCACTGATTTTAAATTTTCAAGCTCAGGCTTGAAAGTAGAAATATTTCAGTGCTGACTCAAAGTATCTAAATTCCATAATACTCATTTACAATATGTAACATCACTATACTTTCCTTTATCCATCCATCCCCTCATAGAAGCCCACTGATTTGACTGTCTTGAATTTTGAAGTTGTAGCAAATGCATTTGGTAGAAAGACTCATTCTTTGACCTAAATATTGTAAATGAATATCCAGATAGATGTGTAGTATAATGACAATGGTATTTTCTTATTGTTCATTTCTATTCCCAGTGCAATATCAGTCTCTATGCATTCAAAACTTCAGCAGTATAGTTATTCCTTATTCCTGTGGAATGATTATCCCTGTCCATTTTCTCAGCCTTAATCACTATTTCATTCACATTCCTTCCTGCTGCTGAATTGGGTCAGTTTAGAGAGTTATGCATAATGAAGATGGGACAAGCACTTTGTGCCAGGCTGTTGTCTTTGCTGACATTGTCAATGGCGTATGCTTATTGAGAGAGACATTAGCGTTTTGTAATGCACTGGATTTTGTCCGGTTATTGATACTTCTAGCTCTTTTTTTCTGCTGATGCATGGATGTGGCCTTGTGATGTGAAGGGGTGGGGATTTGCATCTCAATGCAGCACTACTGCACTTTCTCACACAGACACACACAACTGCACATGCACACACTGCAGTGTTAGTGTTCTATTTTTGGTTGTAGTTGCAGTCAAGACTCCCATGGAGAACATTTCCTGAAATAACAAGTCTTAATGTATGGTGTATTTTTGTTTTTGGACACGCAGGCAAAGGTATTTTTTAAATAAATTGCTGGTCATGATTAGCTCAAGTTAAATGTATAATAAGACCTGTCAAATTTATTTACTGTTTAACTACACAGTTGTTTTTTTCCAGTTAAAAGGCAGAGCATTTTGTTACAGTCATGTCACTATAGAACAACCTAATCGTAAAATGGACCATAGAACAGGTTGAACATGGAAATAGTGAAGACTGTTGTGTTCTGCCCCAACAGTGATCAAACTGCTTGTTAGACAAAACAGTAAAAACCTTAAGCTACTTTGAACTGAGAGTAATTTGTGTGCTGTCACTTTAAAAGGGAAGCTGTGACGCCATTTATAGTGTTTCCCCCAGGTGTTTCTATGGTGATGGCACAGTCTAGCCTGTCTTTAATGTTAAACATGTCTGAGTCGTGCCTACGCTTGCAGTGGAGCTGGGCTCTGCCATTGTGCAGACTAACGGTGGAGGAAGAAGAGATGACTGCGTGTGCAAGCCATGAGGTTTGCAGACAGCCTGGACCACACGCTGCGCTAGTTTGAGGGTCCGCAGCCCTCTGGGGCGCTAGCATGCTGGGGCCACAGATGCTGAGAACACCCATGCGGCGTTTGTGTGCACACGTGCGCATGCCGTGCCTGTCTGTCTGTGTGTGTGTGTGCGCGCATGTGGTCTTAGTGGTCAGTGTAAAGGTTTATATAATTATATAAATGGACGGGGACACACACACACACACACACACACACACACACACACACACACACACACACACACACACACACACACACACACACACAGCCATGTAAATGTTACTATAGGAAAATGGGAACAGGTGTTTTGGTTACTACAGCATTCTAAATTAATTACGGTCTGTTTGCAGATGTGAACTGGGGTTCGTCCACCCAGGCGCTGACCTACCACCAGGCCTTGACACACAGCTTGCAGCTCTGTGGAGTCGCAGACCATGTGAAAACTTTCAGGTTAGATCATTTTGTCACATTTTCATTCTGGTTATAGATCAAGGTATTATGCTTAGGAATTTAATAATTTGATAGAAGATAAAGATCACTTTGTTGCACAGGATCACGCTACTTTTCCAGTATCCTAATTTGTCTGACCAAGCTGTGATCAGGGTAGTATATATGGAATCAGAACAAATGCAAAACATATCAAACATGAGCTTTGAATGACTTCAAGGGTCCAGTTTGGTTTACAGATCTCTTCCGCAGCACTTTTCAGTGCAGTTTAATACAAACTATACAGGGATTTATGCCTTGGTCAAAAACCTGACTCTGCAAGCCTGGGCACAGTGAGACATACTGCATCTTTCAAATTCAAATCTGTGTTCTTATCGGTGAGTGGGTGAGTGAGTTAGTTAAATGGCCAAACAGAGTGAACTTGAGAATAACTCGATCAGGTTGATTAATTTCCATGTAATTACTGAATAAGTCTTAATAATGAGCCTCAGATTGTAAGGGGTTAACATTTATACCTGTTGCCTGCTTTACAAATCTGTGTTCATTAGATCATTGACTTCTACCATCAGTATACGGTCAATACCATCTACCTAGTATAACCTACGCATGTATACACCGATGTTAGAACATTTACGATGCTAAGCATTGATCACACTACCTGCTGACTATTTGGACTTCACTGCTAGAGTTGGTCACATCTGCCAGGTGGACTTTCTAAACATGTGTAATCTGCAGTCTGTAGGAGTCCGCAGGAAAGTCATTAATACACATTTCCTCTTACCTAAATGGTTCATGTTTTAACATGAAGGTGTAAAGAGGCTGACATGGGGAAAAAATAACAGCTCGAGCACATCATAATTGCCAATTTCACAGTGCTGAGATATTGAAGCAGAGTGACTGTAATCTTATCACCAGGCAAATGTGCTACTAACGGGGAGTGTAGGAGCTGAAATGGAGAAACTCTAACCAGAGTGTGGCTTCTTAGGGTTCCCATGGCAATAAGCCCATGGGGGATTAGGGAGTGTCTGATTAATACCTTGATAATCAAACGAGTTACTACCCTTTGCCTGGCCGTAATCCCTTTTCTTAGCATATTTGCTTTGAAGTACACTAATCTGAACTTCTCGTGTTCTATTCTTGACAGAAGAGATGATCTGTTAGGGTCATGTGAAAGTAGAACTACAGGTGGACGTTACATGCTGTTTTGCAATATATATTAAAAAAAAACAAAAAATAAGTTAGAACAGAAAGTGCCACATTAAAAAGCATCAGAAACTATTAATATAAGTACTTGTACTGTATTCATCATTTCACATACAGCTCTGCACTAATTCCCAGTTAAACAGTACTATTTATGCTCTATTGTTAATCCAACATGCAGTTGGGAAGTGATTAAGTACTGATGATATCCACCATATGCTTGGAAAACATATTGTACAGTAATTTGTCAAATTGATAAATATTGTCATATTGCTCAGCTGTAGGTAGAGCTGTATGATTGCACACCATGGAGGCTATCTGTTGCG
The DNA here is from genome assembly GCA_034552555.1 of Semaprochilodus insignis. Lineage (NCBI taxonomy): Eukaryota > Metazoa > Chordata > Actinopteri > Characiformes > Prochilodontidae > Semaprochilodus > Semaprochilodus insignis. The sequence continues at coordinate 4,190,818 of CM067490.1, read as the reverse complement.
TTATGTTAGTTTAAACCTTTAATGTGCTTGCTTTATTTTATACAGTTCCTGCAGCTCTTTAAAAAGTCTTATAAAGTCTTAAAGCAGATTTGAACAAAGGTGGTTCAAGGCTGAAAATGATTCAGGAGAATAACTGGTTTAGAAAATGAATGAATGAATGAAAGTGTGTTTATTCATATAAAGAGATGTAAATAAATTTACAGATTTTTGTTCCTATAAACTGACATTAACAGCTGTGAGGTAGTAAGGCACGTTTTCACTGTGCAACGCTTGAAATGTCACTTTAAACCGTTAAATAAATGTGTGCAGCATCGGTATTTCTACTGTGTTTAAAGCAGCCACATTTCAATGTTGCTTTGAATGACATGCTAACAAACCATAAGCTGAATATCTCACACATTTTATTTTAACCCACAAGCTGTGACTAGTTGAAAGTACAGCTGACCCAGAAAGCTTTACCAGAGGCCATGCAGCTTCTGATTTTAAACAGTAAATCAGTTAAAACAGACAATAAAACAGACATTAATGCATGCCATATTTAAGTTTGTGTTCTATGTTTGTGTTTTGAAAATTGTGTATTAAAAAACTTTGTTTTGTGACAACTGGAGATATTTTCACGTTTAGAGATTGATGAGGATAAATAAGGTCTTTTCTGTTTGTTTGTTTATTTATGGTTTTTTTTTTTTTTTTTTTTTTTTAAAACAGGCCACAGTGTTTGGTGATGACGGGGGCACCTAACTCTCGCCCAGCTCTTCTCAATCTGGTCCATGCCTTCACTAAGAATGTTGGCCTGATGGTCTGCGGTCATGTGCGCATTGTAAGTTCTTCACCACACTTTCCTGACACCAAATCTACTCGGTTCATCACACTTGTCTGAACCACCAAGTGTTGTTTCAGCTGCCACATTAAAGTTTTATTTTAGGACTCCCAGGTGGTGCAGCTGCCTAAGAAAGTTGTCTCTGTCGCAGGGACTTGAGTTTGGTTCATAATGTCACCACAGCAATCCCTAGCCACCTGGAGTTTTAACTCTGAGGTTGTGTGGGAGTTCAAGAGAGCACAGCTAGCCCTACTTTTTGGTGGGAAATCCAACTTGGGTTGCGATATGTTAGTCAAAATACTTTATTTATTCTTAAAAATAGACAAAAAGTTATTACTAGTGTGCTGCCATGTTTGTTTTTACTCTCTCTTGTCCACAAAATGTGAAACAGCAAACTAAATATCTATATGTATGTATTGTTCACCCTTTGACTGACTTTCTATTACAGAATATAAAAAATACATTTCTTATATTTTGACAAGTTTTTGTCATCTAAATTTTCAGAATCAAACCTGTAATGTGTTGGGTAGCATTGAGTCTGTAGCCTGCTTGGTAAGCTAATGTTAATGTAGTCTAGACTAGAGATGCAAAAACAGGTTTGATTTCGTCTTTCTGTTCCTTCAGTGGTTGCTTGGCTTCACGTTCTCAAATTTTAATTCATGCTTTTAATTGTCTAAACTTCAGTGCTTTCAGTGCTTTAGTTAGCTAGATAAATGTTCTGTGACGGTTAGAGCTATTAAGATAGGTTAGTGAAGAAAACGCTAACCAGCTGCTCTCTCCTAGTTAGCAGCACGGTTTAACATTTTATCAGTTGTTCGATAAAATGTTACTTATATTTTCTGATTGATTGCTAGAAAATTTCCAGAGTAATAACGTATACAGTGGTAACTTTTAAAGACTTTCAGAAGGTTTTAAAAAAGGAGGTACAACCCAACAGTGATTTTTGTTAGGTCAGCTGTGAGAAGCATTTCCAAAATCAATCCTTTTATTGTTTCTAAGATTATCTACAAGTACAGATGATTTAAAACCAAGGTGACTAATAACAGATCCCCTAGTTGATTCTAATTGATCCCTCACAAAATTCTGTGGGGTCCCTGAAAAATAACTTTGGTGACCACTTTATTTCGATGGTCCACTTCAGATGTTTTGTAAATGCTTGGTATGTATCCAAGTGACAAAATGTCTATTACAAGCTTGAACTTTAAGTTAAGTGTGAGATTGTTTGTCGTTTTTTATATCGATAACTCGAGGTACAACCCACAACTACTCCCAAACCTAACCATAACCATAGTGTTGTAGATAAGCAACTGAGTATCACCAGAAAGGCTAATAAAACATATTCTGTGGACTCTGTAGATCATTTATAGGAGACTATCTGAATAAATTATGACCTGAACTTCTGCTATTATGCTGTTAATTGGGGAAAATATGTTCAATTACAGATTCAGAGAAATGTCAAATTGTTTACTCTTTGCTGAATTAGTCTGTGTCTGCCCCCCCCTCCCCTTTTTGTAGCAAATTGGTTCACCCAGTTGGTCCTTCATAGCCTTACAACTGTAACTATGCCTAATGTTTGCTGATCAATATCTAGGCAAAGACCTGGACTTCCTGAAGAGCGTGATATGGACAGGGAGCCAGAGTCTTTTGGCCACAGTAACAGAAAAACCAAAGACTGGTTTTAATCAGAAGAACCTCATACCTGCTGTGATATGTGATAGTGTAAATATGGTTTACATGCTGCTTTGCTGCATTGCATCATTGCATTAAGGAGTGGGGGAAAATGATACCCAGTAGATGCCAGAAACCTTTTTTTTTTTTTTTTTTTTTTACTTCCCCCATTACATATCATTTACCAGCACATACTGTTTAGATCATATGTCTTCTTATTCCTAAAAAACTAAACATTTCATGGGGTGTATGTACTTTTTCACATAACCGTGAAAAATTACTGTTCAGCACAGTAGCTTTTTGTTTTCTAGATTGTTTGCACATTGAAGTAACCTTACCTGGAGCAATAAAGTTTCCAGTTCATTATGCCAGTTTTGGGGACGACAGTGATGTAATAGTTTTTACTGTGAAAAGCACTTTACAGCGGCTCCCCTGCCAGGCTCTGCACACCACAGTAATCAAAAGCACATTGTCTGGATCCGAGTTCCATCAAATTCCCACAACTGGACCCGAAGGAGAACAGTACCCTTCCGCTGGCTTTCACCGCATATTCCATTACAAAACCAGAACCTGCAGTAACTGATTTTCCTGGCGTGTAGTAGTTCTCCTTCCCGGTCCTTAATTATAGATAATCAAGACTTGATGATCAGACATCATAAACATTGTACTTTTGCGGATATGAAAACGACTGCTACTTATGGAGTATATTTGGTGATTAATGCTAAAAGGTTTGTGGCATATGGGTTGTTCAGCTGCAGAGAACAGTGCTCTGTCATTTTAACGAACCTTTTTATGTTGTTGTCGTCAGAGTTCTCGTAGGCCAAACTTTAAGGAGCTGAACAGTGACATAATGCGCTACCAGCGCTGGCTCCTCAACAACAACTCCAAAGCTTTTTACACACCTGTGGTCGCCGAGGACCTCCGCCAGGGCACCCAGTACCTTCTACAGGTGTGTGTGATGTACCTTCTATCTGCATGTGTGTGATGAAAAGCTATAAATGTCTTATTTTTAGTGCTCCATGTTTTGGAGTCAGATTAATAGCTTTCTGTAATAAAATTGTAATAACCATGTTCTACGTGAGCATATCTGTTTTGGCTGCATTGTGTCTAACCTCTGGGCTAACATGACTGTCTGTTTCTTAGGCTTCTGGCCTTGGAAGACTGAAGCCCAACACACTGGTACTTGGCTTTAAGAATGACTGGAGCAGTAGCGATATGAAGGATACAGAAACCTACATCAATATGATACAGTGAGTCAGGATCCCTGCTTGGCATTTCGAACACAAAGAAAGTAAAAATGGAGATAAACAATAACGGTGATGCACAGAAATGAAATTTCTTGATCAAAAGCCTTTTTGTTTTTGTTACTTTGTTTTTTTTTTTGTTGTTTTTTTTGGCATAAACAGTGATTACAAATGTCTCTCAAAGGAACTATGAAATGGTTCCATGTGGCATGACATTTTTATTGTTGACTTGCTGCCACTCTGTTTGAACGGCGCCTGCACTGACTGGAACAGGACGGTGCGAGAAAAATACCGCTTTTTCCTAATAGTCTGGATCATTTTCATAATCATGCATAATGGTCATCATTGTATGATACAGATCAGCACTAGAGAGAGACTTAAATGATACCTGGTCTATTGCTTATCCAATAATGATTCATATGATTTAATGATTAGTAATTAATTTAGCTTTTGGCTAATGAGGCTGCATATATGTACCGTACTGCTTACGGAATGCACAGTACAGGATTTCTTGCAGACCATTATTTACAGGTTGTCTTTCATGTATGTGTTTTACAATGTGGCTGGCCCTCTTTTCAGCCATCTGCACATTCTGTACCCCCCATCACTATAACATGTGCTCCAGCTTGTTTGTTTGTGTGTTTTAGCCTAAGTATTTACAGTAATCGTTTGGACCTGGTGGAAAAGCACCGCTCTAATGTAAACGAGTCACGGTTGATGTCCGACATCCTCCCGTGAGATGCTAACTTGTGTTTATTTGTGTGTGTTTGTATGTTTTAGCGATGCCTTTGACTTCCAGTATGGTGCTGTCATTCTCAGACTGAGAGAAGGGCTTGACATTTCCCACATTCAAGGCCAAGGTAATATGCAAAACCTATAATGTCTTGTAATATTTGTCCCATTGTTGCGAGAGTTAGATGTTTACCTTGTGAAACCTGAATAATTTAGGCCTCACCTAAATCTAATCTAATCCAAATGAAGGACTTTCTCCAGCTATTTACTTAGTCCTCTCATCACTGCAAACAAGTTATTTGCTTGTCTATTTTTATTAAAGCTAATGCTGAAATTGTCTATTGAGTGTGCTCTTGAAACTAACAGGGCACACCTTGTGCTCAAATAAGGGCAGTTTGTAAACTGAGCACGCCATTCAGGTCTGAAGTAGCAGGAATTAAGAAATTTAAGGGTTTGACTTTAAAGGAACAGGACTTCTATGTTTAGGTAAAACAAATTGTCCTTGTAATGGAGTTGCTTTCCCTAAACAGGAAACTCTATGTATGCTAAATTCCATTTGAAATGACCTTGATCTCAGTGTTTCGCAGAGGAACGAACACAAAACATGGCACATGACTCGATATTTCTTGTGTCCCCAAAGATGATACTTCAGGCATGAAGGATGTTGTGGTGTCTATCGACATGAGCAAAGACTCGGATGGCGACTCCTCCAAGCTCTCATCCAAGGCAACGAGTGTTCAGAACAGTCCAGCTGTTCAGAAAGGTTAGCACTGTATTTGTGTTTTAATGAATTCACTGAAGAAAGGCACTGACTTCTAATGGAGTTTATTGTCCATTCTTAATCTCTTTTCTGATATGAGACTAAAAAAAACTTCTGAGAATTCCCTAGGTTCCTTAACTGGTTGTCTGTGGAATGGATTTCATTCCTCATTCTTGAATTCCTATGAATGCTGCTTTTCAATAGACCGTGTCTTAAAGTGCACACACAGGAAGTGTTGTGACGTGCCCCTGTGATCTTGACTGTCCCACTGGGACCCTGTGCTCCAATCAGTAACAAACTTCACATTACATGCGAACACACACACATCCCAGATGTCCTTGCTTGTGCTTATGAAAGGTTCCTGAGATGTCTACCCCTACAGCTGGGTGACAAACAAACAGAAACGTTATTCCCACAGTTAGGAACAGGGAAACAGCTAGGCTGGGAAAGGGGCAGAGCAAAGAGTATTTACATGACACATGACAATTCTCAAGTCCAGTTAGTTCTACAACAACTACATGCAGTGAATCACTTTTGCTGGGCTGCATCACTTTGACAACTTATGCCTCACACCGAACTTGCGCCACCGAATTTTTTTTTTTTAAATAACATTTGTGCCATCAGTCCCATGTATTCATGTACACACACAAGGATTAACTATAGTTTGAGTATCAGTGACTGATTATTTGACTGTGCTTTTGCTGGGCAGTGTGCTGGATTGAGTGTTGGTAACTACCAAGTTGAGGTTTATAAATGTTTGAGGGGGGTGTGTTTTATTTTTTCCTCAGGATACTATTTTCTTAGAATTCAGTGTACTTGTTGTCCAACTTGAAGGATCAGTTTTGTTTCCTGTCTGGTTCCGAGCCCTGATTAGAAGCATGTGCATATTTTGGACCTAAAGCAAAAGAAGAATGGCTTCATACTTAAATACCTGCTGAACGGTGAATTATGGTGAATTAATTGAAGTGAGCCTGGGAGGCCTATGGAAGAGGATGCCATGTGTGTTTTCTTATGGTCTGATTTTCTCCATTTGTCTGCTGTGACTGCTCACCTTCTGTTTGAATGGGTGTGATGTTTTTAGCACTGCATGTTGTTTTGAACTGAAGGATCATGTTCCCCCAAGAGACTCGATGTGACTGGTATTGAGCCTGTGTTTTTTTTTATTTTTTTCCTCATTTTTTTTCCTTCCCCCACAGAGAACAGTTCGTTTCATTTGGAGCAATTTCTAATTCAATGTTAACAGAACAGACTTCTCATTGTACCTCACTGTTGACGCATGTGTTTCCCATCACGGCAGCAGCGAGCATTAACCTTCCTCTGTTTTCTCCCCTCTCCCCTTTCTGAACTTCATCCAGATGACGAGGAAGACGGCAAAGCTCCTACACAGCCTCTGTTGAAAAAAGGCAGGCAGTCCATCTTGTGTTTAGCTCTCTCTCTATCTCTCTCTCTCTCTCCTCTCTCTCTAGCTATTGGTATTCCCTCTACACTGAGCTGACTGTCATCTAAAAATAACTATTCTTTCTTCAGTTTTCATGTCATATTTTTTTCTGCTGGCTTTCTTCTAAACCTCTCCTCATGGCTTCCTGTGGCCTCAAGCCAACCTGTGTGGTACTGTGTGCTCCATCATAGTTGGGGAATCTGTCTCCCTCTCTCTAGTGTACGTGTGTGTGTGTGTGTGTGTGTGTGTGTGTGTGTGTGTGTGTGTGTGTACGTGTGTGTGTACGTGTGCTCTGATAACGTGCTTTTCTTTCTCCTCTCTCTCTCCCGGACTCCTCCTTCTGCTGCATCTAGTGGCTAAATTTGCTTCTGATGAAAATTTTAAATCGTTGAAAAAAAAACTGAAATGCTCTGCAGTGCCCCTAATATGATGTGGTGCAAATCGCAATGGCTGCTAAATGGAGGTATATGAATTAATTTGGTGGGGAATATTTTCATTCTTCTTCCTTTTTTTTTTTTTTTTTTTTTTTTTTTTTTTTTAAAAAAACATTCAAAGGGCTCTTCGGGGACCTCTTGTTCTGTGACTCTGGGTAACGTTAGCACCGAAAGATAAAACCTTTGAATTTTCCACTGTGCTGTTCAGTATGCACCTGTAGTCAGACTTAAATATGCCAGAGTAGTTTTTATTTTATTTTGTTTTGGTCACCGATGACATGCTTTGCTGAAGATTCCGTGGCTGTGTGTGTGTGTGTGTGTGTTCTTAGATAAAAGCAGCCCGACTATGCCACTGAACGTGGCCGATCAGAAGCTGTTGGAGGCCAGTCAGCAGTTCCAGAAGAAGCAAGGCAAAGGCACAGTGGATGTCTGGTGGCTGTTTGATGATGGTGGTATGTTGCAACTTCCTAAATATTCTGTCCATCAAAGGATTTAGTAATACTAGCCTTGTCTTCATTGATCTTCTTGGAAACTGATAAAAATAAAATCGCATAAAAGTCTTTGCAATGCTTGTTTCTTAAAACTGACTTTTAGCAGCAACAATACTTTATATAATGGTGTAATTTCCTGCAGTAAACTGTTGGCACACAAGTTATGCTTTATTGGTAAGTTGTTTGACAGGTTTTCATCTGTAATTTTGTGTGTTGGAACTGCTTCCATGATGTCCCCTACTGATGAAGAAACGTTGTTTAGTTTATGTTAATTGTGTTTTCTATATTGTTCTATATGTGTTTTTCCCATCAGAACTATAATATGAGAGATCACATATCTCGGCCACATAGAGCTCTTTTCTTTTATTATCTGCTAAATTTTGGGGGGAAAAGGCAACGTTAGTAAAGTATTACCGTCAGTTTGTTTCCATAGCTGTCACCATGTGCATGAGTTGCACTATTATTTTTCTCCACAGCAGTAACGCCCTTAGCTTTATGTACGTTTTGTATGTTAGATTATGATTTTGTTGCTTTTTTTTTTTGTTTGTTTGTTTGTGACAGGCCTGACTCTGCTCATCCCATATTTAATCGCCAACAAGAAAAAGTGGAAGGACTGCAAGATCCGTGTCTTCATTGGGGGCAAGATCAACAGGATCGACCACGATCGCAGAGCGTTAGTATCTCACTTGGCTTTAAATTAGGACTGTTGCGGTAATACAATTTTAGCTAAGAAATAATTCTCTTAGAAATAATTGCAATAAACAGTTTAAGTGCCTTTTCACTGTTCATTGTAGGCATTCAGTAAAGTGGCCAAACTGCCTTATTAGCTGTCTTGCCGTTTACTTTACGTTGTCAGATTGATTCACCACAGTGTTGGATATGCTCACACACTCGCCTCAGTTGCACAGAATCATGTGCCATGTTTCTTCTTCTGAAAGTAAAAATTAGTCACAAAAAAAGAGTATTCCGCTCGACTGCGTGCTGAAAACACTCAACATCTCAAATAATTGTTATTAGACAGTTATGTAATATTTGAGGTTTTTAGCGAATTAGCTTAAAAAGAGAAGACATTAATCATTTCAGCCCTGCAGTATTAATCATGCTTAATTTTAATGCATCACTCGCTGCAGAAGTTAAAACACTAGTGTTAAAAGACTGATTTGGCCCAAATCTAAACATCCATAACATTCCCTCTAAATTTAGTTAATACATCGAGTTACGTTTGCTTAATTTTTGTTTAATTTTAAATTGGAGCTACAAAGCTGAAAATGGCCTATATACAGGAGCACCAACCTGGCGTCATGGAAACTGGGGAAAGATGGGAAAAGAACTGGATGCAGTATTGCATTTCAGCATTTTTGGATTTAAGAATATTATAGATGTGACACATACTTTTGTGTTTTAGATGTTGGAGTTTTGTATTCCTAAAGCAATTTAAATGAAAAGAGCAACTTGGAGCTAACCTTGTCAAATGTACAAAAAAGAGCCAGCCTTGACTCAAGTAATAAATTTCGAAACGCATCGCTATACATACCGTATCAATATCCTTTAAATATTAAAGTAAAATTGTATCATGGCTTAAGTATTGTTAGTATTGGGTCTGTAGAGATTACCACTAATACAAACTGCATGCCTAAATCTCACACTGCTAGGGTTGTGTATTTAAACGCTGATATCGCTGTTCAGGTACTTGTTCTTGTTGAGCCACAGGGATGACTGAGAAAACGTACAGACCAACAATGAAATTCTACTTTCTTGTTTTAACAAGACTATAACATGTTATGACTTTGTTCATATTTGTAAGTAAATATGTATATTTGTAACTTATACGAGTGGCTGAAGGTAAGCACGTTGCAAACCTTGAGTTGTTAAGTACATGACTGAGTTGGCAGATGTAGCACAGCTTTTGATAACTAAACCTCCTGTCTTGCTAATTTTGTCATAGCCCGGAAACAGCGGAAATATATTTCTCCGACAAATTAACATGTACGTACGTTGCCCACAGAAAATGCCTTTTCTGGTAGTTGTACCAGCTACCTCTAGTTTTAGCTCGCTTTCAAGGAGGATAACTTTATTAATCAAAAACCACTTGTGTCCCTCTTCTACTAACACCAGGATATTTTTCCAGTTAACTGGCCATCCGTTCATTACCATTACGTATACTCAAAGATCAGAACCGGCTGGAATGCATACAGTGTCGAACCACATAAACAGAAAGTTGGCTCACTGAACGTGAAGAGGACGACCTGGCCCAGGACTTCTGCGGCTTTCAGAAATGCTGCTTAGCCAGAGCAGGGCCACAAGCCTCTAGGGTTAAGCCTGCGCTGTGAGGCCTATTAGTATGCCAGGTTTCTTTTTCTTTTGTGTTTTTATTTATTTATTTTTTTTCTCTTCTCATTAAAATGCTGTTTTACAGTCCATCCTCTCTCTCTCTCTCTCTCTCTCTCTCTCTCTCTCTTTTTCTTTCTCTCTCTCTCTCTCTC
>CM067490.1:4135090-4175891 GCA_034552555.1 Semaprochilodus insignis | reverse complement strand
TTATTATTATTATTATTATTAGTGATAAGTTGTTTCTTGGTTTTGGTTATTTTGTAGTGTTTAGTAAGTAGTTTAGTAATTGAGGGGTAAAACATTCTACAAAATTAGTAAACTGTATGTGTGTTTATCCAGTTTGGCAGCCTTTGCCAAGATGATTGAGCCCTATAAGCTCCGAGAGGACGACATGGATCAGGAGGCAGCGGAAAAGCTCAAGGCTGATGAGCCCTGGAGGATCACTGACAATGAGCTGGAGCTCTACAAGGCCAAGGTGAGAACAAGCTCACCTCCCCCACATCAGCTCCAGTAGCTTCTATTTCAGACGGATTCTCAGCCCTCGACTTCCAGGTGCTGGACACACTCTGTATTACAGAGCACGGGTAGTGGATTTCCATTGTAGTGAGCACTGTGCCAGCAGGCTGCGTTTCATTAAGAATAGTTTATTTTGTCACCTGAGAGCCATATTGAGTTCCAAAGCTTCGTTTTAAACGAATATAATTACAACTACCCACATTAAATGAGATTTGATTAAATGAGAAACTGAACTGTAGAGAACGTAGTTGGGGGGAGCTGGAGTACAAGTTTGCTTCAGAAAAGATTATTGGAAAAATGAGGACTGTCTGCGCTTAACAACAAATGGAGTCACCTTGAAACCGGACGCCAGTATTTCATTCTAGCCTGCATATGTGTTTGTGTGTGTGTTTGTTTTACAGAGTAATCGTCAAATCAGACTGAACGAGCTGTTGAAGGAGCACTCAAGCACAGCAAACCTCATTGTCATGTAAGTGGATTTGACCTTGATTAAATGATTCCTTCAAAAATTACACGCGTGCGTGCGTGCGTGTGTGTGTGTGCGCGTGTGTACATGCATAGCATCTACCATTTTGTGTGTATGTGTATTAGCATGTATGAAACTGGAGAGTCTTTATTCAGTGAGATCTGCAAGTGAATAAGCAGTGCTGCAGCGTAACCTGAGACAGCAGTGTATGTCTTTCACCCACCACTGACGTTTTTCTACTCTTTTAATTTTATGATTTGCGTCGGAAATGATCAATTCTCTTTACTGGATGACTACTTGTAAACTAAAACAGGCCTGTTTATCCACAGTCAGTCCACACCAAATGGAGAGACTGGTTCAGTGCCTGTGTGTCTGCTTTGATTTATGAAGGACAGAAAAGACTGGCTTTCACTACATCATTTTTAAAAGGTCACAATTAATTTGAATATCCTGGAAACGAGCTGCAGACTCTTCGCAGATGTCAGGAGAAGCACTTAAATTTTTCTCACTATTCCTGCTGGCTCATCCTGTGACTCATCTTTTGTGGCTAATTTTCAGTGCCGTTGAACTGTCTGTGCTGCGAAACTCATTCTAGGAATCACACAGCTTTTACACACCTGTTCCATAATAAATTATACTCAGTTAGCAGATTACTGCAGGAATTAACTAAAATGACATCAGTGTGTGTCTCTCTGTGTGGGAGTGTGTGGTATGGGGTGTGTGGGGTGCACACAGACAGTCTGTATCTACAAGGTGTGCAGTCTTTTGTCCATTTTATCAGCGCACACACACTACCATTCCCGCAGCTAGCGGTGGGCTTCCCCTGTCCACGGTATGGAGTCACCTATCTAGTCCTGAATGAGTCCTCAGCCACAGTGCATCACGCTGCTGTATACGGGAAAAAATGTGATTTGATTTTTCCAATAAAGGTGGCCTTAATAGAGCGAACTCCCAACAACATGCATAATTAAAAAAAATAAAATAATAAAATTCAGGTAAAATCTTATTTAATGTGTTCTGGAACAAACGCTGACATCTTATTCTTTCTTTTCCTGCCCAACAGGAGTATGCCACTGGCAAGAAAAGGTGCAGTGTCCAGCGCTCTGTACATGTCCTGGTTGGACACACTCTCTAAGGACCTTCCACCTATTCTTTTGGTTCGTGGTAACCACCAGAGCGTCCTCACCTTCTACTCTTAAGTGAATCGATGATCACCGACCCCCCCCTAGTGAAGCACACCTCGCCGATATACCGACACTAAACACAAACGTGCACACACAAACACATAAAGGTAGATCACCTGTGACTGTAAGGATAGTAATGATGGTGATGGTGAAGAGGAGGATGGAGAGACTAGGAGCACCTTCTTCTGAGAAGCTTTTGGTTTCTGTAGCTCAGTGATCCCGCTGCCACTGACACACTCCATGGAAGGCCTGAGGTGTACAGGGTATGTTTCCAGAACGTTCCGGACAATAGTGGACAAAATGAGAACGTGTTCAATAAATAATTGGTCACTGTTTTCTTTGGATCACAGGCATCTGAGCATGAAGTACACGTTGTTCTGGTTATAGTTATCATTACTTTTGTCACAATTAAAATGTGGATCTATTTTTTTTTTCCCTTCTTTTTTTTTTTGCTCTTTGAAGCAGCAATAATCATCCTGTTTTCCTTTTTCTTCACTTGGGAGAAAACCATGCAGAATGCTTTGCAACACCTTTTATAGCCTTATAGATGTGCCTTCCAGTTCAATCAAATTACAATATTCAACATTGCCATGATTGATGCTCAAATATCTATAGATGTAGGATATTTTTTAATTGGGTTTTAAACGTTCTAAAGCTTTTAAGGATTTTTATGCGAGTGGACAGGTGTTGAAGGTTTCCACTTCTTAGCATAAAAAGCTAATTTTTTCCCCCCCCTTTTTCTTTTTTTTCCCCCAGTTGTCTTTTGCCTTTATTGGTCCTTTCTTTTCCAGATTTCAGTCTTCCTTTAAACTGTGAAGGGATTTTAGTGTTCCTAGTACAGTACCCTCCACTAATCGGGGATGTTACGGTCATCAGAGTTAGAGGGTGTATTCAGATGTACAGAGTTGAAAGGCGGTCCGAACAGAATGCTGTGTAACTTTGATCACTCGAGTGCAGGTGAACAGCCTATGGCTTTAAGATGTGCTGCCAGGTTCTTGTCTAAAAGAACGGTGTCTGAGAAGAGTGGCACGTCAAAGCTGCTATTAAACGATGGATACATAAAAAGAACAATCAACCAAATATGACGTGACCTCTTGAATTTACGTAATTCCACAAACCTGCAGGTCTTGCTACAGAGAATGACTTTGCCTTAAAAGCAGAAGAAATGATTGTTGACTTTTAACTTCTATCTTATAAGCCATACTGGCTGGTGGAGTGATTTAGCGGGTAAGCGCAGACATGGACAGATAAACAGATGCATACAAACGGAATGTAAAGTCAGTCGTAATGTTTGTTTTTTATTTAGTAAATGAACCAGATTTTATTTAATTTCATATTACTCGTCTATAGTAATAGATTGCTTTTTTTGGAAGCAGTCCAATCGTAGCTACAATGTAAACCATGTCAACAGCCTTGTCAAGACTTGGACTTCACCTTTTCCGTCTGTTATAGTGTTGGACTGTTACAGAGTAGCCTGTTGTTTTCCTTCATATGTGCGTGTTGAATTTGGGGGCTTCCCTGTTCTGTGCAGTGTAATTCTAAAGGCCTGTTCAGGTACTGCAGCTGTTGTCAAAGGCCATGCCACAGATTACAGGATGTCTGCAAGTGTTAATTGAAGCCAGTACTGAGAATGTTTTTCCCACACGTTTGTGGTTTTGTTGAATGGGATGCTTATATACCTCTATGCAGGTGAAGTGAGATGAGTGCTACTCCTATCCTACTCATTTAATTGATGGAAATAAAAGAAAGTCACTCGTCCAAAACTCAGGATTGGATCTCTCCTGCCTGCAGTGCTTTTTCTCCCCCCCACCCTCCAGTCCTAGTCGAACATTGCCAGTGACTGGCATTTAGTACAGAAGTCCAGAGAGGCTCTGAGGTAGGTAGAATTTTCGGGACTGTTATTTTCAGCTCATGACTTATTTTTCCTTGTGAGCTCAGATAATGAAAGTTGTTTCCTTGATCACATCTTATCTTGAGATCGTAAGAAAAATAAGTGACCTTAAGTGATCTCAAGGTTACAGTCAAGAAAATTAGAAGTAGCTCATGTTCTCTCTGGACTTCTGTACTCTAGAGGTCCGGGGCCATATTACAGAAATTGGAATATAGGGGCCATATTACAGAAACTCAAGACTCCAAAATCTTAAGTTTAGTCACCATGACCCCAGTTAGGACTGAGTTTAGGACTAAGCTACTACAGAACAGCAGTTCTTAACCTCATTATCTTTTCCTAACTTTTGGATAACTCCAGCAGTGTCCTGACCTCTGTTTTACCCGGCTGTTTCTATTGGTGTTAGGTATTGGTAACCTGCAGCATAGTTCACTGTAACTAGCAGAATGACCTTACATTCATCTACATTACAAACCACTTCACTTTTGCTTGAGTTTTTTGGTAACATTCGTAAATATTTGTATTCATAAATAGTTATACATGTACTTATAATTTGGTAACAGTGGTTTCTAATCACACTTAGAAACTATAAGTAGTACTACCCATTGTAATGCCTTTTACATGGATAATAACCTGCATATAACTATAAAGCTCACAAAACTTAATTATAAACACACTATAACCATTTAAACAGCCATCAAGAAGGGCTTGAAGTAAAGTGACTGATATTTTAGGTCACTCAGAACTGAATATTAAATGTACTGTTCGTGTGTGTCAGCGTGTAACACACTGTATATCTGTTATTACAGGAACATATATTATGATGACTAAATATCAGGCACTTCAGAAGCATTCAGTGACGGTAATTTAGGTATTTATAACATGTTCTATGTGCTTTATAGCTTAATATCTATTTAAATTCCATTATAATGAATAGTGACACTTGTTACAACATCATTATGAAACAAATATGCTTACAAAGTGCTGTTACAATGAGTGCATTTCTAATGGCTTATGAGTACGGCCTTTATAGAAAGTGTTTGAGGTAGTTTAAGATTTCTCCAGATACATCAGATCGGCAATTCTTCATCCGAAATGGGTTCACATCACCACCTCCCTTTTTGTGGCAAAACAATCTCACGTCCAGCATAAACGAAAAAACGGAGGACATAAACGTGTTTCTAAATTTGTACTTTAACTGGTATGAATTAATAACACTATGTGAGAGAGTTGTTTTGTGGTGGTTGTACTAACAACACATTAATAAACCACTGATCTCAGGTTTGTTCATTCGTGATGTCCCGGTTGGGGCTCAGGCTGGTAGACTGGGCTTACATCATTTGTCAGAGCACAGTGCTAATGCTAGCTAGCATGCTATTTGTACAGCAGGACAAAAAAAGTCATATTTAACACATGTAGTAATTTTGCAGATATATATGTCATATTTCAGGTAAAAAGACTTACTTTATTTTGAATATTTCACTAGTAATTTACTCATTTAGAGACTCCCAACAGAGACGTTATAAATGTGGCCCCTTCACAAAAAAAAGGCCAAATCAATACAGAGTCGACAATACTGTGACTAGTGATGCGGCCCCCTTTGCTGTTTGTGGAGCTCCGCTGTAGCAAGAACAGGCCAAAAGTACAGTGTATTTTTAGTGTATTTTTAGTGTCATTAAGCCAAAACGCTACAAACTATTTTTAATGCTTCTGCCAGGTTTTATCAGTGATTTTATGTTTGATGTTTTAAAATAGTAATTTGGCCCCCAGTTTAGAGTAGTTTGGTTTCTGGTGGAGTCTGGTCTTGTATGGCTGGAAATAACTTTGACTCCAAGCTAAAATAGATGTGAGGGTACAAGCCTCTGGCTATTCAGTGGGGTTACTGCACCAGCCTGATCCTGGGAGCCTGAAGGGACTCTGAATGCAGTAAATTTATATTTTTGATATATCGTTTGTGTTCTATGGCAGACAGAGTGGACGTGTGTCCGCAGTAATTTCAGGTGGTTCTCTTTTGGTCATGTTTGTACTGCTATTTTACGGTCTACGGTGATTCTAGTTTGTTGGACGTGGGTGTGTTAAAGTTCCTGGATGTGCCGATCTGATGTATATGATGCACTGCTGTAAGAAAAGGTAAAATTCCTGAATCAAGATTTACCACAAAAACACATTACAGAAGCAAATCTCATCTTGACCTTTCAGAGCAGACGTTTCTGTAATATGGTCCCTGGTCAACCGCAGGGTTTTATGAGGCTGAGCTAGACGATATTGACGAGGTTAATGTGAGACGATGATTCCATTTCTTGTGTCATAGTCAAAATCCAACGAATTGACTTAAATTGCCTTATGGATGAAATTCTACGATGAACTGGTTTAGTTACGCACATAACTTTGCCTCCTTTCTGCACTCGCTGTACCGTTCATCGTAATGTGACGTTGCTTTAACGAAGGTTGTTTGAATGTAAAAAACACTAAGTGAACACTGAAAAGAGGCACTTCTCCGTTTCATGTCCACCACATTCAAGAATCGTTTTCTTATTTGCCCAGATGCTTAATACTGTGATGTGTTGTCAAGCTCTTTGTAGTAACCAATTCCCACATGACTGCATCTCGACAATACATGTTCATCACCAATCACCATGTGAGAAATATGCCATGAATATTTGAATGAATATATTCATATTTATAGCTCTGTCTCTCTCTCTCTATATCTCTCTCTCTCTCTCTATCTCTATATATATACTCTAGTGTGTGTAAAAGGACTTTGTAATTAATGTGACACCTGTAATTGACTTTTCTGTTAGTAAGACGGTGGGCGTTGTGAAGTGCTTTCGACTTCAGATGGTACAGTCTTACTCATTTTAAGATCTGTTACATGTCCTGAGTGAGAGGGTGAGTGCATGTGGACGTATAGACCTCAAGTTCCCTTAACACCTACAAAATAATCATGGAATTAACCAGTACCTGTAAATTAAGATATGAAATTTATATATATATATATTTAAATATAGTTACAATTGGGAGGAATATTTAGATGTCGAGTAAAAAAAAACAAAACAACAAAAACAAAAAAAAAACTTGCTATAAATGTGTGTAACAACCACAACGTGTGTGCCCGTGTGCGTTATTCATAACTGTATAGCTACAGGTAGCTGCGGCACCAGAGGCTACCAGGAGTTCACAAGGTACTTCTAACGTGCCTCTAAAAGCTGTTGTATTCTGTGTAAGACCAAACAGATCAACGTTGTGTGTGCTTTTCCCATGTTGCTGCATATATATATATATTTTTTTTTTCTCTCCCCCCCTTCAAACTTCCTGCCCAAGTGTAGCCAAAGTCCAGTTCCTCTCACTCCATCAGAGCTGGGAGCCATGACGATGTACGATGGGAAAAACCAGTCAGCCTCGTCGCTCCCAACTCTAGTTCACACTGTATTTCTTTACTAACCTGTAAATATGTTCTAGTCTAGCCAGATAAATTAAGGGAGTGGAATAATAAATGGCAAATTAAATATGGAGAAAAACAATATTTATTTTAGTTTAGATTTCTCCAAATTTCTTTCTTTTCTTTTTTTCTTTTTTAATTGCATGTTGATTTTGTTTCCCTTTTGATTACCTTAAGAACTTGGTTTCACCTTCTCTCTGTACATTTCTATCTTTTATATGCCTTTTAAAGAAAAGCTATGTTGACAAACGGTTGAGTTTGACAACTGCTCGAGCATAAGGGTGGATCTAATTGATCTGGCTGGAAGAGGAATGTTTTGATATACTGTACTGTTAAATGTCACAAATGCTTTTTTTCTAACATTTTAACATTTAAAGTTACCGATACTTTGTACATCTTTATTGCAATAAATAAAAAACAAAAAATGAGTCGGTCTTCTGAATTCCAGTTTCTGTAATTTGTAAAAAAGTTGAAAAAGCTAAATCTTACACTTCCACTAAACCCAACTGCTGATCAAACATCCCTAACTGGACATTAAATGGTCAGCTGCTGGTCTCTACCAGTACTACTCATGTTGGTAGAGCAGCACTGCCATCATGTGTTGGAACAGCTAAAGCACAAGTCGGCTGGAAAACCCTTGAAAATACTTATACCAAAACCATTCACGTCCTTATGCAGGAAAATCCTTTGTGATATGTGAAATGTTGGTCCAAAAAATAACTTGATGACTTTCACAGTTTCACTCCAATTCCTTAAAAAAAAAAAAAACGCTTCACAATTTTGGTTAATGTGAAAAGAAGTATACGCGGCTGTAATGTACTTCTGGACACTTGTGTCTAAGTGCTGCTGTAACTCCTCTACATACCTAGCTTGAGATGGGCTTCTTAAGGCTGACCGGGCGAATGAGGTGTGTTCAGTACCTGGGATCTCGGCCTTGGAAACGCTGGCCTAGCCTGAGTAAAGAGAAGACTGCAAACAGTGACAGAGTTTCTGTTACAGGAAAGCAAACAAAGTCTTCCACGTGTATAGTTCACCGTTTACTATCAAAAAAAAGAAGAAGAAAGAGATGAAAAGGAAACAATGTTTTTATTTTGTAAAGACACATTTTATATTTGATTTGGGCTAAAGTCAGCAGAAGTGCACAGCTGGTTACTGTAAAGCACATGTGTATCAATAACAGTATCTTTTAGGGAGAGGTCAGATACAGTGTCCTGGGCTGTCATATATCCCCAAGTGTTTGAACACCTTTGCAAGTACAGTTTAAAATTCTGGACAGAAGCTACGACCTGGTAAAAAAACAAACAAAAAAAACCCTGTAGCTGCTTTTTGGGAGTTTTGAGGATTCATAAGTATCTATTTTAGATATTCATACATGTTAAAGGTACTTATTTATTTCTATAGCCATGTAATATAATTCTTCAGTGAAATTATCAACACTTTATTGTTATAAACACAAAATGTCTGTGTTTTGGTTTTGTGTTTTTTTAGCTAAACTGAAAATTTGTATACAAAGTCATTTTTCTGGTGTCCTGATCCTCCTCATCTGGATTAACACAGACAGTTCTCAGTGTATACAGTACATCAATACTGTCACATAAGGTCTCAGTAATGGCCGTTTTACAGGAGAGGGCAAAACCATCTGCAGTTTGACTGTAAGTTTATGTAAAGAGATTTTATTCCAAGTCATCCTGGAGCACTTCTAATTGTTCTTTCATCATTTGCACATGATGTAAAGTACAGTGGAATTCAAATGATTTAAAAAAATAACAACTGATAAAACGACGATGCATGTGGTTATTTGGTTTGGTTTGTGGACAGATCTCCAGGCTGCTTTTGCCATGAACACAAATATGATTCAAGTACCGAGAAGAATGAACTGAAACGTTTCTGATGAAGTACAAACCCGTTAACATTGCAGCATCACCCTTATATCATGTTCCATGAGAGTTACAGTGAACAAAGAGCACCGCATGTGTTCTAGGATACATATTACTGTAGGGTTCTGTTCATAAGGCTACATGACACCTGCAAAAGCTTGTCGTGACAACTGACATAACCCTACATGCGTATTTCTCAAAGCATATACCGATAGCCGTCATAAAGCCTAATTTAGCTTACTTTAATCAAAATTGGCAAACGTGACAAGCTCATGGAGGAGTCATCTGCACGTGAAAATGCCCACTGGTATTCGTGGGTCCCTTGTTGGCTGGCTGCTAACTTGCTTATCACAGCGTTGCCTATACTAGCTTCTTTGGCAGTAAAATGTTCAGTTCGATCGCAAGTGTTTTTAGATTTGCAAATATGTGTTTCAGAGGTGTCCCAGGTATAGATACCGCTGTTATGAAAGACCACCTGCCATCCTGAGGCAGACCAGTGCTGCATCTCTAATGTGTTAAGAACTGAAGCTCACTGATTGCGGGCGAAGCAGCTAAACAGTGAACCTTCTCTGAATTTCCTACTTCAGTGTCGGCTTCTCCCAAATAGAGAGTGTGAAGTCATAGTAAGCTATTTTCAGAGACCCCCAGAATATTGTTTTTAAGACTTTCAGGTAGCTGAAGAGGTTAACAGAGACCCCCCGTGTTGCACACCTTTGGTGTCATGTAGCCTTTGAACAGTAAAGTGTTACTGGATTTATTCTGCCATCTGCATTAAGTTTGATGCCGTCCGGTAAACATTATAACGTTATAAGTTTCATACTTAGTTCATGTTCTATTATAAAATCACTAAATCACTACAGTAACAACAAACAATGTCTAATTAACGTTCAAATATAACCAATGTGAAAATGTTTAATGAAATGCAGCAAATGTTTCAGGCAAATAAACAGACAACAGAAACTCCTCTGTCCATTACGGACTCTTGATAATGACGAAATTCCACCCTATATCAAACTTACCCGAATCTTTTTTTAATCTGCACTATATCTGTGTCCTGAAAAAATGAAAACAATTTTTCCATAATTCTGCTTTGAGCCGTTTCAGTTTTCCGTTCTTATTCTTCCACTACGTCCTCTTATTTGTCTTCTAATGTCGACTCTTTCTGTTATTGCTTCTGGAAGATGTGCAAATCTTACTTTGTTCATTAATTTGCATCATATTTGCATGAAATTTACAAGAAGCTGTGAGTGGCAGTGGTAGCAGCTGGTGACTCATTTTTAATGACTGTAACGGCTCTATTACTCAGCTCCAGATGCAGCAAAAACAGCTCTACTGCACTTACACCAAACATCATGCATGGCCTAATGTGAGATCTGATTAAGTCTTGAGTAAAGGAGCAGCCTTCCACTGTTCTTAACCATCAGGTTTACTAGCTACAGTAGCCTGTTATTCATCAGCATCAGCAAAAACAAACACTGAGTTTTTAGGTCAGCATTACTGGGACACTGTAATGAAATCGTCCCTCACTTACTGAAGGGGTGGACATATTTCAAATGACGTGCAAACAAAGTCATTCGGACTGTTCTGAAGTGGTCACTGTAGAGAAACACATCAACACTGTGATAGTAAGCAGGGGGTTCAGTGTTTATAGAGCAAATATAGCCACTTTTCCAAAACCACCAGTGAACCCATATGTGTTTTCTGATTTTTTTTATATGGAATGTTGGTGACGGTATTAAAAAAAAAAAAAAAAAGTTTGTCTTAGGGACTATTTTGCCTTAAAACACCTCGACGTACCTCTCCACCACTGGCTTTCAATAATATGTTTTAGTTTCAGTTGTGAGGTAGATTTTCACGTCTGGTTCCATTCTCCAAATTGGTGTGGCAACAATTCTGATTCAGAAAGGTTCAGTAGAACTGAGCATTTCAGATTAAAACAACTCTGAATGACTTTATTCATATCTTGAAATCTTAAATTTTGAAAAAGTGGTGGAATTGCCCTTCAATATCACACTGGAAAATGAACCTGAAATTAGAGATGATGAAATACAGACAACCCCCAGTTTCCTTTTCGTCACTTTTGGTGACTTCAGCTCATCCCTTGTTGTTACTAACAACCACTGAAATAAATATACAGTCAGTTTAATGAAAAGGCCAGCTAGCATATGTACACGTATCAATCTACAAATTGTATAATAGATGTGTCTGAAAGTGTAAAATAGTAGTGTTTAAAACGGTGGCATTCATCTGGTCAGTCTGATTTAAGACTGCAGTCCATTTCATCTTGATAACCAGCACAACCACTGCAATAGAGAGTGGAGCCCTTCTGGAAAGGTGCCTTTTACTGATGCTGTTAGAGGTGACTGAAGCTGCATAAGAACTGAAGAACGTACATGGCTGGCATTGTGACCACAGTTGCAGCTTTGGTCTCCTCTCTGGAGAATGTGGCCTCTGAACGAGCCTTAATGAGAGCTACATTTCACTTCAGTAAACACCACAATCCAAAAATATTATCGTGTACTGTATACTGTAGGTTTTTATGAGCACATATATGCAACAAAAATATAGTATTCACCCCGAATTACAAAAAACATTTAAGCTTACTCCTGGTGTGTTTATGGAGGTTGACCACTGGACTCTAGAATACAACAGAATACGACAACTGTCCCCTTAACCTCAGATAAGACAAAACAGGGTCAGACGTTTGCTTCTTTAGCTTTGCACTGGAGCTACGAGGCTAACGAAACTAACAAGGGGGCTTATATGCCTAAATCATTGAACGCTTGCCTCAAACTGTATTTCTAATTAACTTGATAGCTATGTGCATTCTGACACTGACATAGCCATGAAGCCTGAATGTTGCCATAAACAGTATGTCATACAGGGTCAGAAATAGTGTTTGCATAACAATTTTTTTTTAAAGTCAACTTTTACATGTGATGAAAGCTGACGATTACTCTCCGACGACAAAAAAAAAAATCTGTGACAGAGCCAAACTCCAAAGATCAGTAGAGTGTGTTGTGGCCTTTCCAACAAGCCCTAAATAGCATTGCTGGCCTGAACCGGAGATACCCACCCTGGGATCTCGCAAATTTGTATTTGACTTGGGTGGCCTGGCTGAGACGGAAGTCCGGAGGGGCAGAGAAAGTCAAAGGAACATTAACTCGAGTAAAATGAGAGTAACTGACCTTTACAGGATTATAGGGGGTTATGACCCCTTTCAATTAAATTTTTTTTGTAGTTCTTGTGAAATTGCTGATAATTTCATTATCTGGTATTTTAAGCACTGCAGAGAAATGTAGGCAAAGCCAAAGCCTCCACAAACCAATAGAGCATGGCATGTCCTTTCCAGTGAGCCCTCAATTGCACCGCTTGCCTTCAAGAAACCATAGATACAGACCCCGAAATTGCCAGGCTTCTTACCTGTTGTCTTCTCTGAGGCGTCCATGTTGTTAGTGTCATAATCACATGATCAGCAACTAGTCAACATCAAGCTTAAAGCATTATCGCCAGACAGCGACATCGATAAGTCGATCAGTCTGTGGAACCTAGTCAGAAACCACATAGGCAAGTCTATTAGAGATTACTTTACAGTTCAACATGGCTTGAAGAAAATATAAGTGCAGTTCACATGAATCTCACTGCTAAGGAATTAGCTTCCACTGCAATAGCTACATTAGCTTTGTGGCTCCAGTGCAAAACCAAAGAAGCAAATTTTGGAGACCCAATATGTCTTTGCTAAGCCACTAGATTTGAAGTAAGAAGAAAACTGTTTGAATCTGATTTCTAGCCACACCATCGCTTTGATGTTGTGGTTAAAATGGCTTATGAAGCTGATACGTAGCACCCATCGTTTGAAGAAAGAGCTGCTGATTGTTGGTTTGTGAACGGGCTTCACAGTGGAGTCACACAGGCCACATAGTGGCGATCTATTGCAGTGTGATGTGCAGTCTCATGTGCAGGTCCTGGCCCAGCTCTCCAGAGAGGTAGTCTTTGTCTCTGCCATCCTCCAGCTCACGCAGCTCTGTGTGATTGTACAGTGGAGAGCTGCTGATCAGCAGCTCGTACACTCCTGCAAAAGCTTTCTTGTGCAGGCAGTGCAGGTAGCTGAGACCCTGACGCTTCTGGAGCCGGAAGACTCCGGCTTGGTTTCCCGCTCTGATGGAGTAAGAGACATGATGGTTGAGAGGTTTGATGGCAGGCACTAGCTCCAGGATGTGCTCTTCAGGACTGCACTGGGATAAGCTCAGTACTAGGGTCAGAGGCTGTTCCATGTCCACGCTGGCCAGGCTGACCGGAGCTTCCTGCACATAATGGAACAAATACAATAACTTGGGACTGATGATCACCATCAAAACATTACCTGGATGTAATTTTATGCCATGTTGTCTAAGCCTTGTTGGAAAAAATTCAATTAATTAAACATCCCTTAAACGAATGCAGTACATATTTCGCAGTACATAAGTGTTTTCCTTTTATGCATAATGTAAGCCAAGACGTTGCTTGTCTAACTCTTGCTTCTGAGCTGGAGCCATGAGGCTAATGAAGCTAACAGATCATAGGAAGTTATGCTCCACTAATTAGCATCCCACAAAGTGCATCCCTAAAAGACTGCACTTGTCTCAACTGTATTGGACTGTCAAGTGACGTGACTTGTCAATCTTTAATGTCTCATGCAGTGTTGGAAACCACGTAACATCTCAACATGGTTTGAGACAAGTATGTGATGTCTCAGCACAATGAAGCTAGCACAACAGTAACTAGTACACACAAACTACAATGCATGTATGTAACATGGTAGCTACGTTAACCTTATAGCTCCAAAGAAAAGCTGAAGAAGAAAACTCCAGCATGCCTTGGCTGGTAGACGTCATTTAGGGTAAATTATGTAAATTTGACTTGAGCAGCTTTATCTCTCTCACCTCCTCGGGCTCTGTTTGGTTGGTAGTGCGTCTCTTCCTGACTCCTCTCTTTTGGAGGCTGTTGATATTGCACTCGTAACAGCCTTCTGGAGAGAGACTGTTATCCTCAGCTGCTCCAGCTGCACCTGCAGAGCCTAGCCGCCCCTTTCCATAGCGCAGGCCTGACACACAGTGCCTGCACACACACACAGATAGATAGTTAGATGTATTTGTCATTGCACAATCAACAGAAGTGTGTTTAAACTACATAATACGAAGTTTTGGTACCATATTAACCCCTAAAAGTGGACTTAAAATAGAAGACGGTTGTCATTACACAGTAAACAACGTAGTAAAGCACTTTACTACACGGTATATAATGTTACTCTACTGAATCTGATCTGGCTCTAGAGTAATGTGACCAGGGCGTCAGTTTCTATTTGTGTAGCTCAGTGTAACCTAATATTCCTTCTGTCTTCTTCAGGTCAACCCCCTCTCCCTTCCTCACCCTTGGCCCACCCTGTAGTATCCAGGTGGGCAGCCACACAGGTAGCCTCCCTCCGTGTTGGAGCAGCCGTAGTTACAGGGGTTCTTGAAGGAGGTGCACTCGTCCACGTCCTGGCAGCTGCTGGAGTGCTGCTCAAAGCTGTAGCCTGAGGGACACGCACACTTAAAGCTGCCCAGCGTGTTGTAGCACGACGCACTGCCACAGGTTCCAGGAGTGGAGCATTCGTTTTCATCTGCAGCACAGACACGCTGAGGGTTAGGATCTGCACAATGTGTAGTGATGCACATTGTCCTCACTGAGCACAGATGAAGGTGTGCTTTATTTGATGGGGCGAAAGAAGCCCCTGAGGTGTAACACCTCCCACTCACCTTATGTTCTCTTGTGGTCAAATGACCGATTCAAGTCTTAGTCTCGACACTTTTACCAAAAGGTGTAATTCCTTGTGAAAAGCCATCTGGATAACTGCACACCTGGGATTTGTTATTCTTCAGAAACCTTATTAGAGTTTTTGTTATTGGTTCGAAGTGATCTATGCATATTAGCACATATTTAGCTGTATATTTGTATTTGAGAGGAAACTTTTCCTTTGAAGTGAAAGTTAGGACTTTGAGGAAAGAATCCACCCACACAAACTTTCCTTTTTGGTTTTATTTCACAGGGCTTATTATTAAGAAAATAAATCATAGATGCACATTGATGGAGGGCTCAATTCTATTTTTACATATTTACGACTTTGTACTTAAAAAAACAGCAGAAGCTAGAAATGATCTAAGATATATACTGTATTATATATCCTATAAAATGCAGATCACAAGATTCACCTGGGGGGCTTCTTCCTTTGATAGTGAGGATAGTGGGGATGCTTATTTTGCAGATAACAATTTTTATGCTATTAAAAAAATGAAAATATTGTTCCTGTTCATTTTGCCTAAAAATATGTAGGTTTATGCATTATTGTGCTAAAGTCACGCACAGACATGACGTTTCTCCCATTCTCTGCCAAACACTATTCTGAGATGAAAAGTAGCATGCTTATTAAAGAACATTATGTTTTGATTATTGGCCATTGTGAATTCTGCACCACAATAACTTTTCTTGTTCTACAGAGGGTGCTGTTGTACTATTGCTTCAGCTTACAAACACAAACTTCCAAAAACATTTCTTACATTCAGAATAAAATGCCTGTAAATTCTGCTAAAACTGCTGTGCAAACAGTGATAGAGTTGGCTAGATACCTACATGGAGAGCAAAAAGTAAAAACCCTGCAGGGCATGCAATGTGAACACCAGTACTGGACCTACAGATCTGTGGCTGTCTGCCATCTAAGAAATGTAAAGTTTAAATTAGCAACTTCATGAAATTAGTCCATATAAAACAACAGACTCTCTCTCTCTTTCTCTCATCCCTGGTCGCTGGTCTGTGCAAACAATATTACATACAACAGTCAGGTTTTTGTAGTGCAATGAAAAATAAGTGCTATTCAAACAGAGTCATATTTTATTTCCCTACAGGACCTTCCTGTGAATGACCCCTATCCAACACCTAGGGTAGCATTTTTGGCTTTAAAGCCAAAATCCACTATTCAGTCTTAAAAATAGTCATAAATATACATAAAGTATTGATCCATTTGCTCCTAATTTTACAGAGTAATAAGACCTGGGCAATTACATGAGCTGAAGATATCTGATCTGAGATCAGTGCTCTGAGATAATAATAATGTGCTTGATAAACGTGGGCCTGTGTTTGTACGCACATACAGTCTGCATGCATGAATAACGAAAAGTATCACTCACCAACACACTGGTTCCACTGATAGTGCTGGGTGTAGCCCTGTGGGCAGCTGCACCTGTAGCCCCCCAACATGTTTTCACAGCCAAACTGACATCTATGGCTACTGCCACACTCATCAACATCTACATACAGAAGGAAAACCAAGACAGAGGGAGATGATATTTTATCATTCTAGTCCTCTAATACAAAAGAAGTGTACTGTCACGGTCTGAAAACAAAATCTTGTAACTCTGTTTTTACCTTGTTTAGGAATTCCAGCTGCTGTTTACACAATGTCAGAGTTCCACTTTTATTGACAATTAAATCATTCTGAATTGTCTGAAGCACTTTTCAAAAAAGTACAGTAATTCTAAACAAACACCTGGTGGAGCATCTCTCAACTACCTCAGGTTAATTGACAGGTCAGTGAGTTCACCACTCTGTGAAAGATTCTGGGCAAACAGGACAGCAGTTCAAGAATACATTTCTTTAGAGCTTTAAGAACATGAGACAATATATCGTCGCTGTCCAAAGAAAACCAAGTATCTCCAAAATGGCAACTTTTCAGGAGAGGCCAAAAACCTCATTTAATTTCAATGTAATTCAATGGAACCAGACTTTTTTTCCCAAGCAGTTTTGGGCCATGATGATACATAAAAGTGAAAATCAATAAAAATGGAGATACATGCTTTTCTTTGGACAGTGACAATTTGGAACAACAAATGCTGCCATCCAAGGAAGGTCTTGCTTATTGCAGCAACACAATGCCAAACCACATTCTGTATGTATTACAACAGCATGGGTCTATAGTAAAAGAGTCCAGGTGCTAAACTGGCCTGACATTTGGGGCATTATGAAACAGAATTAGGAGACTCTGAACTGTTGAGAAGTTGAAATCATATGTCAAGAAAGAATGGAGAGCATTGTGCTTTCAAAACTACAGGAATTCCTCTCCTCAGTTCACAAACACTTACAGCGTGGTGTCAAAAGAGGAGAACACACTGAAATCCTTTCCCAACATTTTTGAAACGTGTTGCTGGCATTAAATTCAAAATGGGCATTTATTAAAAAAAAAAACATAACAAAACAACAATCTCCACGTTTGTACTATTTTCAATTAAGTGCAGGCTTTAAACTGGCTCATCATTGCATTGTGTTTTATTTACATTTTGCATGGCATCGCAACTTGTTTAGAAATTGAGTTATAAATGTAAATTCTCATAATCCAGTTTACACAGTCATAAACGTCATTATTCCTTTTATATTACGGTATATCTTCTCATGCATTGTGAAGTCTTTTATCCAGTCTGTGATGTGGTGGCACTGTTTCTTTCTCTTTCCTCCCAGATGTTCTTGTGGTATCGTAACAGCTCCACATTAACTTAATGAGAAACTAAAAAACTTCTCTGGGAATGTAAAAGTGCCTTTTTATATTCAAGTCCTACCAGAAATGCAGCAATTTCCATGGAAAAATAAGCCAACGCTGTAGCAAACTATTAATGTGAACCTGATTCTCTGGCTTGAGGCGAGCTGGCAGTTTGACAGTGCATCGGTTTCCAATATACTTGTGGAGAATGAAAGGCCTGTTACTGTTAAACAGCTTGTCTTTCTCACCAGCTCATGGCTATGTTTGCACATCTAACTCTATACCTGTAAAAGAGCAGGTACAGGATTCAAGGCTGTGTTCAAAATTATCTATTACAAGACAAACTGTATACTGGGAATCAGAGCACCAGTACGTGGCTCTTTACCTCTGAAAGTGATTCGGAACAGAGCCAGAGCAATATCTGGGAGCTGAGCCATGCTGGAGCCAAAGGCACTAACCACTGCAACATGCAGCCTCGGTGCTCGTAACCGCAGATTTAAAACTCTCTCACTGGACTGAGGTGAGCTGTTTAGTGTAAGTAGCCACGAGCGGATTGTTTAAAGAGTGCCAGCAGGAGCAGCTGACCTCTGCTGTGATGTGCAGAATCAAATAAAAAGTCCACAAAATGCCGTATCTCCGGTCTGATAGGAATGTGAAGGGCAGATTATGGTGCCAGTGGGAGAACATAGTGACTGCAATTTCACGTTCTAATAATATACATACCTCGAGCTGGTTTTGCTGCATGCGGCAGGGCAGATTCAGGAGAACACTGTTTTAAATTAGTATTCCATTACCTGACCACATGCCTAAACCTACTTACTTTAATCTACCAAGCTGTAAATAACACAACAAAATGAAAAGCAAAAATTAATGAGAATTAAAGGAGCCATATGATAGAAAAATAGCTTTTCTTCATACAACCCCATTTGCAAAAAGGTTGGGACACTGTAAAATGTAAATAAAATGTTTCAACCCTATATTTAATTAAAAACAGTACAAACATAACATCAAATGCTGAAAGTGTGAAGTTGGATTGCTTTTGAAAAAGATATGCCCATTTTGAATTTGATGCCACCAACATGTTTCCAAAAAGTAGGCAGTAAAAGTTGTATAATGCTAAACGACACCTGGTGGAGGGGTCACCACTCTGTAAAGGACGGAATGGGTAAAAATAACGTTTCTGTGAGGTTCCATCATCTACGCCACGTAACATCTTTAAAAGATTCAAAGAATCCAGACCTGCCACCCTCTAAAAATATTTGCCGCATTACAAGACAAAACAAAAGACCAAGGAGACCCCGAACTGCTGGACAGCTAAAATGCTATGTTAAGCAAGAACAGGAAACATCTCACTTTCAAAACTACAACTCTAACAAAGTGCTGTAAAAAGAATAGGTGATGAACACAGTGATAAGCATGAACCTGTCCCAACTTTCTGGAAACATATTGCTGGCATCAAATTCAAAACCAGCATAGATTTTCCAAAAAACAGTACAATTTATTTTAAATTAAAATATGTTTTCTTTAAATATAGAGTTTAAATGCTATGCATGTGATTGCATCCTGTCTTCACTTTACATTTACATACTATGCATTTTGCAAAGCATCACCAACTTTTCTAGAGGCAGAGTTGTGTAGTGTTTGACGTAGTATGTAAACCCAGTTAAACTGTCAGAATATACCGTTCAGTTGCCTGTTTAAATCTAAAGGATAAAAAGAGATAACCATGTGAAAATGAATCATAACTGTTTTGGGAAAATAAAGCTACAGGCATGTTGGAAGTGTAGATGTAGGACAGGTAAGTAGGATTTGGACCCTTCACAAAAAAATGAGAAGGCTTGTTTAACTTATAACAGCAGCTCTGAGTTTAGTTGAAGTAACAACATGCTGATCTGCTCAGTGTAATCAAGCTTCAAGATAAAGCAGAACAAGCTTTGGCTGACATCTTCAGAGCAGATCTTCAGCTGCTGTAATTCTCTTACTGAATTCCCCATCACATGCTTTTAATGAGTCAGAGTGAGTCAGGTTTCAGCTCTCAGGGAAAAGTGTCGTTTTCAAGCATGAAATCCATCAGAGCAGTGTGAGCAGATAGACTAATGTGTAACACTTCACTGTACCGCTCCACTGACCTCTGAGCCGCATTGAACCATGCAAACCGGATATCTGATCTGGCCTTTGGCCACATCCGCATTCATATGACCAACGGACTGGAGCTGCTGTGACAGATCAGCATCACGCGAAGTCACTGGCTGGCTGCAGCATATCCTTACTGATACATTAAATTCCCACAGCTTTAAATACATCTCTGTGAGACTTCTAACAACAGCCTTGTTTTATCTCCTAAACATCTTTTACCTTTTGAGTAGTTATGTTGCTACATCCTATCTGAATAGAATTGGGCATGTACACTACATTAAGGCAAACAAGTCTTAACAGTCAGGCTTCCCGTTAAGATGAATATAATATTGTATGACTTGGGTGCCGTAAATATGCATGCACAAAGTCACACTCACACAGATGACATTACCTTCACAGTGCAGGCCAGTAGAGTCCAGGCTGAATCCTCGCTGGCACTCACAACTGAAGCTGCCTGGTGAGTTCTGGCAGATGCCTTTAGCTCCACACAGGCTGGGTTCTGCAGCACACTCGTTATTATCTGGGAGAGAAACTGAACTATCAGAGGCTGACAGGCTGCTGCAGTTTGGATGGCAGTGTACACTCCAAAAAACCAAGAGGTGTTCAACTTAACCTGAAAGTATGACATCATTAATGGCAATTTCATTTGATGTGTACGTAAATATGGCGATATACAGTACTGTGTGAAAGTGAGAGATCACTCTCTGTTTTATTATTTCCACTCTAATGGCTTTTAAAGGTACAGTATACGATTCCCATCCAGTTTTGTCAAATTCCGTTTAGTTCGTGCACTGGAAAAATGCGGTGTTCATACATAGTCCTGGCTCTGTAAATGGAAAATAAACAAAGTGGCTCGGGTAGAGTCGCACAACACTCTTCCAGGAAATTAGAAAAAGAGGGCGTTAGTCCATAGGACGGTGGGAAGGGGACGTGCTGTGTACCGAACTCTTCACATTATCAAAAAGGAGACAGGGCTGAGAAACAGCCAAAGAGTAGAGGATCTGAAGAACAAAGATTAAGAAAGAAGGTCTGAGATCCAGCTTAACGTGTGAATATACCTGTTCCACTTTAGATGGTGCTCCAGCTACAGTTTGGTGTCTGAGGTGCCGTTTGTTAATGTTTTGGATAGGATCGCAGCAGAAATGAGTTCCACTAGTTGCTTGCTTGTTGTTTGCTCTAATATTACATTACTATATATGTGTGTATAGTGAACGAAGGGCTTTGTGAAGGGTTGTATGGCCTTAAAGACCTAAAATACAAGTTTGCCTTACAAGCTTACAAAACTAGAGCACAGCAAAATCAATATTAAGCCAAATGATCTTTGCTCTCATTCATCAGTGTAACTGGAACAAACTGCAGCTCTTCAGGCCCCATAGTGCAACACACAACAGCAGGACATTACACTGGTGACAGGAGTTAAGGTGTAAAAACATCCAATTAGATGTTAGTATTTTGAAAACCATGGAAACCGTAATAAAGGCATCACATGGGCACACTAAATACTGACACACAGGATATTAGTTGTTTCTTCTGTGTAATGTTCTGTAATAACAGACATGAGATTTAATTTTATAAATACATTTTTAAATTGGATAAACTTTAAAATGTAATAATTAAATTGCGTTCTCTGACTTTTGTACAGTACTGCATGCTGACTATACTCAGTGTAGAGCATGGTGGAAATAAAACAAGCTAATTCAATTTATCATTATTTTACTCCTTCTGTTTGTGCGCTATGCACTCACCTATACAGGCTGTGTGGTGTTGTGTGAAGCCTGGAGGACACTTGCATGTGAAGCCACCGATAGTGTTAACACACATAAACTGGCAGTTGTGTCTCTTCACCTGGCATTCGTCCAAGTCTTCAGAGCAAAGGAAACAAAATCACCTTATCACTCTTTCTTTAAAATACATGCAGAGCTGTGATTGGCCGAGTGTTTCAGTTTGGCATGTTTATCGACACTTAATGTTATCAGATCTTTCACTCAAGCATATCACTGGAACCGCAGAAACCCGAGTGAGTCAGAAGATTTATTATAGAAAGTTCAACAATATTTAAGAGTATGTAAAAATAACTATCCGTCTGTGTACATTATTCACTATTCATTTACATTTCCTGTACTTACTTATCAATCACATCACATCACACCGTGGACCGGATAGCTCACCACCACTAGTGGAGTTATGTGGTTTTAGTTCCAGTTCCAGCATTTCACACGGGTCGCAGGCCATTCTAGTACTTAACACTCTGGATTAACATTGGTCTGCTTGTACACTGCCTGACCAAAACAGTCACTATTTTTTAAATTAGCAAATACTTAAGAGCTTTTGATTGGATAATTACTGTAGAGATAAATGTGTTAGAGCTGGCAACAATTCGCTCTCAGTGATGCAGCGAGAAGCTTCTCATTCGTTAACAACCATGTCAGCAGACATATCCTGTGGTCCTGGAAAAGACGTTACTGAGTGTCAGAAGGGTAAAATTATTAGCCGGCATCAATCAAAGAGAACAACCAAGTAGAAGCTGAAATGACTGGAATTGGGTGAATAACTGTCCAGCACATTATTGAAATCTGCAAGGACGGTGGTAAACCATCAACTTTGCAGAAGAAATGTGGTTGCAAAAAATCTTGAATGACTGGAGATCACTTACATGCTTGGTAAAGTCAAATTGTAAACATTCCACAGTAGAACTCGTGGCTATGTTTAAAGGTGAAAGTGTGAACATTTCCACATGCACGATGCCATGAATATTCCTAGGACTGAGATCAAACGGCTGTGTGGCCATAAGAATAAATAGTGAGGCTAACTGGCCAAATGGCTTCAGTTTGCTAGGAAGCATAAAGATTGCATTGTGGAGCAATGGAAAAAGGTTGTGTGGGCTGATGAGTCCAGATTGACCCTATTCCAGAGCAATGGGCACGTCACACTGCCATCACGCATAGTTCCCACTGTACAAGCCTTTGGAGGCAGTGTTATAAAATGGCTGTGCTTCAAATGGTCAGGTTAAAATGCACACCCGTTATGTGGCCTCCGCTGACTACCTGAATGTACTGAATGACCAGGTTATCTTATCAATGTTTTTGATGGTACAGACATACTTAAAGACGTCAGAGCCGAGACTGATTGGGCTCTAATTGTGAAAGAGAGGGTCAGAGAGCATGATGAATCATATATGAATTGGCCAGTCCTGACCGTAACCCCATTGAAAGTCTTTGGAATGTTCTGGAGAAGACTTTACAGAGTGGTCTGACTCCGCCATTGATAATACAAGATCTTGGCAAAAACATTCTACCTCTGGATAGAAACAAATGTTGTGATGCTGCATGAGGCTGCCAAAATGATGCCACGGCAAACATGCTCCATAATCAAAGCTACAAAAACATTCAAATTTGTGACTTTTTATTGGTCAGGCAGTGTATATTCTAGATCTTTGTCCTGGAGCATGTATGTATGACCGTTCACAGTATTTTGTTTTTAATAGACTTTGATAGGTCCACTCGTTGGCTTTAGAAGCTATGTAATTTATGAAGTTACTATATTTACAGTATACTCCGTATAATTTTACAGTCCACTACTATTCTACTGAAATAGCGTTACTCAATATGAACAAATGTAGAAAAACACAGAAAATAAAGATTTTTTATTCTAAATGAGACCTGACACTGGACACCTTCTCACAGGATGGATTACTAGCCTTACTGTAGGCATTAAGAAATGTCCTCTCAAAGACAGTGAAGGACAAACTCAGGATGGCGATGATAACTACCCTATCATCGGCCAGCAATAACAGCTAATTACATCTTATCTCCGTCATGCTGCCAGATAGGAATGCGATCACATGATCACTAAAGCAGAAAAGGCTCAGAGTCTGACTTAATTAAAATCTGTGTGAGGTCAGTGTAAATAAGATGCCCACCCATATTTCTGAATGATGATTGATGGTGCCTGAACTTTCTGACACTATTCCTGTTTTGAATTCTGTTTTTTTGTGATGTCACAAAGACCAACACATTTACATATATCTGCCATATTTCATCATCAATTTTACCCCATGAATTCATGCTAAAGTCATAAGTAGTCTTCCAGCCCAGAGAGTGTTTTGAATGAGCCACAATCCAGGGCAGACAATTAGAAGCCAGTCTTAAAACACAGTAACAAAAAACAGTTGGTTTAGGTTATTCAGAGAGGCTGGAAAATGGTCGTGTACCAACATGGTTTGGACTGTTTTTGGTACCTGCACAAATTTTGAAGTGGACTTCAGGGAGATAATAAAATAAAATACAAATATAGAACATGCAACATATAGAACATGCTATCAAGCCTTTTTCAGGGACAACTGTCATGGGAGAACACTTTACCTTTACATGTCCTGCCGTCCTCTTGGAGGGTATAGCCACGCGGACAGGAGCACACATAGCTGCCCTCTGTGTTCTTACAGATGAAGTTGCATGGCTTTGGAGACATAACACATTCATCCAGATCTAAAGAAACACCATACAAATAATAAACAATGACTAGTAATTTCACGTTTTCATAATAGATTTTTGAAAAAAGAAGGAGAAGAGACAGTATTATTTCAGTACACATGCAAGTGTAAGTGTCTTACCCACACAAGCAGTGCCTGTAATACTGGCTGTATATCCAGAGTTACAGTGGCATTTGTAGGAGCCCATTATGTTGATACACCTGCCATTCATACACACATCTGGTATCACCTTACACTCATCTATATCTGTGAATGGAGAGGTATGTCATTAGCATCAGGCATGTGACTACTATTAATGAAAAAATATGTATTTAATCTTCATTACTTCTTCATTTGATCTTCAAAATAACATTTACATCTTAAAGAGAGAGTCTGGGAAATCTGATACACTGTCCATAAAAAAACAAAACCGTGTCCATAAAAAAGTCAAAGCATGGACACATCTTACAATTCAGACTTCAACATGGCTGTTACTGCTGTTTTTGTGTTTGCACATTTTTATAGACACTAGTATGTCACTGTTCCAAAGGTAAGTAGGTCTATTTGGGATCATTAACAAATCAAAATCATTTAAAGCAAGTTTAGAATGATTCAGGTATGTTGTCTGTACAGTCCTATTGTCATTTTATGAAAGCAAGTAACTGTGTTTCCGGTTCAGCCATAACAAACAGGGCTGCAAAATGATGCAACACTCGTTCACACACAGCAAAAGGGTAACTTCGTCTAGTTAGAAACATCATGGTCTACATGCATTCAACCTTTAAGGCTTTGTAGTGTGTCCCTCAGTGCCACAACTCCAAACAAACACATTAAGTAGAGCAGATTTCTGAAACTTAAACCAGGGACATTTCCAGTTCAGCGGTTATTATACAATGTTAAACAGGGTTTTGGGTACAGCATGGGGAGAGACAGAGAAAGACACTGCTGCCAGAGGAGCTGCTGACTGAAGATGACAATAAAGCCAATAAAGACAATAAACAGCTTTACAACAGCTTTTTAAAATTAAGTTGTATTGTACTTTACTTAAAATTAAGTAAAAGTAGGGTCTAGCGGCTTAGGCCCTGTCTAAACACATCTACCACAAAAGTCAGTGGTTGTATAAGTGGTTGTAAAATTCACCTTAATATTACATATTTTGGCAGTAAAGTGAGACCAGTTGCTACAAAAAGACCCCAAACTATAGCCAAATAGACCTTAAACCCCTTTATAGATGGCATGGTAGCTACATTCAAGTAGACTGTATGCCCTTATATTAATCAG
This sequence comes from Semaprochilodus insignis, assembly GCA_034552555.1. NCBI lineage: Eukaryota > Metazoa > Chordata > Actinopteri > Characiformes > Prochilodontidae > Semaprochilodus > Semaprochilodus insignis. Next base: position 4,150,298 of record CM067490.1, on the reverse strand, counting down.
ATAGACCACCTGATACAATTCAAGTCCCATAACCCCAGCCCTAATCCCTGTTTACAGAGTGTCTTGAAAAATGTTTGTGGTGAAGTTGTGGACTCACTTGACCCCTGCTATCTTCTGGTGGAGTTTTACATAGCAGTGTTTTTTAAACTAGGCCAGCAAGTGTTAGACGTGGTCAGTAGAAAGCAGCTTTTTGTTAGAACCTTCCAGTTAAAAACAGGGACAAAAACAGGGACTGTCTCTGGTAAATGAAGACATCTGGTCACTGTACCATACTTGGCAGTTCTTAAGATTTTAATCGTGCACACATTAACATTAATTCAGGCAATCTGCAAAACAGACACTTATTTAAACCAAATTGCAGTGCATCTCTGTGGCTTGGAGTAGGGAATGATTGTGTTCAAATTACAAAGCCGAGGTTGAATTGCATAGTCATGATCGGCTATAAATGATGATGTTAAATTAGCTTCAACAAGTGGGAGTAGTAGATCTAAACACTGTGATTTACTTTAAAATTAGGATCCTCTACTCTTCAAATAGTCTGGATTCATTTTGAATGTGATGTGTGTTCTTTTGGGAACAATGTAGGAGCCAAGAGAGCAGTTTAGATCCTATTAGATACATTTGGGGGTTTTGTATGTCTTATGTACAGGAGGCATGCACAGGATAAAGGGTTCATTTTCAGATAACAGCTATAACATTACATGGTAAGGAGGTGCTTATTGTCTTATGCACAAGACATTTAATTAAGTGCCAGCATGTTGGGTTATTATATAAGTATGACTGAGGGCCATTAAAATGTCTATTCACAAATACATTATATATACATATGATGCCACACTTCATAGCCCTGTTGACTGTGGTATTCGCTAAGCTTCGAGAAGAAAGATGACTACCTGCTTCACAAACTCATGGAATTGGCAAGATAAAAAAATGGATAAGTTGGTTTTTAGCTTCCATTACTTGTGAACTAATTTAGCATCACAGCTCCAGTGCAAAAGAAGCAAACACACGTTGCCTGATTTTGGCCAGTAAGGGGCTGTTACATGTGTTATACAGTAATAGGCATGCGTCAGTTGAGCTGGTAAACTGCAGACCTGTGCCGTCGGTGGCATAGCCAGGGCCGTGTGGGCACAGTTTCTTGTATTTGGCGGTGCCAGGCAGAGGGCACTGCTCACACTGGTTCCCCCAGCCACGGCCGCCATTGCAGCAGCACTGGGATTTGGTGATGGGTGTTCGGCTGCTAGAAGACATCTGACACATGGTCTGCAGCACCTCCGTGAAACAGAAGCCTTGTCTGTAGTCTAGAAAAAAGCCATCAAAACAGATGATGCAGAGAGCTTAAGAGGAGAGGACATCTGATTTGGTATTTCATGAAGAACTCAGTATGTAAAAATGAGGGTGAGATTGCTAAAAACGAAATTCAAATAAAATTCTTAGGTAAAAGTGATAAACAAGAATCTGCTAGGATTCTCAGAACAAACCTTAACATCGAATGTGTTTGGGATTACTTGAATTGTACAAAAATTCAACCAACTTCTATGACTGAACTTTGGAGGTGTGGAAAAACTTAAAAGCTGCAAAAACTTTTTGCTGACAATGTAATATCTGATACACAATGGCTGGAAATTAACCACACAAGGGCTACACAGATGGAAGCACACACCTATCCAGTCAACCTCTATTTGTGTAAATAATAGAAGCAGCTTACCAAGGCACTGAGTGCGTGTCGAGTCAGGCTCAAAGCCTTCTCCACACTCGCATATGTAGCTGCCTATGGTGTTCACACAGCGGCCATTCTCGCAAATACCAGGCCTGGTACGACACTCGTTCTCATCTAACCAATGGAAGAGAGGGAACACAACTCAGTCACAGCTACATATTCAATGTTTTAGAGATTTCACAGCTTATTTCCAAAAAATTGCCTAATAAAATGCTTGAGAAGACGTTCAGAGTGGCCTTGTGAAATGCATCACTGTAAAGAAATTAACTGAGTCAGACTTGTTTTGAGTGCTAGTGATAGGAACCATGTTTTACATGAAATGCTTATGAATGCACTGCCAGATGCCAGACTGCCAGAGACATTGTTTTAAGATTTAAGAGTTTTTATATTTAGGCCAAAACATATTTTTAATACTGTTCATGCTGAAGAGATACACACAGGGTACTTCATGGCAAAACAATCCACAAAGAGAACTATTTTATGTTTACCATTTCTTACTATCATCAACAATCAGAACTTTGAAGATGCAAGCTCACGGGTCAATATGGACAGAAACTAAAATGCCTTGTGTTGTAGACACTGTGACACCTGGTTTCTATCACCACCACTCGAAAGAAATCTCAAAGTCAATATGTTTCTCTACATTGCACTATTCCAGATCAGTCTCCACAACTGAATAATTCAGAAACGGGTACAATCAACCTTTTAATTTCTTTCAGTGAATGAGGAATTCTGACCTTGACACACTTCATCGTCCATCCTGCGCACCATCCCGGGAGGACACACACACATGAAGGTGCCGATGAGGTTCTTACAGTTCATTGCTCTGGTGTCACAGTCATGTAGGCCCTCCACACACTCATCCAGGTCTGCAGAGTGAACAGAGAAAGAAAGAACAGCAAAGAGAAAGTTGGATACTGGCTAGTCTGTGTAACTCAGCACTCACAGTTCTTGTTATTTTCATTCTATATTCCAGTGCATTGAAACTGTACAATGACTTCATGGTTTACATTCAGCTTTAATTCAACGGTGTTTAGCTCAAGAGTACATATGGAATTAAATACTTTAATTTCAACAGAAATAAAGCCGCATCATCCACAATCGGCTAGCTTTTGTCTTTGGTGTTCTTGACTAACTGGAGTTGCAGCACTGTTCTGCCTCAGGGTGACACTGTAGCAAACTGGTTCACCCAGCTGGTCTTTCACAGCCTAGCAACTGTAATTATGCCCGGGATACCTCGGAAAAACTTTACAGTATCCTATTGCTTATTGGTAAATCTGAAAAAATGCCTAATTTGTCATGAGTTTGGTGGGAAGACTGGAGTGTTTTTTATTTATAATTATGCTGGACTAGTAAGACGACATGTAACACCCTGAATACCAGAGTTATTGTAATGCATAAAATCAAATCAAATCAAATCACTTTTATTGTCACGTCACATTTTCACAGGTGTGAAGGTGAGTGAAAAACTTAGGTGCGAAGTCCCTTACAGTACTTAGATACAAAAAATATACATTAGACAATAAATATATACAATACTAAGCACAAAATCTCTGTTATCCTAATATACATTATAAATTATATATATTTATAAACAGTAATATAAAGTTATGAATAAAACCTATGATATATCCAGATGTACACATATAGCGCTATGGTAAGTAGATGAGAGATGCAGGGTATATACAGGGCATAGAATATATATACATATATACATACACTACAGATATACAATATAGATGAATATAACAGTATGTCAGTCTATATGTGCAAGTATAAATATGCTAAATGTAAAGTGCAGAGTGATGATTGTCCATGGAGATCATCATTTAGATGATTTTGGTGTAGATGAGCTGAACCAGGTCCATTTACCGATGCATCAGCACTACTGGCTGTTCAGTAGCCTGATGACTCGGGGGCCTGATGACTCGGGGCATATGTATTGAAATGCCTCTTCTTACATTTTGTTGATTTATGTCTCACCTGTAGCCCACTGAAACTGGCAAACTCGATCAAACGTTTAGTTTGAAAGCATGCTTTATATCAGGCTTTTGTCATTATTTTACATTGAAACAAACTGAAAATAGTTGACCTGTTGATACAGAACGTTAATGTAAATGTAATCCAACAAAGACGAGGAAGTGGTGCACTGGGTAAATTAATCCAAATACAGAAACAATTTAGTGTGTTGTAATAGTGTCAGGTCGTCCCAGGATAGGCACTCCTGGGACACTTCTCATGCCGGCCACCAGAGGTCCAACTCGCCGGAATTCTGAGGATTTTCGCGCCTGCTCCCTCTCACCTAGCCCCTCCCGCACCGACCCTCTCTCACCTGCTCCCCATCCCAAATAATTATCCTTCCCTTTAAATGGCCTTCCCCTTCCTAGGTGTTTGTGGAGCATTACCCACCTTCCCATGTGCACTGGCGGCTGTGGAAATCCTCAGATTCCGTGTTCCTTCAGTAATCTCTGTTTTGTTTTTCAGACCACTCCCTCGGCCCTGGACTCCTGAACTTTGGTCACCTCTTGCCCTCAGTTTCTGTTGTGTTTCCCTTTTTTGACTTTTGGACACCTTCAGAACTTTTAAGTTTTGGGGCCTTGTGCCTTTTTTGGAGGAACTTCTGGGCGTTTCCTTCTTTTGGACCCTTTTGTGTTTGTTCCTTTTGTTAGCTAATAAACCTACAATGGATCCAACTCCTGTGTCTGGCATGCCACCCTTACAAATAGGCCTGACATTTTACTATGTTTTTCATTTTTTTCAAGGCTTGTTATAATGCCTTGGATCATTTTTGCTCTAGGTGTTACAGTTTATATATTTGGAAATGGAAGATATGACCTTCACAACTCCTACTGTAAAACCTGTTCTGAAAATGTCATATGTCATTACATATCTATGCAACTGATTATATCATTATATATAAATAATTACATCACCTGAATTTATATAGCACAACAGCAATTATTACACCAAAAAATAAGCTGTTGTATGAATTTTTTTCAGCTATGCCACACATTTCCAAGGTCAGTATAAACAGACTTTGCTGCCTGAACAGTTCAACTGTTCATGGATGAAAGCTAAAATATTTCTGTGTTATTTTTTAGGGGTTTTATTGGAATGGTCTCAAAGTAAACAGTTGTCATTCATTGAAGTGTACTTTCATTCATTTTGTCAACTTTACACAAACTAGTCACTTAAAGATATTATTTATTTATTAAATGTCCAAAAAATATTCAGTTTGTAAGTCAAACAACTTGGTTGTCTGAAGAGGACTGTTAAGAGTTCAGGCACATCCCCTGAAATGAAAATCTGGAAAGTACATTACATCTGTAGTAGACTAGATGCTGACTCACCCTGGCACATCCTGCCATCCTCTCGCAGAGTGTAGCCGGAAGGACAAGAACACTCGTAGCCTCCAAATGTGTTGATGCAGCGGAATGCACAGAGCAAAGGATTCTGTCCACATTCATTTATATCTGTCATAAACATAAAAAATATTAAGACATTTTGAACTGTAATAAAGAGGAAATTGACATTTTCGAATAAGACATTTTTATTTTTGGGGACTTAGGATCCAGCATTTTAGGAAAAAAAGATCAAAAACATAAATCATAGTATTTCTTATGCACATAAAGTGCATCTGTATTCTGTATTTCAGCACACTGGGATTTGAAACTGAACAACGTGGTTAACAGTCAACTTTAATTCAAGGGCATTTACAGGTTCAGGGGTCCATGAGGACTTGGAAAAGTTAACATAACCTTAAATGAATTTGCTATTTTTAGTGCTTGGGTATGAAACCTTTGCACCCAATGTCCCATACGCATGGTAAGAGAATGGAGATCTTCCCTGCTGCTGCTCTGCCAGGACTACTATGCTGTCACCTTTAGCCACTTCTCGCTCGTTTCAGTGGCTTTTTGTCTTCTCTCATCTACAGTAAGTGAAATGCATGCTATACAAGGTTCAGGTCTGGTGACTCCAAAATAGCTTTATTAGTAAAGATGGGTTGTGGGCAGTTCCTTTTATCCACATTTCCCATCTTCCATGTTTGAACACCCCTATTTAAATAACACGTTATGTTGATTTGTTGATAAAATATATGAAATATATATAATTTCACACTCTGAAAACACAAAACAGAAAAACTTCCTTTGTACTTTTTACTTGAACAAAGATATGAACAAGGATATGTGTATTTGTCTCAGAACCCAGAAGACTTCTTAGGGACTTTTCTGTTCTTGAATTAGTGCTTACAGTGCAAATTGTCTCACTGTGCACTTAAAGGAGCAATAAGTAGAATGATGCTATCAATATTCCAAAATGAACAAAAGCTACCAACAAATTACGAAGAAATAACAGTTGGCGGTGTGTCAAAGACATCTGTGTATCGTGTTGCAGGGATATCTACTGAAGACAGCATGCTAACGAGCTAGCCCCGATCTGTCCTGTCTCTAAATACCACAGTGCACCTGAAAAGGCGAGATTAGGTCACTGTAGTCAAATCAGCCCAACACGAGTGGATGAAGAGCTAGCACTGCTAAAACAGAACCAGAACAAGAGTCAAGATTGGTTTCCCACCACTGGAGACACTCTTTGCAAGTAAAGGGATTAGAGTCGCTGCTGAACTCGCAACAATTAATCAGACTGGTATGTAAATGAGAGGAAGAGTGCGGCGGGAGAAGGAAGGACTGTATGACAGACTGTGACCCCTTTCATATTGCTCCTTTAGGTACAGACTGCACGACACAAGAGGCTAAAAGCTAAATAAGAAAAGTTTACTGTGACCGTTTCACCTTCACATGCCATCATGGGCCCTGGTTCAAAACCCTCCTCACAGTTGCACTCGAAGCTTCCAATCACATTAGTGCAAGTGCCGTTTCCACAGGGATTCCCCACTGCACACTCATCAACATCTGCAAGTCCAGAAGGAAATGGTCAAAGAGGAAAGGAATGTTCTGATCAGAGAGCAAATTCCTTCGGTCTGCATTCAAACTAATTCAGAATGTACTGGAGTCATTTTTATACAAATGATTTAATTTAATCTTAACCTACATTTATTATTCAAGTGGATTATTATGCAAGCAGTTCTTTTAAACTCCAAGTACGTCTGGATTTAAATAAGCCTTGGATTGGATTTAAATAAGCTAACCACTAATAATTTCCAACAACATTCAGGCCGACTATAATAAAAACAGATTTGAGGAAGCAAGCTTCACTACTCTGAGCCCAGTAGAATACTTTGCATGCACTGTAGAAATCCCCTGCGGCTATGGTTCTGAAATGACCGCTTTAAAACATGATAAACATGCTTTCCCTGACTCTTACAAGTAGTTAACTAGACAAGTGGTGAACTAGACAAATACTCAGCTTAGAGAAACAGAAAAAGGTGGCTTCCTCACCAACGCAGTCCACCCCACTGTAGTTGAGTGTGTAGCCTGTAGGGCACTCGCAACGAAAGGAGCCGTCAGTGTTGATGCAGTGGCCGTTTTGACAGATGCCTGGGGCTTCCACACACTCGTTCAGATCTGACATTTTCCAGTGAATGCAGGGACAAGAAGAGAAACACTGCTCAGGTACAAATCTTTTACAAACCTCAAATCCAAAAGGTTGTGACAATATGTGAACAGCTATTTAAACCAGAAAGCAGTGATTAGTGAACGTGACCTGTAACTAAATACAGTACAACAAGGCCTTTTTGTCCTTTGCGCTTCTAAATGCATCCCATGTTTTCAGTGTGAGACAAGTCTAGACTGCAGGTAGCACCCGCATTCTCTGATTAGGCAGCTATGCTGTTGTAACATGTGGAGAATGTCACTTGCCGTTGTTATGCTGAAATAGGCATGGACGTTTCTGAAAAAGACGTCATCTAGAAGGCAGCATATATTACTCCAAAATGTGTTAATGGTGCCTGCACAGATATGCATGTTCCCCATGGGCACTTACACCCCAAACCATGACAGACCCTAACTTTTGAACTTTACCCTGGTAACAATCCCAATGGCCCTTATCTTTTTTGTCAAGGAGAAAACAGCATACTTTATATCCATAAACAACCCGAAAAGTTCACTTGTTAGAGCACAGTTGTTTCTCCACACGTTTCTCCTATCCACTTGAAATGAGCTCAAGAACAGTGAACGCTGGCGACATATCTGGATGTTGACACGCGGCTTCTACTGCACATAGTACAGTCTTAATGTGCACCTATGGACGAAAGGTGTTTTCTAACAATGGCTTATCAAAGTTCCAAAGTCCATGTGGTGATATCACTGAACAATGCCGCAGTGCCAACTGAAGTTTTGAATGTCAACAGGTATTCAGGTGTGGTTTAAGGCCTTGCCCTTTACAAAGATTCTTTGGATTCTTTTGGATAGTAGAGGGTGAAATCACTGTATCACTGCATCACTCTTGAAGGAACATTGTTCTTAAACTGTTCACTGTTTTTTTTTTTTTGGAAAGTGGGAGCAGAGACCTAGTCTTGCCCATAAAGCACCTTCCCTGACTGCTGTTTTTATACATAAGCAAGATCACAGCATCTGTTTAGGATTGTTTTGAACATTTCAGGATATTCATAGACAACTTTTTTGAAATCTATAGCAAGCAACAAGACTACAAGCATTCAGAATGAGTGTATACTTACAAAATCCAATGAATTTATTAGGGTAAAACAGTAAATTCCTTGATTTGTATTTGTTGTCTAGTTTTGGTTTAAATATAGCATTTACAAAAAATGCTTTCTGTTTTGGAATTGATGTTTGAAAGTGAGTACCCATGATATTTCTCAGAATTTCTCTTGTGGTGAGAGGTCATGGTCAAGTTCAAGTATAAGGAACAACAACAGGGATCGCTGTTTTCAAAAGACAATTGAGAAGTATGTGGCCATTCGTTCTGCACACAGCCAACCAAAGAGGTCTTTGTCCATCAGACGGAACCACCTCTAGCAGGGCTTTTGTAAAATGCATGGAATCCACTGACTCAGAGTTGCAGCTCCATCTGCTGGACAAAATTTGATTACGCTACTTTACATTACTGATTTCTTTACCTACGCTTGTGTCCCCAAATCCTTGAATAATCCCAACCCCGAAAGGACAGAGTTCCTGAAATCCAGCTGGAACGGGGAAAGAAATAACATGTGATTAGAAGCTCCGTACAAGCTGGTGACTCATGTAGCTGTGCAAAAAATGGGAAGAGGTACCATCTTGCTCTTTGGGGCAGAGCTCGCAGGGGTAACCCCAGCCTTCCTTCGGCACAGTGCTACAGCAGCACTTGGCTTTGGTGGTGTTGAAGGCCTGTGGAAGGGAGCACTTGCCGTTCTCAAAGCGGGTGAAGCAGAAGCTCTCTCTTGTGTCTGATTGAAAACAGAAAGTGCAAAATGTGTCACCTTAAACCTGGTTTAACCCCACACAGTAAATTAGAGAGGCCCAGGAGCTGCTCAAATCGTAGTTCTGTACTATGAATATTCCAGCATTTTCCATCTCTATCTGCCAGCATAAAAGGTGATTACCATGGGCAATAAGTTCGATGTTGGCTCCTGACTGAAAGCTCCAGATGCAGCAGATAAAGATTAAATATGAAAATATTTATGTATTTCTTAAAGGCCTATGCAAACTGGAATTGGAACAATAAATGCAGTGCTAAAACTACGGTTGAAAAAAAAACCCACAACCTCATTTACACAATAAAATGGTTCATTTATTTCTTTACCGTGGTGCTGAAAGGAACCATAGGTTGCCATGTCTCCAACACAAATATAGCCATTGTGTACTATCCGAAAGCTACATTGAACCTACACATGCCTTCTGAGTTTATAATGCTGATTTGTGTTAAACAATCATATATCTAAAAAAATAAAAAGATTTGTTTAAGGACTGTTTTGCCTCAGTGCATGTACCCCTCTACCATGAACGGAATACAATAAATGGATTAAAATACATTTTACGCCAAAACGTGAACACAGTCTACCATAAACCAGTGTCTTAAGCCTCAGGCAACGTACATCTAACCATTTTGTGCAACAACGTTTTGTGAGGAAGCTTTTAAAGGCTTTCGGTTCTTCAAATATCTGGTTACCACCATCGCCATTGTTAATACTTCTAACTCAGAAGGTTTGTCTAAAAACAAAAAGCTATTCATCTCAGAATCTTTTAATTACTAAAAAATCAGTTCAGAGTTCCCCCTTAAGGTCACTCAGACTTGCCACGGTGGTTCAGTGCACAGCTTAACTTCCTGCCTACTGTCAAAACAAACAAAACGTCCCTGTGTAGCTAAACGTAGGTGCTGTGCAAAATTCTGACTCCTCCTCACGTGCACCTAAAATGCTTCTAAAATGTGACTTGACTTCACTGATATCGCAGCATTGAAGCCTCAGGGAGCCTAACTCTGTGTCTTCTTTCTAATGAGGTCAATCCTGCTCTTCTGGGCTAACAATACATACGAATTGAGAAGTCCTGAGAATAACTTCCCTATGTCCACTAAAGGGCCTGTGTCTTTTACTTCTGTAAACTGGTCAGTCCCAATTTCAGTACCACATACAGAATATGTTTTACATCTTACACTGTGTTTCTTGACTTGACTAGTGACACAATTACACACAGACTCCTCCTGGACATAATGCCGGCACTAGCTGTGCTACATGTATAGTATAGTATTTCTGTGTAGTAAACAGTAGATAAATACATGTGTGTTTGAAAGATTTAAGTGTGGGACTAAGTATGAGTTTATCGTTCCTGTGAAGAAAGCTCACGCTGAAATCATTTGTTTAATTCAGAGTGACAAGTGTGCTGAATCACCATAACAGCGGCGTCCACTTTCAGAGAGCACGAAGCCTGGTTTGCACACACACTCGAAGCTGCCCGGGTTGTTGAAGCAGGAGCCAAACAGGCACATGTTGGGGTCTTCCTCGCACTCGTTCACATCTGGCAGGGTCAGAAAGTAGAGCAGCAAGCCATCACAACCAAACAGAGAGCTATTTAGACTACTCTGTCATAGAGTAAAGCTCTCCTCTGCTCTTGGTGTAAACCGAGAGGGAGAAAAAACGAGTATTTACATGACCTAGACACAGAAGCGGAGAAAGAGTCAGCTGAATGTGAACTGCAGGGAGAGGATGGATATGTCAGTGTCAAGAGTGGATGACGGAGAGCACTGGCGAAGTTGCAAAAGGCAAACAACACAAACATAAGTAAGCACATGAACACATCTTGTGTCACCGCTTGTAGGTCACCAGTGTACATACTGTTTCTGTCTGTCAACACGTTACATAAAGCGAAAAACATTCTTAACTCTAAAGTTACTACAGTTTTCCACTGGTGATTTTGGGGCATTTTTTGTTCTCTATTCATTACTGAAAATAAATGCATGAATTTCTAAATGGTATAAAAGTAGCCGTTTCAAAGTCACGTTACTAAAACACAATAAACACTTAACCTCCCTTATTTCCTAATACTGTTTATGTATTTCCAGGTCTGATACCTGGAGGAATGCAGACTACATATTGTTATGTCAGACTCTATGAATGTAGCCCACAGCTTTTACATGGCAACTTCTACTTGATGGGAAGTTGGCAATATGATTGATCTCTATTCTCATGCCATGAATTTGTTTATTACCAACGAACATTTGAGTCTGAAGTATCACTTTACAAGTAAAACACACTGATGGCAGCAATTTCTGTAAAATCAGTAACATCAAATGCCCCTGACATGTTGTGCTGGACGGCGCCCACAGGAGAATTATGGATAAGCAGCAAATAACAAAAGCAATAATGGAACAGTAACAATCTGAAGTTTCCTCACAACGAGACACAACACAGCAGTATGAGAGCAAGAGATCCACTATGCGGCCACTGTAGTTCTCACTAGAATTCGGTTTTGAAAATGACCTTATTTTCATGTTCACCTTATTTTCATGAGATTCTGTTTAGGTACAAGTTGAATTGTTGAAGATAATAAACACATTCACTCCTGTTTACTTGTAAACTGTAGCGAAAAACAAAATAAATTGACAAATTGACAGAAAAAAGGATGAAAAATCACGTTAACCACAGAATTATTTTGACAAAAAGTTAAAAAGTAAAGAGATAGAAAAGAAGGTAGGAAGATTTTGGTGTGACAGCAATGACAGGCCTAAAATAAGTCCATGCACAAGGCAATGAAATAGTGGGTAACACTTAACATTAAGTACTAACTAACATGAATACATTAACAATGGCTAACTAATGTTCAGTACACATGTAACGGCTGTCACATATAAACATACTGCTGTTATATGTTTACTTAAGATTAGTTAACCATTGTAACCACTGTTAATGTATTACTTCATGTTAGTCAGTACTTAATGTAAAGTGTTAATAGTTCTTTACATAGATGGTACAAGTTTTGCTATTTAATTTAGGCCACTTAATAGATTTTTTTTATTTGTCATTTTACATAGATTAACACTGAACATGTGAAGTAGAACAGTATATACTGGATCGATTTGAGCCGCTGAGAACACAAGCAAATGCTTCCATGAGTGTCCATACTTCAAACAATGAAATCTCTTTTCTGTAGAATATGACAGCATTCTCACTGAAATGTCATTTCAAAAGAGACGAACATGACCTGGAATTACATCTATGATTTGTTTTATAGTTGGTAAACAGTACCGGAATATTTGATGTTGCGGGCGCACCTAGTCTATAAAAATAACAAACATGCCTAATTAACCCTGCATGAACAGTACAGTAATGGTACTTCTGCCCTCAAGATATGGATGATGTCAACAATGGAATGGAAAACAGCACAGACCCTTTCTGATTCACTTCTGCTGATCAAAGCTAACCTTAACGAACAAATGAAACAAATACACTAAATTGTCTATACAAAATGACATTTGGACTACGCCATTGGAAGCATCCTGCGGAAAGTAAACAATGTAGTTCCTCTCAGCAGAGTGAGCACTAGTGTTTGGGTCATGCTGGCTGGACATTACAGGCAGAGAAAAGTGGGACACATACCTACACAGTGATCACTCTCCACAGTATATCCCTGCGGACAGAGGCAGCGAAAAGAGCCATCCAAGTTCTGGCATGTTCCCGGAGCACACGTTCCAGGTAGGATTACACACTCGTTCACATCTGGAGTCATTAAAGTTGAGAGAGAAAGTTATTTTGAAACATCCAAATACTGATGAGAAGTAAAGTGATTTATAAAACAATGGAAAAGACATATCAATAAAAAAAACACACCAACGCAGTTCTTCCCATCCAGGGCAAGCTCATAGCCTTCGTCACACAGGCACTGGAAGGAGCCTGCAGTGTTGATGCACTGGCCGTTTCTGCACAGCTGACCGTACTGACCCGAACACTCATCAATATCTGCCAACAGTCAGCAGCACAAACAGGGCACTGTAATAATTTGGTAATACACTGTAACTTTAAATTATTAGAAAGATAATTTAACATACCATTGATATCTATCAGACAACAAAGATGGAAAAACACTTAAAAAAATACTTAATTTCTAGTTAATAATAGACATTATAGACGTTTTTCATGAGACATTTGTGAGATAAGATATAAACTGATCCTCTTAAATAAGGAACGGGAAATGCAAAACAAATAACTGAAAAAATAGAGGGAACGTTACACAGAAAACTGGACTCACAACAACCATACAAGACCTGGTAGACCACAAAACTGTCAATATCAGATATCTAGTACTTATAGCTTTCATCTTTGAGAGACAGAAGAAAATCAAGCTCCACTCTTCCTTAAGGTCTGAAAACATTCACATCTGTTTCTGTCCATCCTACCACTGTAAGAACTAACACGATGAGTCTGTATGTGTAGCTGTACAAGATGTTGTTATTGAGAAAAATAAAGAAATAGAGAAAAAAAAACAGAACACCAAAACTGGAGATCTGAGATGTGGAGTAAAGTTTGATGGACTGATGAGTCTAAATTTGTAACTGGGATTACAGTGATTGAGAGAAGCAGAAGTTCAAACCAACTTCTACGACTGAACTTTGGAAGAGTAAACGCTCCAAACAAAATGCTACTGTATTTATTTGCTGAATTTATGTGTACATTTCTGTTAAATATGCATGCCAGGTGTCTGTCCCCCGGGGCTCCAATGACAGCTGCGACAGGTGGTGCCTGAGCCCCACATGCTGACACCACCCACGAGAGATGGCAGGGAGGAAGTCATTAGCCACAAGGAACAGCAGGAGGAGGCTGACAGCCATGAGAGACAGTGGAAGACAATGACAGCCACAAGTGACTTGAGAATGGCATTTGCGCCTTGAGCCCCGCCCACTATTTCTCAGTGAACTATACTGACATACCAAAAGTCATGGGCTAGCAGTATGGAAGGGTTCATGTGTGGCACAGACCTGTGAAGCCATGGACTCCAGTTGTCAACAAGGCACTGTTCAGCCTGGTGGTGGTTCCATACTGGTATGGGGTGTGTTCTCATGGCATGGCTTGGATCCACTGGATCACCTAAACGCGTTATTGACCGGTGCCTGTTACGTTTCACTGCTTGATCGCCATTTGGAGCCTTTAATGGACTTCATGTACCTCCACAATGATGAGATATTCCAGCAGGATAATGCACCGTGCCATCGGGTTCAAGTTGTCCAAAACTGGTTTAAGGAGCATTCTGGAGAGTTAATGGTGTGGCCTGCACATTAGTCCAACTGAGGCATTTTACTATCGTGCTTCGTTCAAACACCATAATTCACATCGCCTTGCTTTGAGCGCACTGGCTAGTGTTCAACCTCACTAGATAAGACTTCAACACACCCATGACTTTTGGTACGTGAGTGTATGTTATGCCTGATGTTGGATCCCAGTGGCTGAGCAGCAAAGTGGGGGCAGCAGTGAAAGTAAAACAGGAGGGAGAGCGAGCACTGAAAAAATTGAGATCTTGGCAAGCAAACCTTATTTTGTATCTAGTGGTTATATTTTTCATTCTAAGATTGTTGCAGGCTTTTTAGAAGATTATTTAACTTACATCCAGACATTTCCTATTTGTTTTGAATCATTTTAGTAAAACGCTATATTGTAAAACTATATATTATATATACGCTATATATTGTAAAACGTTATACTGGCAGATAATTGTCCTAAATTTAAGAGACATGCTTGCAACAAGCCAAATTAAATGTCTGGAAATAGGCTAAATCATCTTAAAACCACCCTACAACAATCTTAAAATAAGACTTTCTAAATATATCTACTACATATAATATATATAAATATATAACTACATATAAGATCACTTTACTCGCCAAGACACATTTTTGCAGGAAGCTCTGTTTCCTTCTTGGCTCAGTTGCTTGCCCCTTAATGAGAGTCACCTGATGCTGATTTGCTTCGGCAGCGTGGGTACCCTTAAAAAGAGCTGAGTGGAAAGAGAAAGAGAGACAGAAAGAGAAAAAGAGAGAAAGAGAGAAAGAGAGAGCGAGGGAGAGAGAGAGAGAGAGAGAGAGAGAGAGAGAGAGAGAGAGAGAGAG
>CM067490.1:4115804-4134733 GCA_034552555.1 Semaprochilodus insignis | reverse complement strand
GAGAGAGAGAGAGAGAGAGAGAGAGAGAGAGAGAGAGAGAGGGAAGAGGGAGGAGGAGGAGGAGGAGGAGGAGGAGGGGAGGAAAAAAGAAAGGGACAAGCAGCAGGTGGCAAGAAAAAGACTGACAAGCTGCAAAGTCTGTATGTGAGAAGAGGGACTGAAATGACAAGATAGAGGCCACTGAAAAGCGGTCAGCTCTCAGTTTTGATGTTGATTTTTGGTGAGTATAAAATATACAACACAAAACATTAATGTGAACATTTCGATTCTCTCTCAGAGAGATGTGTGTGCTGGCAGGTTCCATCTTTTCACATAAATCTTTTCCGCCAAACTTCATAAAACTACATATTGTATAAAACAGAGGGACTCAAACTAACTTAGTGGCCTGAGTGCCTGTATGAGAGTCACTGCAATGAAAACAGGTTGTCTTACCTGTGCATTGGTTATTAAGCATGAGCTCAAAGCCAGGGTAGCAGAGACAGTTGTAGGAGCCCACAGTGTTTTTACATGTGCCGTTACTACAGGGCTGGCGTACACACTCATCAATGTCTGCAGACAGGAGACAAGAAATCAGTAATGGACTAACACTGAGAAGATATAAGTTTTGCAAGACATAGATTTTGAAATAATATCTGTGAAGTGAAGATCTATCACTGTTGCATTTCAACCCCCCTTTACGTTAATTTAATACTTCATTAGAAATTAAGAAGGTAAACATACATACAACATAGATCCAAGTAAAAGCCCAGTTAAAGTCACCCTCCCAACCCTTGAGAGTATTTGTTACCCATGCACATCTTGCGATTGGGGGTTGCCTTGAAGCCGGTGTGGCAGGTACACATGTAGCCTCCTTGGATGTCCACACACTCGCCATGACTGCAGAGGTTGGGGTTTTCCAAACACTCATTGCGGTCTGCCCATCAGCATTTGTGTGTATGTGTGTTTTGGGAGAGAAAGTAAGACAAAAGTTGCCAAAGTGCACATCAGCAGGCGACACTGGGAAAACAAGGTGCTGGCATCACCAGACCGACTCTGCTACGAGAGACTAGACAAAAGTCTGCTCTCGCATATATGAAAATGTTTTTACTGAACTACAGGACATGCCAGCAGGATGACACTACAGGTCAAACTTTGTGTCCCATTTTCCATTCTTCATTCAGCTACACATCAGTTTTATAGTAGTGGCCTAGATTAATGACTGAGCTACAATACATCACAGTATTTCTAATGCAATGTGATGTGCAACATAAAAATGTCTTCACGCATTGTAATGGCTACATCTGAACAAACAATAGGAGCAGGTCATTAGTCCAGAGTTTGGCTCACCTATACAGGCCCCGATGGGTGATAGCTTGAAGCCTGCTGAGCACTCACAGCGATAGCTGCCTGGACTGTTGATGCAGTCTGCATTCCTCTGGCATAAGATCTCTGAACTGCTACACTCATCGATGTCTGCACACAGACACAGACACACACACACACGGAAAAAAAAAACATTTAATTTAGATTACACTGAAAAAGTGATAGGGGAGAGCTAGGCAATACCAATTAACCATCAATCATTAATCCAAAGAAATATTTTACATTTCTTCTACAAATAAAAACACGTGGTTTCCAGCTCTCAGGTCTAATAAACTGTTCAGCTGAACACATTGTGAATCCAAAACTGCTAGCCCTATTAGTGGGGTTAACTGTAATAGGCTGATGGGTTAGCTGTAACTAAAAAAGCTTCTAAATTGATCCACAACACAACAAATTAAAAAAGTCCTGCGCTGTTTGACCAAAGGCTTTTGTATGCAGCATATAAGTATGATTAGTGTGGCAAATTTATTTTTAAATTAAGCAAAAGAACTATTAGACCAATAAAACTGAAATGTATTTATTTATATGGCATCTATGAATCATTTTAAATTTAATCTGTGCATAAGAAACACAAAACAAAATTTATTTTACTATTTTAATTTTTTTTTTTTTTGCTTATGGATTTCTTTCATTGTGTAGTATAGGAGACCTGTTTGTAACAGTGGGTTACAATTAACTCCTCATCAGGCTTTAATTTAACCAGACTAGCTGTCAATGTACGTTATTTGTATTAGCTTCAAATAGCTATATCATGGCCGTATACACACACAACTCAGTGATCAGAAAACACTTATGATGAAAAAACTTTTATGGTCCACAAACAATTTTCAGGATTAATCTAGCTAAATATTTGATTGCTGTCTAAATTCATAGAAGACACTGGAAAGAAGACTGAAAGCATGTTCTACATTAACCTGTTTAACTATATGTCCTTATTACATTTTATGTTACATACTTTATTGGTCCTACAAGGAAAATTGGTCATTTTGCTGCCCAGTCTAGCAGATGCATGGGTGCAGTCAGGTTGGGGGGGTTGAGGGCTAGGGGGCGGTGTGGTAAATTGCTGTGCACAAGAGTACAACCAGGATACTTTTGTTATTTGTGGGATTTGAACCTGCGAGCATCCGGTTACTGGCTCACCTCTGTAAATGTGTACATCATTTTCACATGAAGAAAATTCTGTTTTTCAGTTTATTTATTCATGGCAATATTTATTCATGGCAATATTTATTCATGGCGATATTTTATTCATATGCAAATAATGTGCACATTGGAATCAAGTAAATTTAATTAAATTTAGTATTACTCAACATATTACTTAATAACTAAAACAAGGTAAAACTGGGATTAAACCAGATTAATCTCCATTAAAACTCTATAGGATTCTACAGCAAATAATAAACAAAATTCCACTTTCCTCAAAAATAGCAGTTTAATGTCACCAAACACGTGGGTGTTTTTTGCATGGTTTACTGATCTCTAATTAGCTTCTACAGTGGTTATTCCTGCAGTTTAATTCCGCTTTCTCGGGTTGGATCAACATCACCCCCCACTTTTGTGTTGGGCTCTTGGAGATACTCCACTGCTCTAACTGTGTAAACTCAAGCTTTCCTTTTGAGCCCGAACCAGGGACTGCTGCATATTATCTGGAGACACTTGAAAGTGGAAACTGGTAGTGTTCCCCACCACCTTGGTTAAGATGCAACCACACGGTGGATGGGAGAGGATATTGGGTTGCGGTGTTGTGAGCAAAAGCTAAATGCAGCTCGACAGGGCATGAAGTGCTGTAATGCTGTTCGAGCTGGGGGACAGGGTAAAACACCAACAGGCAGTGAGCTAACATTTGGAAAAGAGCAAAAAAGGGCTAAAACTGTGCTGTACTCCATAACCACCAACCACTAACCCTTATCATTATGAGGCTACAGCCTATCACACACTGAGGCTACAACATCTAAACCGAAGTTTATGTAGAACAGATGCGAAGTGGCAGCAGACTACTGAGTACAGAAGCATTTGATGAATATTAATCAACAGTTTCAGACATTTATGGGAGCTCTAAAACAAACATCTGGTCTCATTTGTGAACAGAAAAAGACATATTTCATTTTATGGCAAAGCACTAGAGCTTCACCTCGCTGTAAATAGAGCATTATGAGCTTATATAATTACAGCAACAAGAGTTAAGTGGGGCTACAAACCTTCACATATGAGAAGCACATCATTATAGCTAAAACCTCTGGGACATTCACAGCGAAAGCTTCCAATCTGGTTAATGCACACACCGCTGGCACAGATTCCTGGGATCTCCCTACATTCATCAATATCTGAAGGAAAGACAACCAATTAAACACCAGTATGTGACACTGTCTCAGGACATTGATGGAGCGTTCCATAAAAAGGCTGTTTCTTACCTACTGGCTTCCCAGTTTCAATGTCAATCTCAAACCCAGGTACAATATTTCCACAAAGAACGTGAAAACCCTCTGAAGACAAAACAAGAAAATGACAGGACAATGAGGTTTTCATGAATCAAGTGTTTCTGCATGTGTCTGTAATATCTGCCACTCCAGGCTCACCAGTGCCTGGTCTAGGGCATTCCTGGCAGGGTTTGTTCCAGGCTTTGCCCATGTTGTACGCACAGCAGCAGATCCGGTGTGTGATGTTGAAGGCCAACTCATTCTCGCAGGTGGTGCCATTGTAGTTGCGAAAGCACAGGCTTTTTCTCATATCTACGAAAACACAACAACGTGAACTTGTGTACTCAGAAGTAAGGATAAAGCCAAAGCACAATGTGATGATAACAAGACACAAACATCTAAATCTAATATACAGTACTACACAATACTAAAGAACCTGTTGTAGTCTGCAAAATATAGCACTGATGTGTGGAGCAGCTGCTGGACCATAAAATGCTGGGTCATAAACACCCAACATTTTTCAACTCAGTACAAATAGCAATGCCTTTTCCACATACCCATGCAGTTATTGCCTCCATTCACTTGCATATACTCTTGAGGACAGACGCAGGTGTAGTTGCCCAGTGTGTTGTAGCATGTCCCTGGACCACAAATCCCAGGATTCACCACACACTCATCAATATCTGAAACAGCAAATATACTGGAGTGAAACCTCTCCGGAGTAAGTAATGTTAATAACTCCCTCAGGGATTGAATGCTACGTTAGCACCAAGCCAGCCATGGTATATAACATTTCATTCCAAGCTCCAGCTTAAAGGGCACCTACTATGCTTTTACGTTTTTTACTTTTCTCAGCTGCCGGAGACGGCTCGCCGGAATTTCAGCCCTTTTCTCTGTTACAAGGAGACGTCATCTCGTAACACAATCCTTGTTGCTCACGTACTGGCAAACCTGGTCCACCTTCACACAGCACACAGGGAGCTAAAAATTACTTTTAGGATGGGATTCTGGCTCTCACTGAGACAGCAGAACACCATTGTAAGTACAGCCACAGCGATGTGTGGGCTTGTAGCAGGACAGTGTGCTGGCGGTTAACCAATCAGAACAGAGTGGGCGGGCTGACAAATCACGGCACACAAATCAGGGAGGAGGAGCTTAAAGACACAGGAGCTCTAACAGAGTGTTTTAGTCAGAGGGTGTCTAAATACAAATGTGCAGTATGAGAAAATACTGTGTTTGGGAAAACTGAAACTCGTAAATCTGTTATAGTAGACCCAAAAACCTAATTATGAACACTCCCAATGAGCATAAAGGTCCCCTTTAAACTTGGACATTTGACATTTGTTACTGGCATTTATTTTTGTAACTCCAATATTACTGGAGAAGTCTGTTAGCTATCTGACAAGCTGCTGAGCCTGCTCTAATAAGAGTAGAATATATTAGTTTTAGAGTGTAGATCAGATACAGAGAGCCTGGTGAAAGCTTTCAGAAATATCCTATTATTATAAAAATGGTAATTCGGAAAATCAGTGTTGATAAGTACTTTCCTGTGACTGGGATATTATCAAGTAATAGGACATGGCAGGAAGCATTTTCACAAAAATAATATCATTGCTCTAATTTGACCAGAGAGCTAACAGATTGGATAAAGGGGAGTATAAAAACTAATGACAAAAACAATATATGGAATACATATTACAAACAACATATAAAACATTACTAATAGTTATTGTTAGGACAGGGTAGAGTGGGGGTCACGTTTACATTTGGGCATCTGCCTCAGCGTTTAACGAAATGTGAACAGGGGACCGATCTGGGACTTCTACTTAAGTTTGCATTTGAAAACCATAAAGATAATTATTAGTTTATCTGGCATTCAGTTGGCAAATTACATGCCAAAAAGCATGTTTCGGTTTCTAGCTCAGGCACCACAACGACCGTATTGCACCTCTGCTGATTAACTGAATAAATAACCAGTTTAGATGAACATAAACATAAATGAAAGTTTGCACAGAACAGTTTAACACCTAGATCTTACGGAGCTTGGCTGTCTCTCACTCACTCACCCTCGCAGATGCGGCTGTCTATATTGAGGTAATAGCCAGACGGGCAGTCGCACTGGAAGCTGCCGAAGGTGTTGACACAGTTTCCACCCTGGCACAACCCAGGAAGCTCCTGGCACTCGTCGATGTCTGAGAAGAAAAGGAGACAAATCAACATCCTTCAGACCCTGCAGACATGCGTGCCAACAACTTTCAGGCTTGTTCAGGCATTCCAAATGTGGAGTCTTACTACTCATGTTCTTAACTTCTAGTTCTCCTCTGGGTTTAAATATTAATGTTGTTTTGCATGCAACAGGAGATGACTATTACAGTGGCCGAGAAGTGCAAAGCAAATTTCATTTGTTTCAATGAAACTTACATTTCAGAAAACAAAACTACAACAGTAAAAACAAATTTACAAGATGTGAAACACACGTAACGAAACACTTTAACAAACTGCGAATTCTGACGGAAAGGGGCGGGTCTAACACACAGGGAGTGCTTGTTGCGGACCCTTGTCAATCAAACTGTTTGGCGGTGGTAGAGTGGGTGGAGTTTGGGATGGTGACGACGCTAAAGCATGTTTTGTCCATTTTGTGGCACGTGTTTTATCCAGCTGGCACGCTTCTGTTTTTCCTGTGGAAGGTCTTTAGAGTTTTTAAAAGAACAGACACTCTACCACCGCGAAAGAGTTTGATTGANTTTGCACTTCTCGGCCACTGTAGACTATGCTACAACAGGCTAAGCAGTTCATATCTGTAAATAACTATGTGCATTAAGGCAATATAATCATTAAATGTGATGATTTATGCTTCCAGCACTAACGATGCTGTGAAAAATCAATACAACTGCTAAAAGTCTTTAAGGACTTTCAGTGTAACTACGTCAAATTAAGAGTCCAAAAGATCATGGTGTCTAACTTGGTTGAAGCAAAATCCCGTGCAAAGTTCAGATGTGTAGAAGTTCACCTTCCAGAATGATGGTAATCGGGTTGGGCCTGAATCCCTCTCCTCCAGGGCACAGTGTGTTATAGTCCGCTGCAAACACAGATTACTTCTCACTCTTAGATCACTGAAACAAGCTGAGAATTTAGCCAAAAAGGCAGATTCTAAAATTTCAATCTATATCACTTTTGTGTTTATAAGTCGAAATGGACTTACTTTTGTTCAACATTTAAGCAGAAAAATAATTTGGAAATGAAGACCAAAGATGTACGATCAATGCTAATGTAATTCATTGTGGAATGAGCAATTATGTATTGACGTCACTGCATGTAAATAATGAAGCAAAACAACAGTGACTTCTTCTAATGGATATCTTAAAAGATGACTGATAGAAGTGGGGATTAACGAGGCTCACACGTGTTGACAGGCGGGCAGGGTTCACAGGGGTTTCCCCAGGCTCGGCCCAGAGAGCAGCAGCAAGAGGAACGGCTGACCCCAACACCAACCTCCACACTGCAGGCCAGGCCACCACGGCCACGGGTCACCACCTCCAGGAAACAACTCCCTACACGTGGGTCTGAGACAGGAGCAAAGAGGGCCATACAAACATGGCTTACAATTTCTACACAATCTACATCCAATAACAACAGCGTTAAATATTATACTCACCAACACAACCGACTCCAGTTGGATTGAGCTCGAAGTCTGGCGGGCAGTTACATTCATAAGAGCCTGGTGTATTTACACAGTGGCCGTTCACACAGTTTATTGGGTCTAAGCATTCATCGACATCTACAGAGAATCAGACACAAAGAAGAGCCTAACTGAGTAATCCAACACAACGTGACGGAGAAATGAACATATAGGAGCTTTACACGTCTCTGTTCTCTGCAGCGCTGTAAGTGAAGAGTAGGGATATAACAATGAACTGATCTGTTTTGACGCATCAACCAAATAGCAAATGGTCTGGTATCATTGATTTCATGCATTAAGACTGATGCACACATGCTTCCATTTACGAGTTAAAGGAGCAGTGTGTGAAGTCTAGTAGGAGGTGATCAATTAGCAGAAATGAAATATAATATGCAAAACTGTTTTCATTATTGTATTGTATAAACCTGTAGCTACAAAACATGTTTCTGTTAGCTTAGAATGAGCACTAAAGGGGTCCTAGCTTATCAGGGGAGTCCATACTGAATGAAATTTAAAAGCACAATAATACCTTTGAGACACATGAAGAAGCAAAACAAAATAACAGACACTGAGGCCACCATAGTCCTAAGGAAAGGAGGGGTAGGCAGGAGGATTCAGTAGCAATATGCAATCTGCCTGCTAGAAGTTTACACACTGCTCCTTTAAAACTACATTTGTTTATTAGCCTAGTTTATTTATCATAGCATAAACATTACATTCCTTTAACTGTTTCTACCTAGAAACTGCTAGCATGCTGCACAGAGGCACACACGTAAGTGACAGCTCGAGATACGCTGTTGAAGCCGGTGACTTTATTGTGTGCATATTCATTGTGTCATTTTAAACAACTGTAGAACTTAAGCATAATGCATTGTGGCAAAATTTGAGGTATCAAAAATCATAAAAGAATCGACGATGGGTTGCATTCTGATGAAACTTTTGATTTACACCCTTTGGGAATATCGTGTGTGTACATATTGTGTATGTGCGTTTGTGTGTGTGCGTTTAGGTAACACATGTACCTGTGCAGTTGCCCCCTGATCTGGTTAGTTCATAGCCCTCGTCACAGATGCAGCGGAACGTTCCAGGGAGATTTTTACATAAACCAAATAAACAGACATCCTGGCTGGAGCACTCATCGACATCTGCAACACATGACAGATTGGCATTAACAATGCCAATACTAGTTACAACTAAACTTGTGTGGTTTGAGTTGCTACCTGTAGAAAAGAGAAGAACCAACATCCGCTGTAGAAAATTCCAAAGTGTGGAAAATACCACAGACACAATGTTTAGAGATGCTGAACATACACCACCACTCAAAATGTCATTTTTGTTACAGCAATAACTGAATGGAAATACAAATACTGAAAAGGTTTCTTTGATGTTTTATTATAATAATTAAAGTTTTTATGAAAGAACATTTTGCAGTGTAAATAATAAACATTAATACATACTGCAATCACCTATTTTTGGGAGTCATGTCTGCCTCAAGCCTCATTTTAAATTTTTTAAAAGTTCATCATTCTGGACACAACTGAATTTTCTGAATATCTGTATTATTGATGTATTTAGTTTTTAAAGCTTTCTACTAATTGATTGTGATTATACAGCTTGTAATTACAGAATTTGTACATCATTTCCAACTAATAACCTATATAATAGGTAAGCTGCACAGGATTAGCATTATTAATTAATCTGTTTATTTACCTTAACTTAAACTACCTAACTAAATTCTGAATGATAGTTTATAAAGTCCAATAAAACTCATTTTTATGAAATCAGTAACAGAAAAAATTCCTGGATGCAGTAGATGTGCTTGTGTGTAGAAAAGGTCACCTTGGCAGGATCTCCTATCGGGGGCAGGAGTGAAGCCCATCTCACATTCACAGCGGTAGCCCCCTGGGGTGTTCAGGCACTGGCCATTTTCACACAGCTGAGCGTTTTCAGCACACTCGTCTATGTCTGAATGAAATTTCAGAAATGACCAGTTAGTGCAGCAAGTTAGTTATAGTCTTCGTGCCGTTGTGCCTCAGTGATACACAAATAAAGAGCTACCTGTTTAACACTCCCAGTTTTACCTCTCTATGTGTTCCTCTGGTTGTCTTACCTGAGCAGGTGAAGCCATCTCCTTTGAAGCCCTCTGAGCAAGCACAGCGGAAGGAGCCTGGCGTGTTCAAGCATTTAGCACTGGGGCTACACTGGTGTGTCCCGTTGGTGCATTCATCCAAGTCTAGGAGTGAAAAACATGACAGGTTACAGCTCTCACTGCGTATGTCTTTTAGCTACACAGTGTTTTCCTATGGGCGAACAGTCACATGCAAAACATCCCTGGTCAAATGACCTGTTCTGTTGAGTTCAATTCAAGATTCAAGATTCAAGCGTTTATTGTCATATGCACAGAGAAACAGGTGGTTGCACTGTACAATGAAATTCTTACTCTGCACTAGCTCCCGGACTTCAAGTACTAACAATTACAATATAAGTACTAAGTACTAAATAAGAAAGAAAAGTATAATAAGAAAAAATACATATACAAGACAAAATAACAATACAATACAAAATACAAAATGAAGCTAACACAACAACTACAGGGCTCAGTTTAGCATATTGGGGAAGAAAAATAAAACATAAATCATTCACACTGCAGTAAATTATATCTTGGCAAGTAAAGTGATTTTATATCTAGTTGATCGATTTTAGCTCATTTGAAGATTACTTAATATTTGCAGGCATTTTTTACTTGTTTTGAGTGATTTTAGCAAGTCAAATTTTCTCCCTATATTGGTAAATAATTTGGTTTGTTTTAACCCCTTTTTTAAAAAAAGTAAAATTATTGGCCAATATTATAAGAACATCTGGCTTAATAAAAATCACTTAAAACAAGTAAAACATGTTTGGAAATCAGTTAAATAAACGTATGATACACCTGCAACAATCTTTAAATGTGAAATATAAGATTTATCCCCTAGACTTTTCATTTTCATGGCTCATCAATGTGATGCTTCTTCGATTATTCAAGCTTTTTTTCATGAACATGATACTATGACAGTGATGTGATGAGTACTGTAAAACCACATCAACGCTGCAATTTTGTTCATATAGTTCATATAGTAAACATGCTCTATAAATCAACAGATTCTACCTCAAAAGTCCACTTTGCTCTCTCTCTCTCTCTGTTGCTGAGACTTTAACTCCTGGTTGAAACTTCAGTAGAATTACTGCAGGTATTACTTACCAACACATTTCACTCCACTGCCTATCCATCCCTCTCTGCAGGAGCAGCGGAAGCTTCCAGGGGTGTTGACACAAGTGGCATGCATGTCACAGTTGTGGGCATCAATCTTACACTCATCAACATCTGCCAAAGAAATCGAATGAGCCACATGACTTATCTGTCGGACATCACCATAATGCCTCAGACACTTACTAATCTAAGGTATGATCTATAACCTTCCAATGTACAGTATTAAGGCTTCATATCTGTAGAATACACCTGAAACAGTTTAGCAGTTTCTTGTCACTCAAAAGTACAGATACACTCAGAAACACCTATAAAAAACATATACCATTTTATAAACATCACCATTTCAGTTCAAAGCTATAGCCATGCGGTGTAAGGTTTACTTCTCCTAATAGCAAAGGGTTTAATATACTATATGCACTAAATGGATTTCAGATATTTCACTTTTTATGGGCCATAATATCATCAAAAACTTCCCAGTAATGGTTCCTTCTGCAATTGCAGAAAATCATTATTATAGAAAATTCAATGACTTGAACTATCATCTCTATTTCATCAGTGCTTTAACCTTTCACACATACATCTCAGCTCTACACAATGTCAGGTAACTTTAACTAATCTCACACATGCATATCTCACCTGTGCAGCCTGTTGAGCCTTTCTTTACAGAGTATCCAACGGCACAGTGGCAGATAAAGGAGCCCTTGGTGTTCTCACACTCTCCAAACATGCAGATGTTGGCATTGAGCTCACACTCATTCACATCTGGAAGAAGCACACGAAAGCATGCAGTGATCCTCCTCCAAGTCCCCACGTCAAGACACTCGGTAGGAAAAATGAAACCCTGGCTAAGTATGGCTGACAGATGCTGATGGGAGAGCCTGCTGATCTCGGGTCACTGTATTATAGTCTGACGACAGTGTTGACGGGGGGAATGTACAGCAAAACAGTAGAGGGCATAACCGAGGTTAGACTGTGTAGAAGATGTGCCACCTTAATAAGCACATAAATAAAATTAATAAAGTCTAGAACAGAGATTTTTAACTGCGAGTCTCGAGTCCAGTTTCCAGTCCTGGATTTTGTCCTCACTGGTAGTTATTTCAAACAGCTGAAGTAACTGAATGGTCACATTGTGTCATATCTACCAGTGATTACAAAATCAATGAATGGAACGTGGATTAAAGGTCTCGAGTTGCTGACCTCAGGGATAGACTGGTTTAATTCACTATCAAGTCACTATGTCCCAAGTTTTTTTGTCTACTGTTGTACCCAAATTTTGCTTTGGGACTCATTCTCTCTCTTTGTTTTTTTTCCTTATTTCTTGCTGCCTTTATTTATGTCTAATCTTTTAATTAGTTATGGCATTAAACAGATGAAAGTGCCTTCAAACCCAACATGACATTTACCTATACATGTTTTTGTGTCCATCACAGATGTAAATCCATCAAAGCAAAGACAGTGGTACTCTCCAGGGACGTTAGTACACTGACCACCATCACATATATCAGGCTCTTCCTCACATTCATCCACATCTGGTGGGGGAGAGACAGAAAGACAGGAAGAGAAAGGGAGAGAGAGAGAGAAAACAAGAAACAGAGAGAGGGAGAAACAGCTGTTCAGCAGCTCTTTACCTTTACACCATTAAATTCAGGTCCATGTTTGAACTTTTGTTTGAAGTGTGTGTGTGTGTGTGTGTGTGTGTGTGTGTGTGTGTGTGTGTGTGCACATTACCTGTACACATTCCAGAATGCACCTTCTTCAACCTTTCACATTCTCCTATCATGATTCACATGCTATGAATCCCTGTGGTTATGGCACCTTTAACTCATGCTGACGTGTCCAGGGAGCAGAGGTAGTTCAGTGGAGGTTTACAGAGCAGAACAGTCTCTGCTGGCTGTGTGTGGAGTGTGGATAGTGCTGGTCTGTGTCAGTGGTGTTTAACCTCAACCTCCTCCATGTTTTACCTGGTCTTGCACACCTGTTTTGGCTCAATAATTAAGGCTTGTAATTATGAGATGGCAAAATATCGATTCTTCCTTTCCAATACTAACAATAACAAAACTGAGCCTGTTTGAGAATCGTTCAGCAGAGCTGGGAATAATGGAGCGAACATGAACTGCTTCTGCAGGCTAGTTTCTGTTATGTGAGTGTGCACTGCTTTGCCATATATTGTTATCCAATGGTATATTCTTCCTCTTCATCTTCAACTTCTTCAACTTCTTCTTCTTGGTACCCATTCTTTGTCCGCTAACTAGTCCCACAGTTTGAGATAGTGACACCGTTCCAACTCCAAAATGTTCACCCTGATCAGAAATGGCATGCTTGTATCCAGCTTTTTGATATGATGCACTGTTTCACGTAGCAACAGATTTACCAGAATCTTTTCCTATTAAGAATGAATGGGAAAAGTTAATGTCCGTCTGCTGTACTTCTGCCGACTCAGAGATCTGCACGCGTTTCTGATACAGCGTCTCCGGGCAGACCCCCCAAGCATAAATTTAATTTTGGTTCAACCCCTAGTCGTCTGTTTGACATTTTTTTCACCCCAACCCCCCTCCCCCAAACTCTCTGGACAGGCCGTCAATCCATCTTTAGCAGTATTAGCGTTAGTGATTTTTAATTTACAAAAAGAAAACTAACTGGCTCTGGTTTGTTCAGAGCGAACGTAGGTAGTGATAGTGACACGCCTTCCAATAAGATAGCTATGTGATTGGCTATTTCTTTTTATTTAAATTACTTTTTAAATAAAAAAGCTTTACTGGATTGTCCTCACACTTTCCAGTTGTACAGATTTGTTTAGCTTTTAGAGAGTAATGCAGAAGTAAAGAGGTGAGTAATGAGGTTATGTATTACAGGAAATAATAATTACAGTAATCCTATTAAAGTCTGAGAGAAGTACTTAGTAATGTGAATGTTTTCAGCAGCTACTCCAACTCTGTCACTCAATACAGACACGATCAGTTTTATTAGTTTTTTTTAATTAAAAACTGTTACATTTTTCACACTGGTCCCAAATACTTCTGTCTGCCTCCAGGACCGAGTTTGGGCTTATCTGGGGGAGGGGATCATTATCACTGGTCTGCTTTAATACACAAGAACTCCATCAGAATTCTGGCTCAGTTCAACAGTTTGATTACTTTCTTTGGATGCAAACAAAGAAACTTGAAGAACAGCGTTTCGTTTACAGCCAGCTTTTCGTTTTCCTGCCATCGCAAAACTTGAAAAAGGGAGTAAAACAAAATGAACCAATCACACAACCCCACACACAGCACCGGGAGCAGCAGACGCACCAGAGTTTGCTGAAAGTGAACCCCGGACCAACGATTTCAGGAGCACACAAAATTCCTGCACAAACAGCTGATGATTTCTGGCATGAATTTGCAATGCAGTACTTGTGTTCTTTTATATGGCAGCCTGTATGTATTTGCATGTATCCTTGCATGTATTTGAATTATCGTACTGATGAACATATGAAGCTACACATTTTCAGTTCCCATTTACAGTGACTACAGGTACTGCAGGACATTACCTGTACAGGTTCTCTGATCTGGCATCAGTGCATAGCCCCGTCCACAGCTGCAGGAGTAGCTGCCTTCTGAGTTAGTGCAGAACAGATCACAGCCTCCATTCTCAATGGTGCACTCGTCTATGTCTGAGATACAGGACAGTTGGCAGAACCGACACAGAGTCAGACTCCATGGATGGGTAGTTCATGATGTAATTCTGTGATACTTTTGGTATCACCTGTAATCACTGACATGGTGAGCATGCATAGATAACGTGTATAAGTCACATACTATACACAAAAGAAGGATTCATTTCTTGATTAATACCATTTAAATGCTACAGAAGTAAACAAAAAATAAACTAAATAAAAGAGTGAATAATGTTTACAATGTAAACAACTCTTCTTCACACGCGGCCCGATGTCAGTATTACAATGGCTGTTGAGCTCTGAGCGTGCTTCAGTGTAGAGGCTTTACCTGTACATCCTTTTCTGTCAGGGGTCGACTGGTATCCAGAGAGACAGGAGCAGTGATAAGTGCCAGCCACATTCACACACTCGCCGTTCTTACACAGAGTGGAGCTCAGCTCACACTCGTTTACATCTGTAACACACACACACACACACACACACACACACGTTACACATACACATTCCTACAAGCAAGCTGTGAAATACAGGGAGCCCTGAGGGGTCCTGGACCCACTGATTAACGTTTTGGACCCCCCTGAATGTCTCACAATCATATTTCTGGTGGGGTCCCTGATAATTAACATATTATGATATTATGCTGTCATTGTTCAGCTACTTTATATTCTTGGCAGACTAGAGATGCAGCACTGATCTGCATCAGGGTGAAGTTGTAGCAAATTGGCCTACCCAGTTCATCCTTCATAGGCTTGCTACTGTTACTAAGCCCAAGATAACTCTGCAATACTTACCGTAGTAAATCTGAAAAATTCCCCAATTTTCCCGAATGTTTGGTAAAAAGAGTAAATTCATTTGGATTGCTCAAACGGAAGACAATCAGAGAACACGTGTAAGATCTCAATTCATGTGTGGAAGAGCTCATTGTTACAAAACTAGAAAAGAACATTTTCAGAAGAAGAATTGTTAACCCAAACATTTTGTTTTCATTGCCACCAGCACTACTACAATGAGTGAGGTAGCAGCCAGCCAGCACTGGGGTAGTCAGTTAATATGGGCCCCCCAAATACTAGGGGGTATTTCACACACTGCCTATAAGAAGTCAAGTCAAGGTTTATTTATATAGCACCTTTTACAACACCTTTGTGCTGTCACAAAGCAGCTTTACAGAGAATCTAGGTCCAAGCCCCCAGTGAGCAAGCCAAGGCCTATCGGCTCATACTGAGCTCCACTGGCTTAATCCATTAGGGATTCTTTAAAGCTTGAGGAGCTTTTATAGTAGGAGACAGTATCCTTTCTTAGGAGAAGCTCAAACCAAAGTTTATGGCTCAGTCAAGTATAAGGTGGTCTCTGATTTTTGTACTTTATGTACTTTATGTAACCATTGCCTTTACTTAAGAACCCTTGCGGAACCCTTTTGTATAGGCATGGACATGTAAAGAAGGCATACGCCTACAAAGACTCAGAGAGCAGTGTGAGTGTGGGTTTGTTCATGTTCCTACCTTCACAAGCATCTCCATCAGTGGATAGCTGG
Source organism: Semaprochilodus insignis (assembly GCA_034552555.1). Classification (NCBI taxonomy): domain Eukaryota; kingdom Metazoa; phylum Chordata; class Actinopteri; order Characiformes; family Prochilodontidae; genus Semaprochilodus; species Semaprochilodus insignis. The sequence continues at coordinate 4,118,845 of CM067490.1, read as the reverse complement.
TGGCCAGGTGGGCACAGACACTGGTAACTCCCTTCAGTGTTCTCACAGGAGCCTCCTCGACACAGTCCAGGGTTCCTCTCACACTCATCAATATCTGCAACATGCACATGTACACAGATGCACAAATACACACAGGCAAAACAGTAAAACACACTCATAGTAAATACTTGGCAAGCTTGGCTAATAAAACTGTCATAGATTTACACAGTTGTAACTCACAGTTCTACTGACTAACGATAAATTACTTTTCCTGGTGTAGCATCAGCAAGTGTGCTGGAATGTTAAAGCCTGCGTTACTCACCCATACAGTTCTTCATCATCATGAAACCACTCTCATAACCCGGCAAGCAGTCACACTCAAAACTGCCTGGAGTGTTCACACACGTCCCGTGTCCACACAGATCAGGAGAGATCTTACACTCATCGATGTCTGTTCTCCCACAAACACAAACAATATGAAAGAGTTCAGAGGTCACGCGTCACACTGCGATATACACCTTAACCTTCACTTCTTCAATTTATCATTTCATTACTCACATTCTCACAGTGGTTACCACGTAACAGACAGTAGCTACCAGTGGTGTAACTCGGGTGTATTTTATATGGATATTAAGGGATCCCACCAGTCGCCTTGTTGACATTATGTATATATGGACCATTCTAAACTGTCCCACGTTAAAATAAACAGTTAAACATCTCCTGGTATTATAAGAGACAGTAATAAACGAAATATACAGTAGCAGTCAAAAGGTTTAGACAGCTAAATGGATGTGTTTGGTCATCTTAAAGACTCTACAGGTTTACGCTTAGCAGTTCCAACTGATCAGATGTCTGAAACAGTACATATCATGATATATCACATATACTCATGATGTATCACAGTACTGCATTTCTGCCATATCCCCACTTCTAATATAAATAATAATAATAATAATAATAATAATAATAAAAGTTTAAAGTGCTTTACAGACAGTTGACAAAAGTAATGGGGAAGAGTACTACTACACACACCTACACACACACACACACAGACACACACACACATACATACATACATACATACATACATACACATTTACACACATACATATACATACAGCTCTGGAAATAAATAAGAGCCCACTCCAGTTTCTTCTTAAATCAGCATCTCCACATGTACAGCAGGTTCTTAGTGAGGAACAGAAGGTTGGGTTCTAGCTTTACTGGCAGATACAGTGAGTGTCTGGTTCTCCAAGTAGATTCTGTTACCTGTGCAGTTGCGTTCCTCCATATCCAGAGCAAACCCACCATTACAGCGACATCTGAAGCTTCCGATTGTGTTCTTGCATGTTCCATGAGCACAAATGCTTGGGAAAACTTTACATTCGTTGATGTCTGCCAAACGACAGATAATGGACAAATGAACTACCAGGTCTCAAATAACTTCACACATTCATTAAAATATACTTCATGCTGATTTACTGTGTTACTAAACTCTATTAGCCCTGAGGCAGCAGTGCTGCAATTCCTAACAGATGCTTTAACAGGCCTTCAGACAATGCTTTCCACAACTGAACCTGACTTTCACCTTTGTATACAGGTCTGCCCGTAAGCACATCCCCACGGTTGGCAAAGCCAGGTCCTCTGGGGCACAGGGTTTCATATTCTCGTGTACCAGGCTCTGGACACGCCTCACACTCCTTCCCCCAGGCTGCCCCCACTGTGCAGCAGCAAGCATCCATCCGGAACCTTCCGGCCACAGGCTGGCCACACATATCCTCGTCATAGGTCAGGTAGCAGTGCTCTGAGCGAATGTCTAGAAAAGAGGAAAAAGCAAACCTTGTTTTAAACACTGTGCACACGACCTAATCATTATTAACCCCTATATACCCAGGGGCCTGTATGTGGAGCAGCGATTCTTCGCTTCCATAATACAACTTGTGTATTCATTTACAGTAGTGGATGAATAATTTAGAGTAGTTATCAAACAATAGCAGCTGTAATAAAACTCTTGGCTGAAAGCTGAAATGCCATAGTGTTCATTTATTAAAAAAATGTTATTAGTGCAAACTGTTACTGCTGTTGTAAACAAGAAATTTCTTACCAATGACAAATTAAATCTTACAGAGCAAAATACCGTATAATACCTTCAATTAAAAGTGAAAGATTTTATTATTTAAAAGGTACATACACTCATTGTCAAAATAATAGTTGCACCCAGAAGGAATCAACGGACAGGAATGAAACTTAAGTTTCACAAAAAGTTTCACGCTCGGCCGTGCATGTGACGTAAGCAAGGACAGGCCTTGTTGCTGTACCTGACTGACCCAACATTCAGCGACATTCAGCAAGCAGTGATGTCCTCCATGAGGACCGCTCCGCGCAGGTGTGCTCACGGCCCCCTAGTGTGTGTTTGTGTATGTGGGTGTTTCACTTCACGGATGGGTTAAATGCGGAATACAAATTCCTCTGTGTGAAAATCACAAATGACACAAAATAGCTCAAAAACTCTCTACTCAGAGAATGACTGACCTCACCGATTTGATTTGATTTGATTTGAGTCATCCTGTTAGTGCCAGCACCATTCACAGACGGCTGCACGAAGCAGGACTACATGCACACAGACCGTTACGATGACTGTCCTTAACACCACGTTAACGTCACCAAAGACTGCAATGGTGTCGTGCTGGACTGTCATGGAGTGACTCAGAATGGCAGCGGGTCATCTTCAGTGACGAGTCCGGCTTTTGTCTCGGTGGAAACGACCAACGAATCTGTGTGTGGAGGCACCGTGGTCAGCACCAAGATGAACAGTTTGTTGTCATGGGTCACACATCCAGAAGGCCTGGTGTCACTCCGCGTCCACCTCTACCGCACCATATGCAGGAATTTATTTAAGCTGTTTGGGATGGATTATCACAGGACACCACTAGGAACCTCTACCCCGTGCCGAGACATCTGGCATGTTAGGTTAGCAAACATGGTGGCCCAACACCATACTGAGACACTACTTCTGTATGTGTAGCTCAATAAATATTGATCATATCAGTCTAAATTTATCA
>CM067490.1:4064481-4110834 GCA_034552555.1 Semaprochilodus insignis | reverse complement strand
GTATGTGTGTGTGTGTGTGTGTGTGTGTGTGTGTGTGTTTTCTTCGGGCCCATAAACCCCACAGACAGCTTCCCACTTTTAAACTTTTGAAAGTTTCTCACACTCAAACTTTCTTGAATTCAGAAGATTTGCATGTGATTTTTCAAATTCATGGTCCACAGTCATACAGCTCTGGAAGAAGTTAGGAGACCACCTCAAAATGATCCGTTTCTCTAGTTTTACAGTTTCTGGGTTTGCGTTTGACCAAAATTAGCAGTTCTGTTTGATTCTATACACTACTGGAAACACGTCTCCCAAATTCCAGATCAAATATTGTATTTTAGATCTGTTTATTTAGAAAATCACTAATGACCCTCCAGAAGCCTGTTTTTAGAACCATGCTCGCTGTGCATTTCACCCCAGCCACCGCTCGCCAGTCTTTCTGTAGGTCACTAGAGGTCATCTTACGGTGGGTAAGTGACATTGGAATGAGGTGGCGCTCATCACGGTCAGTAGAGAGTGGTTTTGGCCCTCTGCCGGTCTGTAGCTGTGTTGTCCTGTGTGTTTGCTGCTTGACCTTGTTCTTATGAACCAGACGCTCATTGTATCTGCCAGTAAAGCTAGAACCGAACCTTCTGTTCCTCACTCAGAACCTGCTGTACATGTGGAGATGCTGATTTAAGAAGAAACTGGAGTGGGCTCTTATTTATTTCCAGAGCTGTATTTGTATGAAGCAGTGGGCATTTCAGTACTGAACGTATGGGTGAGACGGTATAAACCAAACACAGGTCATTACGTTATGGTTTTAGGGTAAAACAGTGATATGGTTTCTATGGACATACCAATCTCACAGGGCTCACAGGGACTGCCCCACGCTGCCCCGAGTGTAGCACAGCACTCGGACCTCAGGGTGCCTCCGTTAATATTCACCTCACAGCGGCCTTCTTGAATGGTGAGCCAGCATGTCCCTTTCAGAGAGTCTGTGGAGGCAAAATTTAAATGTATTTACTGTTCGATGCTACTGATTTAAAAACATCAACATACGTTGCAGGTTTATCATTTATATCAAGTTTTAGAATATTTTTAATTGTATGTACGAGGACACAACAATCAACTGGTGAGTAGATCAGCTAAAAGTTAAAGCATGTGGCTAAAACACTGGTGTGTGCAACCACCAGAGAGGATGATAACACAACTAGAACCCATATGTGCCATACTGCAAGCAATGAACGGTGAGACAGCGTGATGCATGATGGCTGAGCAAATTACACATGGGTCTGTACAGTTATAGAGTACAGTGCGGAGGTAAAGGCTTGCCCTGGTCATATAATTTAACATGCACTCTGATCACTTGAGACTTGACATGGACTGACACCTTAGAGACTCTATACTCAACTCAGACTTCCACCTTGAGACTTCACTCAAACTCGCACCCCAGAGAATCAAAACTCAACTCAGACTCACACCTGAAATACTGTAGACTATACTTAGACTCAACAGTCACCCTAGAGACTCAAAACTTGACTCAAGCTCACACCTTCAAGTCTCCAGGCAGTACAGTACTCGATTGGCACCATAGAGACTCTAAAACTGACTCTGGACTCCATTTAGACCCCAGAGACTTGAGACTTGCACCCCAAAGCCTTAAATCTCGACAAGAACTTGCACCCCAAAGACTTGAGTCAAATTCCTCAAATGCCCACTCTCACCTGACTCAGACTTACAGCCTAGTGCCTTGAAACTCAACTCAAACTCTTAGCCTCATGACTTGACACTTGACTCAGACCCCAAATATTCAAGACTGGATGCAGATTCACCCTCTGAAAATTTGACCTCTAATTGAAAAATTGAACTCTAAATCTCACCCCAAAGTCTCTAGACTCGCACCCTGGAAATTTAAGTCTCCAGATTCATCTTAGACTCATAACCCTGGAGACTTGACTCTGACTCTCACCCCAAAGTCTCGAGACTTGACTCAAATTCACACCCAACTTAAAGACTTGACTCAGACTTACACCCCAAAGTCTCTAGACTCGCATCCTGGAAACTTAAAACTCAGAACTGAGTCCCTCTTTCAAGACTCGGGACTCAGCTCAGACTTGCACCCTGGAAACTTATGACTCAAATCTGACTCCCCTCCCTGAATAATCAAGACTCAAGTCAGACTCGCACCCTGAAGACTTGAGACCCAACACAAACTGGCACCCTGAAGACTTGAGACTTGACTCTCAGCCCACAGACTCTATACTTGGCTTAGACGCGGACATGATGTGATATGTCAACACGCTGGGCACCACATTAAAAAAAACGGAATAAATCACTAACTGTGTCTACAGTAAACAAGATCTGCAGGAGAGTTTATAAGCCAGTAAACTGTGAAATTAATGCTAAAGGCAGCATAAAGATCCCCTCACAAATATGATTAGAAAATAAATCATCACGTGAGAAGGCTCTACATATAACAAGTGTTTATAGTGGACAGAAGTTGTTAATTTGAGACAGAGGTAATGGCACACTGTTCCTCAAAGAAACAAACATGCTACTTTGGACCATTACATAGCGGATGACTGCTGTTTTAATCAACTAATTAAATCAGGTCAGTGTGTGTGTGGGTGTGTTTGTGTGTGTTTGTGTATACATCTGTATACAATTACCGATGCAAATGAGACCAGTTGGGTCAGGTTTACTGCCAGGGGAGCATAAACACGTGAACGAGCCAGCATTGTTCTTACACACTCCATTAACACAAGGTCTGCTTTCGCACTCGTTCACATCTGCAACAAACAAAAAGGAGTTACACAGGCATCACATAGATCAAACTCACAGACAGTACATGGACCGAGATCAAGAGCCAAAAGGGAGTAGCAAAATTTGTTGCTTCTACTGTACGTTTTACATATCCTTTGTATTCATATGTCATCATAACTCTCTGCAATGCCAAATATGACCTCACACAGAACGCAGACTTACAGTACATTTCTGTGTAAACAGCATGAACAGTAGGAGACATCCGAACAAATCACAATGGATCAGTGCACAGAAATACTCCTGGCGAGAACATACCTCCCCATTCCAGGCAGATACAGTCAGCTTTGCTATTTGGACAACATCTCAATGTTTCATCTGTTGTTATTTTACAGTGAAACTCTGTGAGTGCCTGAAAGTGCAGGAAAAATAGCATGCTCCATAAAAGTAACCAGAAAGAGCCAGGAATGCCATGAAGCTGGAGCCTGTTTTACACACTCTATTAATACATTTCAAGTAGATTTACAGTAAATGGTGAATGTGTCTCTGAGGCATCGATGAATCATATAAAGGATTGTCTTCAGAAGGGTCTGTTTTTCAGGAGCAGTTCTGGGAAGTGTTTCTGAGCTTCTTAAAGCTGAGAGTGCTGCGGATGATTATAAACTATTGTGACTGAAACTGCAGCATAAGAGAGAGAGAGAAAGAGAGAGAGAGAGAGAGAGAGAGAGAGAGAGAGAGACAGGCAGATAGAAAGAGAGAACGAAAAAAAGAAATACTGAGAAAGAATGAGTAAAAGAGAGAGAAAGACACGACAGAGAGAGCTTGAAAACTTAAGACTTGAGTTAGAATGAGTGAAAGAGAGTGATATAAAGCATCAGAAAGCAAGAGGATGAGAAAGAAAAACAGAAGAGTGAAAGAAAAAGAAGATAAGAGTAGTGAGTGAAAGAAACAAAGGTAGAGAAAAAGGGTGAGTGAGAGAGTTGGTGAGTTAGTGAGTAAATGAGTGAGTGAGAGAGTAAGTGATTGAGTATTAGTGAAAGAGAGAAAGATAAGGAGAGAGAAAGAGTGAGTGAGTGAATGAGTGAGTGAGTGAGTGAGAGAGTGAATGAGTGCGTGAGTGAGTTATTGCGCGATAGCGAGTGAGTGACAGCGTGACTAAATGAAAGAGAAAGAGAATAATGGAGGCTGAGTGAGTGGATATGTGGATGACTGACTGAGTGAGTGAGTGAGTGAGTAAATAAGCAGGAGAGAGAATGAGTGAGTGAATGAGTAAATGAAAGTTAGCAAGTGTGTGAATAAGAGAGTGAGTTTGTGAGTAAATGAGTGTGAGAGAGATTGAGAGAAAGAGAGTGAGTAAATGAATCTGTGAGAGAGTGAGAGTCAATGAATGAGTCAGTGAGCGTGAATGAGTGAGTGAGTGAGTGAGTAAATGAGTCTGTGAGAAAGAGTGAGAGTCAATGAATGAGAGTTAGTGAGTGAATGAGTGAGTGAGTGAGTGAGTGAGTGAGTGAATGAGTCTGTGAGAAAGAGTGAGAGTCAATAAATGAGAGTTAGTGAGTGAATGAGTGAGTGAGTGAGTGAGTGAGTAAATGAGTCTGTGAGAGAGTGAGAGTGAATGAGTGACAGTTAGTGAGTGTGTGAATGAGACTGAGTGAGTGAGTAAGAGCTGTGTGAGAGAGGGAGAGCAAATGAGAGTGAGTGAATGAGAGACGTTGAATGAGAAAGAGCGAGTAAATAAGTGAGTGAGAGAGAGTAATTAAGCATGGGTAAATGAGAGAAAGAGAGGGAAAATTAGCAAAAGAGTGATAATTAGTGAGCAAGTGAATAAGAGAGTGAGTGAGTGAGAGAGAAGGTGAATGAGTAGGTGGGAGAGTTAAAGAGGATGAGTAAGTAAATGAGTGAGTAAGGGATTGTGTGACTAAATGAAAGAAGGAGAGAGAGAGAAAAAGAGAAACACAAGGAGAGAGGGAGAGAGAGAGAGAGAGAGAGAGAGAGGGAGAGAGAGTAACAGTAAAAGCAGAACTGACAGCAGCTTGTCTGTGTGAACACGTATGGCCTGACAGCAGAACAGGCTCCAGAGCTACTCATGGCTGCATGTTTGTGTCTCCAGTAAGCTGCTCCTCATCCAGCTCTAAACTGTATGCAGCTGTTCTGCCAGTGGCCCCAACGTGCCCCCTCCCAAAGCTGCTCCTGCTCCAGCCACACAAACATCCTGTTGTCCCCCGCTTGTGAGTCAGCCTGTGATCCAAAGGGTCCTAACCACAGCCAGCAACAAGGAGACCCCAAAAAGATTTACTGCTCCATAACACTGCTGGATCCAGAGGAAGAAAACCAAGGATGCTTTTCCAGGCTTCCATGTGGGTCACAAAAACCCAAAAGCCAAACTGTTTACAAGCAATGCTGTTGTGACATTTATCCCTGTAACTCCAAGGTCTTTAATGTGGAACCACATTTCATCTCATTACTACTTAACTTACATATAGGTTTGACTTTAGTTACCACATGGTATGGTGAAGATACTGAATTACTGACCTATGGTTCAAGGGGATAAGGAGATTTTGAGGACTCTGACAGAGAAAGCCTGAATCGGACAGTGCAGTACTATAAGGTAGGTCTTTAGCTCAGCATTGCTGCTATAAAGCAGTTCAACAGAAGAACAGGTAAATCACATTTACATAAAAACACATGCAAATCTCCTAAATATTAATCAAGGTGTTACGCACAAAACGAACAAAGCCAATGCTAGCTCAAACTTACTCCAAATGTATCAGACCAGCTGAAACCAGTTCAGTGTCTAAAGTCTGCTTCGGTAACACTTTACATGAGGTCTTTACATTAAGTACTGACCAACTAACATGAAGTAAGACATTAACGACGGTCAACTAACGTTCAGTAAATATGTAACAGCATACTTAACATGTTAACACGTAGATGTTATGTTTACTTAAGATTAGTTTAGCACTGTAATCATTGTTAATGTATCACTGCACCACATGTTAGCTAATGCATTACTTCATGCTAGTTAGTCAGTACATAAAGTGAAGTGTTACTTTTGCTTCTTTAGCTTGTATGGCTTTTAACACAAGCTAAAAAACAAAAAGAATAAAAAACATACTAGACTAATTTTTTGGGTACAAACCAAAGGAGAACCCTCAGGGCCTTCAAGGTCTAACGATAACTGACAACAAAAAAATATGTCTGTAAACTTAAGTTCGTTTTTATTCAAAATAATCCAGCTCATATTTAGTATGAGGTTGTTAATGAGGTCGAGGCAGCAGTGCATGGCATTCACCTGTGTGTAACTGTCTCACGACCATTATATGCCTTATATACTTTTTTAGGTTGCACATTTTACATTTACGGTATTTAGCTGACACTCTTATCCAGAGCGACTTACAAGGGTATTCATATTACAGGCAGGCCACTGTAGTGTTAGGAGTCTTGCCCAAGGACTCTTATTGGTGTAGCACAGCGTAGTCACCCAGACCAGGAATTTAATCTGAGTCTCCCACATGGTGTGGTAGCTCAGTGACCAGTGGTGTCATCCGTTGCGCCACACCAACCACACTACTTATATGCCTTTCTTGTCTCAGGACAAAGAGAGAAAGAGTGAGTGTGTGTGTGTGTGTGTGTGTGTGTGAGAGAGAGAGGCCTTTTGGAGACAGCACAAGCGTGCCAAATCCAAGAGACAGCTGACAGTCTTTCCTCTGAGTGGAGTACAGCAGCGTACTCCCTGTTTATGTTTTGTTTAGAATTGACTGAGATGATTGTAATACTAATGTCTGTGTCTCCATGCCTGTCTCTTCCATACTCCTCACCACAGGTTTCAGTAGAATTACAGTTCTAGTTCTAATTTCTTTGTTAAGCTCTGGATGGAAACAAAAGGGATAATTTTATCACACATTCCTGCTTAGAAAGTTGGCCAATCAGAAATAGATTATGATGTTGAGAGCAGAAGAGAAGTCCCAACCTGTTATATAGCAGCATAATTACTAGTGACAGTGGAATTAACCAATCAAGTTACAATAGGTGGGACCACAATAAACATCATCCTATGTCTTCTTGAAGTCCTACGCGTATGTCACAGATTAGAGAATTAGGAGCTGTAGCCTAATTAATGGGTTGTTAGAAATGGAAAACAGCGGTGGCAGCTCTATGAGAGTGTAAGTGAAGCATACACTAATAAGTTTGTCACGAGCCTCAAGCAAATGAATAAATGTCTTTTAGAAGCTTCAGACGGACAAATAATGTGAAAGTAAAACTCCTTTAGCTTAGCACTAGTCTAAGCTACCAGAAACCCACAGGGGTGCTAGCAGAAGCTAGCACTACAGTAGAGGAGAGGTTTACCACATGTTGAGACTGAGTTATGACATTTATGGCTCAGACTAAAGGCCTAGCTCTAACTGAAGACCTAGCTGAGGGTTTGCCACTGGTATCCCACTAGCTATCATTAGGATGGTATCCTCAAGGGTATGTTTCCAGGACCTTTTGTTAGGGAATATCATTGTGCCACAATCTGTTGCAATTCTTTTTAAGATCAAAAAAAGATCAAAACGCCTTTTAGGTCTTGTTTTGACCACTTTATGTTAATTTCTTATTTAAACGGTTCTGAAAATGTATGAATATGGCCCTTTCCTCTTGGAAAGTGAAGGCAGTGTACCTTTCAGTTACATAAGTATTGTACCTTTGTGGATAGATTGTTTGTACTCCACAGCACCCTTCCTTAGATGTCAATCAACTGACTGACTGACTGACTGACTGACTGTTAGTACTCAAACAGCTTCTGTTGCTTTATTACAGTGGTGCCTCAAATTGATTACAACTCTTGTTTTGCTATATAACATACAACAGTATAATAACCACATGAGCAAGACTGTTTTGTTACATAACAACTCAGCATGGTTCAAGGCACGAGTGTTTGGATTCAAACATTAAGCCCGTTGGTGCGCTACTGTTTTTTGCTAATTGCTAAAAAAAGAAGCAAAGAAGCAAACTCCAGACACAGCTAACACTTTACAGAAAGCTTATGAAGCTTCGAGAAGGTGTGAGGAGGGTCCGTCCACCGGGTGTCCCCTTCAGCTTACCTTCACATGTCTCCGAGTCCTGCTTAAAGACGTAGCCCTTGGGACAAGAACAGCTGTAACTGCCTGGAACGTTCCGGCAGAGGCCGTTATCGCAGAGGAGCCTGTTCACCAGGCATTCGTCAACATCTGGCAAGAACAGAAAGGACATCGTTACTTTCGGACATCGTACAAAAGGCTGGAGATAAGAGCGTCAGCAGCTTGTTTGTCAAATGCGTTTGTTCAGTTAATTTACGATGCATTTATTAGTGTCACCAAACAGAAGAAACACTATCCTCCAGGAAATCGGGCCTTTCAAACATGGCTCTTGAACAGTAAATGAGGTGTACCTTTCTGTAATGTAGTAATACTAATTTAGATAGCTTTAACTAAGTATTGTATTTGAGAGGAGCAAAACTGAACAGTGACTAAATGTTCAATTTCAACATAATATCATGGATCTCATGCTTGTATTAAAGTTTCCAGTGTCAGAGCCTCAGAGTGTTTGCTTCGTCAAAGTACTGAACTAACATGGAAAGCATAATTAAATTGTGGCAAATTAAATCGAGAGCCTAGAACCAGCAGGCCCACTTCTGCAGCACAAAAATGACTACCAGAGATCAGAAAGATGTTTCAGGAATTTATGGCTGGCCCTTAAAGGCTTGGACTGAAGAGCTCCGATGATTTTGCTTTTGTCCAAGGCACAAGGATGAGGAATGTAGAAATACGACATGAAAAGCAGATGCTCACTTAATCAGATTACATAAATAATAAAGACTTCAAAAATATAAATGAGTGTTACATAACCCTTCCATGCTGTTCTTATTACAGTAAAAAAGACCGACCCATGTAGCGTAGCATTGTTTTCTACTAGGGTTATATAAATTTAGATACTCCAGGAAATGTGATAATTTATGAGATGCCCTTCATGCTTTTATAGTGTTCATATTTTACTGTTACAACCTTTAATCCTCAAACTAAAAGAAAATGAATGCCTGATGTTTTGAGGCACACTTCATTTCCCCACACTTGAATTTAAGGGCACCAATTTGTATTATTATTTAATCATAAATATGTAATATCAACAAAACCATTCAGATAGGATCGATGTGCAATGCACATACCAAATTAGAAATGCTCTGAATTGGCGGTGATAGGAACCAGACATCTGATATGTGTCCCTTACAGTAAATGGTTATGAATATGCTGCCCGATATCTGAGATGTTGTTTTGCTATATGCATGAAATGTAATTTTATATATAGACTCATGGGTTCATTATTGGTTGTGGGTAACAAAAATGGCTATACTTGCACTGCAGACATATGACATGACTCCTGGCTCCTATGATCACTAATCTTGAGTCTGTTAGTTTCTCTATAATGAACCATTTCACATTTCACTCTCAGTGACTGTTTACATTAGAGATGCACCGAACGTTCAACAACCACAATTATTCGGCCTGGATGGAGACAGGATCCAGAGTGTTACTCAGTTTCAAGCTTTCTAAGCCAAACGGAACTCCTGAAAGAGTAAATAACAGAACAGAGCCGTTACAGCGAGGCAGACAGACTTTTCAGCTATCTCTCTCTCTCTCTCTCTCTCCCTCTCTCTCTCTCTCTCCCTCTCTCTCACACTTGCGTTTTCTCTCGCTCTTTTTTCTCTCTTGGTGAAACACAAACACAAAACACAAACCCCAGTTTTACAACAACATACAGTCACAGCCAGCATCGAGTGAGGCACTCATTGTGAATGCAACAATATGACGTACATCGGCTGGGATGTATTTAAGTCACACTGTGCTTTGTTGGTGTGTCTGGGATGTTAAGATGTTCAGTGTTCAGTAAGTGTGCTTAAACTGCACTTTAGGGATAATACATCCCAAAAATATATCACAGACAGCTAAATTGTTCTGGCCCAAATTTGGCCCACATTCCCCATTTTCATCTGGCTCACCTGCCAAATGGGTTATCTATGCCAGAAGTGGACCAGATCTGTTTTGGAACAGGTCAAATGCCAAATGGGCCAAATGCATGTTGTAAATATGTGGGCCACCTTTGGCCCATAGCAGATTGCCAGTCCCGACATTGGGCCAGCAGTGCCATATCTTTGCCTGATGTGGCCCACATCTGCTTTCTATTTGGGATTTAAACTATTCATTTTATGCAATGGTGAGAAAGCCGCAAAATTCATGAAACACTCTGAAAAACGTGTTTAGCCAAATGTTTCATTTTGTTCGGTTTCGGCCAAAAAAATGTTCATTTCGGTGCATCCCTAGTTTACATCTCAGTACAACATGCAGGAATTTTGAAACATTGGTGGAATTCCCATTTAACATCCAGATGACAAATAAACTGACCAGCCACAGATGTTTTAAACTCTGTGCAGCTATAAAATGTAGTTGTGTTCTAATTGTTTGTAAACACAGCAAAGCACCTTGTGTTTTCATTTACACTGGGCTAGTAAATATTCACTCGGTTGTCATCTTTAAAAGCCAGTTTCCAGGTTTTTGCAGTAGAAGCAGCGAGATTTGGAAGAACAGTCTTTCTGTCTTGCTTCTCTTGATCTCTGTCCTCGCCTTAGTGCCACTGGGCCGTCTCGTTCTGGCACTGCGATCGCAGTCTACTGTACTACATCTTTACTTCCCACTTGCCGTGCTCTTGCCAAGCTGCTGACATGATGTCATTTCAATAAGAATGAAAAGCAATTTGTCTTGCTGGCAAAACAGCGCCGAGTCAGATTCAGAGGGAGAGTGCAGCACGCAGGTTTCTCTGTAATCGAGAAAGTGTTTTGACTGCACAAAGACAGGATTTGGAGGAGCGAGGGAGACTTGGAGGGCCACTGCATTTTTTCAGTGCAGAACCTAATCCCTGGTCTTGACTTTTTTCTTCGAAATGGAGTCTTTCTCCACTCCGGCCAAAACGCTGTGACTAAATGTACTCATCAACACTTCATTGAGTGAGAGTGGGAACTGTTCACTTTGGTCAACAAAGCTGAAATCCAGGCCCTGTGTGGTGGATGGAAATGAACAGTCAAGTCAGTTTAAAACAAAATTGGTCTCGGAAACACTAGTAGTTCCTAGACTACTAGTTCAGTATACTGCCCTTCTAAGTTATTAGTGTTGCAATGTTTAGGCATATGGGGATATGACTGATGAATGTCAATGGCACAATAATCTGTCATGTCCTACATGTCATTAGTCTCATCCGTAGAACGCTTCATTAAAAAAGAGGTTCTGAAGATGCGGTTTCCCGAACACTGTAGCTGTTCAAGGTTTTGCCAGACTGTAGGACACTGAGTGTTGAATCCTAACAATGGTTGAAGTCCAACCTCCTGTACCAAAGTCCACATTTGGTATTCAAGTGCATCCCATTTCCTGAATAAGCAAACGCACAGTACCCAAGACCAATCTAAACACGCACAACCTTTTCCAAATACAGCACTGAAACGGTAGTAGACCAGGTATGCGCAACGTATACACAGTTTAATGTGATGATGACATTCTAATGTGATGATACAGAAATAACAGGGTAGAATGTGAGAACATCAGCAACTGCTTGTCCCACAAACATACAACATACACTTGTGTTTCAATACACTTTGTGCATTTCCTGAAGGAAACACGGAATGGTTGCACAACTTCCATGGCACCTACTTCCCGCTAGGCTGTGGTCGTTGTGCGAGGGATGAATGAACGACACACAGATCAGTGCAGGTCAGTGTGTCGGTTGATTAGAGTTTGAGGACCTGCCCTGAGTGAGTACATGCAGTTTGGTGGCTGTAGGTTAAAGGAAACACTAGGGTCTGGCTAGGGCCAAAAATGAATGGGACTCTATGGGAAAAAGATGGAAAAAAGAGACAAACGGACGAGTACGGGTCAGACCAACATTGAATTTGTGCTTGGCGGTCTGCCCCTAGTTAGGGTATGCAAAACGATGTCTGTTGGTCGAACGTAAGTTGGATCAAATAGCTGTATACAAGCACACCATTCCCGATTTTGCTGTATCATCACATATTGAGAAAATGTCATAGTTATGAAAATACTTTCTCCCATATTCCTCTACGAACAACTTAAACTGACATATTTACATTACATTAAAGTGTAATAAAGTGTTTTATTTTCTTACGTAATATTAGTTTAGTAAGTTCCTGACGGACTGATGCATCTACTCACCTATGCAGGCCCTGCCACTCTGGTCAGTCTCATAGCCTATGTTACAGATACAGCGGTAGCCTCCTCTCAGATTCTCACATGCTCCATTTGGGCAGATATCAGGGTCCAGGGCACATTCATTTATGTCTGTGGACCAAAGAATAGTCCCAAAATCATGCTCAAGTACTTTGACCATCTACACAAGTACACAGACAGAAAAAGGACTTTTTCAGCATCCACAATGTCTTTGTTTGACACATCTGAAGTGGACACACAGCTCTGAGACTTACCTGTTCCATCGATGGCGAAACCAATCCCACTCCGGCACAAAGCATTGAATTCAGCTATAAAACAAAGGTAAATATCATTTAGGTTCTGAGGTCCAGAAGTGCAATTCCCTGTAGACTAGGATTTGTGCCACTGCTGATAGACCCAAATGCCCGTATGCTTCCATACACCTGCAGATTCAGCTACTTCCTTCACACTATGGTCTTTGGTACGCCCAAACGCAGTCACTCCTTTTAGCCAACCATTAACATCTGCTCTGGAGCCATTTTCCACACATGGAACAAGACATTCACTGCACTGTAGCACCTCTTCTCAATCTATAAATCCTTTTGAGCACCCCGCCGGTATTATAGCCCCATCATCCTCGTGCCACACCATCTACAGGAACCTGAAGTTACTACCACCGCTTAATTAGGTATACTTCGTTGTAGCTACACTTCAGCAACACTGCTGTGTCTGATCCACTTGTACCGCCAGAACACACACTAACAGGACCACTGCAGAACAGGGTGAAAGGGGATTAACATATTACGTAGATGATCAGACAGACTACAGTCTGTAACTGTAGAACTACAATTGTGCTCCTATATGGTAAGTGGAGCTGATAAACTGGACAATGAGTGGAGATACAAGGAGGTGTTCATAATATTCTGATATGACGGTGTATATACAGTATATTAGCTGCTGAGTTTACTTTAGAAAACTAACAATACAACTCATTTGCAGACACAAAAAAACACTTTACATACTTTTAGATTTTTGTCCACAACTGCTCAAGAGCAAAGACGAAAAATGTAGACACATATAAAGCCATAGGATATGAATCAAACGAAAAGGGCAGCTTCCAGAAGAGAGCATTAGAGGATTACAGTGGGTTCATGAATGTAGAGACACTCACACGTTTATTTAGACTACTGTATTCCACCGAATCATCTTGTGTCTTAATTGCATTGGGCACCCAGACACACTCAGGCATACAGTGAGCACTCAGATGCACTCAGACATACATTATATACACAGTCACCTGTTCAAATGTATACAGAATACCAACTTCAGGACAAACATAGTTCATACTCCTATAAACTAACTCTCATTTTTTCCATGACAGAAAACAGACCACAAATGTAATTACTCAATCAGGTAAAACAGCTGTGATATGGTGTATGTATGTGTTGAGTTAGGCGAGGGTTTTACTGTGTAGTTTGGGTGGAATTTAAGACATACCTGAGTCTAAAGCAGGGCATGGTTGGCAGGGCTCGCCAAAGCTGTAGTCTGGACTAACACAGCAGCATGCCGACTTGGTGACCGCTGCCTGGAAAGGCCGCACACACACTCCCTTTCTAATGGCTCCATAGCATGTACTGCGCAGGTGTGTGTCTGGTGGCAGAAACACAGAAAAAACATGCAAAAATCTACAAACTTCAGTTTAAAAAAAAAAAATCGTTTGTTTTTTTTTATGTGCAATGCTTATACAAGAAAAGCACTGATTTATCAATCCAATTCGACTTTTCTCTAATTCTGAATTTGATGCTTCGAATGCATTTAAAAAAGGTTGTGGGCAATTTAAAAATAAAACATCTTAAATGGGTGATGCAATCCCCCAGCGCTGTATGAGCGAGGACGAGCTGAGACTCAAAGAAAGCCTTAGTGAATATTCCAATAGTTTAACAACCATGTTCCTCCATCAGTGACTGCAAGGATTTAAGGTATTTTACCCTCCAGTGTGCAATATTATCAAAAGACTCAAAGAGACATCTGTGCATAAGGGGTAGCGGGTATCATCACATGGGCTCATTTAAGACTGTTCATCACTGCATCCACAAATGCAAGTATCATAATGCATAGTGGAAGTCATGTTGTCAACAACATCCAGAAATGCTTCTGACTTCTCTGGGCTGAAGCTCATCTAAAATGGACTAATGTCCAACGGAAACATGTATTTTGGTCAGCCATTGATTTGTTTATTGAAATAAGTAGTTCTATTTTTTTTGGGCCAAAGAACAAACAAGCTATCGAGCATGTTAACAGTCTGTCTGTCTGTCCGTCTATCTGTCCATCCATTTATCCCTCCATAAATCCCTTCGTCTGTCAAAATAAAATGAGACATTACTCACTAAAATGAAATAACAGTTTAAGCCTACTGTGCCCAGAATGAGCTCAGAGGACTCGCTAAGAAGTTAACAGTGTCATTCTACAGAGACATCCCCTTCAAGTATTGTCTTTCCTGATCTATTAAATGAAAACATCCTTGCGATAAGGACATAGAGAGAAAGAAAGTTCCAGGAACTGTGACTCTCTGGGAGTCATATAGTTTAAGGCTATTGAGGCAGTTGGCAATGGAAGTCTTGGCTCTGTTTTGTGACTAAATGTGAAACATGTTGTTGACGTCACATGATTTGCCGAGAGCAAAGGGGCGGATTCAGGTGGGAGAGTGCGTGTTATTGTGTGTGTTATTGTGTGTATGTGTCTTTGAGTGTGTTTACTAGCACAACAACATCCTCTTCAAAGCAATTAGGATTTGTTAATTGGTGAGTGTGCATGCGTGCGTGCGTGTGTGTGTATATGGGACAGGTCTGCATGCAAGCTTGTATCTGGCTAAAGGGATGAGTCAAGTGTTCACATGGTGCTCAAACCTACAACACAGTTGCAGCTTCTAGCCTTACAGCACAATCTGCTCAGAAGCCAAGAGAAATGTGTGTGTGTTTTTACTCAGAGACCAGACGGCACGGACAGTATAAATAATTTCCAGTATTTAAGTTAAGTTCCAATCAAAACAGCTAATATGTGCAAACTATTTGTTTTTCGGGAGATATTTCTGAGGAGATTAGATAAAAGATATTCCACTTGCACAGGGAGGCTTAAAGCCAAAAAAAGTGAAAAAAAAAAAAAAACCAGGAATTTCCGCAACTACAGTTTAATATTGATATAGAGATACATGAGAACAAGGGAATGAACGAGGTATACCGCCAAAATGATCACCATCAGACATATAGTACTACTTACTGAGGAGAGGAAACAGACAGAAAAAAAACAACACTGGATGTATTTGACCTTAACTGGATCATCAGAAAATCCTAAAAACGAATTTTGGAGGTGGGGAAATAGAGACTTTTTTATGAAAAGCAAATTACTGAAAGCAAATTTCCCAAAAAGAACGGAAGCTGTAATAAAGGTAAAGTGTGGGCACACTAAAAACTGATACTTAGTTTTTGTGGCTTCTGTGTCCATGTGAACATGTAGTGTGTATAAAAGATTGTAGTTGATTTATTTTTTTTTTCATTTTTACTTACCCACACATGAACGTCCATCAGGCCCAACAGCCAGTCCTGCCAAGCACTCACACCTGTAGGAGCCCTCGGTGTTAATGCACCGGCCGTGCATACAGATCCCCGGAGTCATGCACTCATCAATATCTGAGAAAATGAATATATCATTAAACATACCACACTAACAAACAACAACAAAAACAACACACTAACACATTAAAAACGTCTTAACTTGGGCCAAAAATCTCTACATCAATCACATTTTTCAGACAAGCCTGTTGAAAGCACTTACACACTCAGAAACAGTGGATTAAATCTCATCCTGCATGGGGTTAAGTCAAAGTAAAGTGACATCAAGTTATAATGACCAAGAAGACGCACCTGTGCAGTAGCGGCCACTAGAGGCTAGCGTGAAGCCGTGTTTGCACACACACTTGAAGCTGCCGTCTTCGTTGATGCACATGCCATTCAGACACATGTTTGTTATGGCACACTCATCATGGTCTGCGAGATAACAAAGAGACAGAAGACGTTAAAATCCACTGACTGGCGAACAGTACTGAGGCCAGTGGACCCTCAAATCTTGGCCTTTACAATCTTTACTCCTAGATGGGTTACACAGTTGAAACGGCATTCATAATGACTGGCTTAACTACAGCAGAGTCACTGACATAATACAAAACCAGAACACACTGCTGTTCGCTCATTCCCCAATCAAACTCATCATCGCGTTTAGGATTTAAATGCATGTGTAACGTGGGACAAGACGAGGCGGCAGGATGCAAGTGCAAGTCTTCAATGAAAAACCAATAAGAACAAACAAAAACCAAAGACACTAGGACAAATAAGAAACAAACACCACCAAGACCAAGGAACAGGGTTAGGAAAAACAACTGACACAGAGACAAAACACCAAGCAGGAACAAAGGGAACACCAGGGAGTATAAATGAACAAGGACTAACAAGGAACACCTGGGAAGGGGCGGGGCTACAAACTAAGGACAGGCGAGGGGCCTGACAAGAGGGCGGAGACAGGAGGAGCAATAACCAAAACAAACAGAAGCACATGGGACAGGACAACAAAAAGCACATGGAGGTGACGAGAGAAGGACAGAAACAGAAAACCAGAGGAAACAGAAACAAACAGGAGCAAGACAAGACAGGACGTGACACCCTGTGAGTTTTAGTCAACCCTTCAAACCCACCTCAGCTTGTTTGATTGTCCTGCAATGCTGTTAACAGTCAGAATGGCTATAACCTTCTACACTTGTTTGTCAGTACCAGGTACCATATCCAACACACTGAGCTATACGTTACATCACTCTCTTCACAGCTAGCAGTATAACACTGTTACCTTTTCACAGTCAACAATTAGTCATAATTCTGGCATACAGTTACTCACAAACTGTTCAAAACAAAACAGTTATATAATATACAGAATATTAAGAAGGTGGGGCCCAAATTAAAGGATTAGGTAGAGGAAAGAAATAACCCCTTAGGTATCTCGCAGTCAAGATAGGCATGTAAGAGGTCAAAGATGGTGAGGCAGTGTAGGAGGTAAGTGGTATAGATTGTCTTACCCACGCAGTTCCTTCCGTCAGGCGCGAGCTGGAAGCCTGCGTTGCAGATGCACCGGAAGCTGCCAGCCGTGTTCAGACAACGGCCGTTCTGACAAAGCATGCCGTTATGCAAGCATTCATCAGTGTCTGCAGGGGGGCACACAAGATCACCTCAACAACGCTTCATCAAGATTACAGTGTGCAGCTATAGTGAGTGTTTAAAAATGCTTTCAAATCATACCTTCATGTTTTGCAGTGATCATGACCATGCTTGTTATCGCAAGGAGATAAAAATACACGCAACTTAATAACCCACCCAGAGATGTGAATTCCTACTCTTCTACACACAGTATAGAACAGCTACTATCTAATACTCTACAGGGTTCTACAGAAGTTCCTCTAAGAAATACACTTTTACTGTAACTTTGGCCTTTAATCAACAAAACAAACTGTCTCAGTGACAAACGTTCGGGTCTATTTTATAGAGCTCTTGAGTACTGTCGTTTTCAGAAGAGGAATTTCCAGATCTTTTATATGAAAGTCCTGAAAAAAACTCTTTAATCCATCAAAACATATCAGATCTAGCAGGTGCCCCAGTGTTAGAGACTCACCAAAGCAGACCTGCTTGCCTGGAGGCCTGTGGAAGCCTGTATGGCACTTGCAGTAATAAGAGCCGGCAGTATTTACACAGTCTCCGTTTGTGCAGGGGTCAGAAATGCACTCATCTATGTCTGGGAACACAAAACATATGAGGGATGAAAACAAATATTTAAAAAATTATGTAGTTCTTCTATACTACAGGCGTTACACTGCTGCCAAGAGGTTCGTCTTAAATTGCTGGCTGGCTTTGTGCTTATGCTATTTAAAAAAATCTGGAACACTATTCTGGAACTGGCTCTAATGGAGCACATGTTTAAAATTAAAGTTATTTACTAGAATTCATGCCAGAACAACAGAACAGCTACCAGAACCATCAGAATGGACATGAAATTGCATGCTATTTACTTTTTTTTATTTCACACTCAGTACTTGATTGAAAAACCTGCCTATCTTCCTTTTTACCACTCCCACACCTGCTTTGAGTGTTTTGATATTTTGCTTTTGTTTTCATATTAAATATGCTCACTGTAAATAAGCACATAAAAATAGAATTATCTTTACCCGAACACTCTGCTTGACTGTCCACGGTGTAGCCAGAATTACACTCACAGCGGTGACCAGAACCCACTGGGATACAGCGGCCGTTGAGACACAAGTTGGGTATCAGCAAACACTTGTTGATGGTCTCGTTTAGACTAACTGGAAAAGAAACACGGGAGCTGGTAAAGCCTAGAAATGTGATGGCATGGCATTCATGCTTAATAATAATACTATACAGCCAATCAAATGAAAGATGTTTCTATGGGATGTTAAAGATTTTCGGTTTCATCGTGAGCTAATTCACTTCAAACATTTGTGAAATATTTTGGGTCTTCTCTCTCAAAACCTTTTAATGCCGTTACTAGTTTAGGAACAGTCTGGGAATGGGTTTCACGAAATGGGATTTATTTCATTTAACCCCATTTCAGAAAAACAACATCCGCAAAGTTCAACTCACCAACAGGTCCTTGTGGTCTATGTCCATGGCCATTTCCATTAGTGGGAATGCGAGGGATCTGTGGGATCTGAGGGATCTGTGGAATCTGAGGATATATGTGACCGTTCAGAGTGGAATCGCGTCCATTGGGCTGTTGAGGAATTCTGCCCCCTAAAATGCCAGTGTCCACATCTGGGTATCCTCCCACCGATGCTCCCTCCAAACACATCCTGCGGAATTCATCTGAGGAACACAACAAAGACATCCAGACCCTCATGATGATCCAGAACACAGACCAGCACTAAAACAAGCTCGCCATACTCCCAAATCATATGTTTGTCATCTATTTTCATCATGGGCTTTCTTTTTCTCCTTTTCTGTTTTTCCTTTCTGTCTTTACTTATACAGAGGAAAAATAAACATAATTAAGGTACAGGCCCCTCAAAGCAAACGCAGTGAAAATGTGTTTGAACCAATCCAGTAGAACGATCCAAACATTCCTTGATGCAGCCTTTTCACAACCCACACCGCAACCCATCAGTGGGTCAAGGTGCACAGGCCGGACACCTCTGCTGTAACCTCTATTGCTGGTAACTTAATAGTTGTATGTTAAAAAACATAAACACAGTTATCCTAAAAAATAACATTTCATGTGCATTCACGGGCAGGTAAGCTATGTGGAAGTGGCTGATTGGTGAAAGGGTGGAAACTTTACCAGTTCCGCGTATTGGGCACATTTCTGGAATTGTCCCTCTAGCCCAGCAGCGGCCTCTATCGCAACAGCACTGTGTCTTAGTGAGGCGTCCAGTCATCTCCTGAGCACAGCGTCCACTTAACACGGCTGCAAAACAGGAGCCTGTCTGCTGACCTGGAACAGATAAACATGCACATACACACAGTTCAACCTTTATGGTACCACTGGCATCACAAACAGAGGAACAGCTGCACATCTGAAGTGTCTTCACTACTGTCTGAGAGTTTAGCTCCACTAAACAATTACAATTCATCTAATGAAAACATGATTATCGCACGGGTATTACGACCACAGTCATCAGAACGAGTCTTTAATTCAATTAGCCGTGCGTATCTGCACAGCTATATGCATGGAGCCGGAAAAAGGCTTGTTTGGATGGGTGGTGCATAACATCAGTGCCCAAATTCAGCTCAGTATTTGTGGCTCCAGATTAATTCAAGTGAGCAAACTGAAAGACGCTAGTGAAACAAATCTTCCACCTCAGCGCTCTCTAAACAGCCCATTTAACATGCTGCTTTGATTTGACATTACCTAATCCGTGATAGTTACAGCATGGACTCACTTTTCATATCAAAACTTCAGGCCCGTCACATTGGGCTGTGAAAATACCTTGCCGTTAGAACCATGGTGGGCCGTTCTCAAGCCCACCTGTGAAATCCTAGACATTTTCAAAGCACAGTGAAGAAAAATGTATGTATATGAAAAACCTATCATCACCTCACGTGACTTCTGTGCTTACTCTATATGCCTATTTCTACAGCTCCTGTTCTCTCTATCTGCCAGCTCTCTACTGGCCTCTGTATCAATCACTGCACACGTCTCTTTCCTGACAGTGGGTGGAGGCACTGAGCCCCTCTTTACTTTGTGTATACACCCCCCTCTAGCCATATCAACAGTGTGGTGCGAAAGCCTCCCAGCTGAAGATGGCTTCACTTCCTGCAGTATGTAGGTCAGTCAGACCCTGAACCGGGTGTTTTGTCTGACATCTGTTGCCTGAGATGCTATTTGCACATGTGCTTTCAAGGGTTCATGAAGGCCAAGTGATTTGTTTTCTAGACCTTTCAAGGTGCAGTTGTACCCATTTTCAATTCACCCCTCAACCACATACTAGTTTCACCGGAACTCTAGGAAATTCTAGTATTTACTAAAAAATAAGTCTTATGATTAACAACTGATTAATAAATATGCAGTTTAACCAGTAGGAGTCAAGTGGGTATTTTAATTTGGCTAATCTATTGAGACGTTTAGGTGGGGTGTAATTGCAGGTTGAGGTTTAGCTACTGACACTGTGTGATCTCTCCGTCATACTCTACCTTGGCAGAGCATTCTATACCTGCCTCAACAAGCACTGCATAAAATATAATAGAAATGTAATGTAAAGAAGTTTTGTAATTATGTAATGACACTTAATTACATTATTACGATTTATGTGTTATAGGTTAAAAGTTCAGGTCCTGTACTTTAGCCAAAATATTTCTGCTTGTTCAAATGAGGTACAAATAAAATAACTAATAAACATTAAAGGAGCAATTTGTAAACGACACAACCTGTTGAAAACCACATGAGGCAATGTATCGCCAGAAAACGGACAGACCCTCCTCCTCCCCCTTCAGTTCTTATTAGTCAAGAAGACAGGTTGCAAGTTCAGCATCATATTTCATCCTGTTACTGGTCAAGAGCATCTCCAGTGGTGGGAAACAATGTTTACTCCTGTTTTGCCTCTATTTATATCACTTCTTTTGTTTGCTGCTGAACAAAGATTCTTGCCGGAAACGGGTGGTGGCGGTCATTATAATGGTTCCTTGCCAAGAGCCTCAGCCAGCTTTGTGTTTTCCTTTCATTGGCTATTTGTCCTTAAATCTTCAAACCAGGAGCAGCACCTTCAACATGATTGACAAGAGCTAAAATGCACAGCCGGTGCAGCAGCGCTACTTCCTCATCCTGTCATATTGGACTGATTCCACTCAATGCTACAGTGACTCACTTTCGCCTCTTAAGGTGGTATTATGTGACAGGACAGGTCAGGACTAGCTGGTTAGCATGCTAACCTCTGTAGGTATCTGTAACATGACACATAGCGTCTTTGACACATTGTTTATTTTGGAACAAAAATCTTGCAAATTGAGTCTTTAATTTACAATACGCCTTGTTTTTGCTGGCGAGAACTATGACTTCTAGTCAAGGCTGTAAAGCTAATAAAATTAATCAATAATATAAATTATTGGCAGGTAAGGAGGTCTTAAATAAATTAAATAGGTATTAAATAAGAATCAAAGCCTATCTAATGTTTCTCTCATTAATACTATCATTATTTTACAGAGTTTCTGATAAGACTGGTCCATTAAGTGTTCAGTCATTCAGGAAGGCTGTTGGCTGGACAATGAGTTTTTTGAGATTGTGCCACAAAGCTTTTTATTGGCAGGAAAACAACTTATTACAGCTTATTAATATTATCTGGGGAATTTTAATTATCGAGCCTGATTATAGCCTAGACCTAAAATCAGCCAACCTCTAGGCCTTACGTAGGGCCGAACGACTTTGGAAGAGTATCTAATTCCGATTTTTCTGATCAGTATCGTGACTGCGATTTTAATTGTAGTGATTTTCCAGGAACTGAAGTCCAGGCCTGTTATTGGGTCAGTAAGAATAGACCATCCCCTTTCTCAGTTAGCTGTGGTCGTGATATCACAGCACATAGTTGGTTGGCTTCCTCTGATGGGTCTAACTCATCTACAGACAGTTTACAAGCTCTGATATTATGTTAATTGTTCCCCATATAAGACACGGTTTTGATAAAATAGCCTACAATTAAAACTGCCGCTCTTGGGATTTGAATGTTGCACTGTTTTTAAATTACGATTTCGATATAAAATGCATGATGCATCTTTCAGCCCTAGCCTTATGCATCTTTCAACACAAGTAGTATAAAAGCTTTACTGCACAGGCCAAATAAGTAAAACGTGCAACACCAACATCTTGAAAAGCTGAGTAGACGATTTAGAGCTACAGACCATGCACCCCTCTGTATATTCATCTCCATGTATTCAACACATATTGACAGCGCTTGTGCTAATATATGGAGTGTATATCTCTGTCTTTAAGCACATTCCTATCACTGCAAGCTTCTTAAAGTACTCATTATGTTACATCACCAGGCTCATCATGCTTGGAGGAGAGTATTCATTGCCCAGTTCTGTCCACCTGACTGTGCAGATACTCTCGATCAGCTGGTACATCTTCCTGCTGAAAGAGTTCCTTAAATGGCTGAGCTCCTCCGGAGCCCCAGAGCTTTCTAAAAATGGACATGAGTTAAACTGAAACAGAAACAGTTCAAGACTAGCCTTCAAAAGACAGTGTAAACAGAGTCCCGGAAACTACACCTCTGACTCCCCCACTGATACTATTACACCCCCACACGCTCCCTCGGTAATGCTCAGTGGAGATTAAGACTAAGGAGACTGATAGCTCAAGGCTTGTGCATGCCTGGTCTTATCTCATACTGCATATCATGGCTCCACTAATGGATAGGCTTTGAGAGAGAAAGGGAAAAAGGGACACTAGCCAGGTCAGCACATGGTGTGGCTTTGGTGAACTGACTTACAACTTGACTCAGAATTGTCATATGATTACGGTTGTTGCAATAAATTATATTAATAATGAAGCAATCTTCTGATTACTACTACAGAATACTTCCTGGAAAAAAGATAAACTAGTATCAACACCCATCAGCTCCACTTACCATACAGGAGCACTTTGTAGTTCTACAGTTACAGACTGGAGTCCATCTGATTCTCTGCATACTTTGTTTCCCTGTTCAGAAATGGTCAGGACCACCACAGGACCACCACAGAGCAGGTATTATGTGGGTGGTGGATCATTCTCAGCACTGCAGTGACACTGACGTGGTGGTGGTGTGTTAGTGTGTGTTGTGCTAGTGTGAGTGGATCAGACACAGCAGTGCTGCTGGACACCTCAGTGTCACTGCTGGACTGAGAATCGTCCACCAACCAAAACTATCCAGCCATCAGTGTCCTGTTGGAAGTGTCCTGTGACCACTGACGAAGGACTAGATAATGACCAACACAAACTCTGTAGCAGCAGATGAGCTATCACATCTACAAGTTGGACCACCAGGGTAGGAGTGTCTAATGGAGTGGACAGTGAGTGGACACAGTGTTTAAACACTCCAGCAGCACTGCTGCGTCTGATCCACTCACACCAGCACAACACACACTAACACACCACCACCACATCAGTGTCACTGCAGTGCTGAGAATGATCCACCACCCATATAATACCTGCTCTGTGGTGGGAGCAACCTGGCCTATTGTTGCTCCACAAGAACTAGGCCTTTTCTGAGTGCTGCTTTTATAACAAATCATGTCGACCTTCCAAAGTACCCATAAACATTTAACTAAGTATAGTTCTGCAGTGAGCATTCAAGGAGAGTTTCTAGT
This sequence comes from Semaprochilodus insignis, assembly GCA_034552555.1. Classification (NCBI taxonomy): domain Eukaryota; kingdom Metazoa; phylum Chordata; class Actinopteri; order Characiformes; family Prochilodontidae; genus Semaprochilodus; species Semaprochilodus insignis. Next base: position 4,086,998 of record CM067490.1, on the reverse strand, counting down.
GTGTCCACCTCTACTGGCTGTTTTGACTGGAAGTGAACTCTTTAGAACCTAAGCCCAAAAGTGGCTGTTTGGGCATTTCTTTATAAATTGTACTGTTATTGCTGATATACTGCACTACTATAAAGTAATTTAGATCCTCCAATTCAGAAAGAATTTAGATGTTCAGAAATACAATTTAATTTTCAATGAAGTAGGTGACATCAATGTTCAGCCACTCTTGAATCAAAGAATTATGCAGTTGACTGTACAATTCCATACACCTGCGGATTAAGCTACTTCCTTCACACTATGGTCTTTCACATACCCAAATGCAGTCACTCCTTTTAGCCAATCATTAACATCTGCTTTGGAGCCATTTTCCACACATGGAACGAGACATTCCCTGCACTGTACCACCTCTTCCCAATCTATGAACCCCGTCACTCACACCCTGCAGGGATTTATAGCCCCATCATCCTCGAGCAGCGCCATCCGCCATCTTGTTTTGTCTTCACAATGTAACCACAGCATTATGGACAGGTATAAAGCTAAATCCCTGAACTGACTGGATCAGGTGAATGATGTATTTAATGCGCTGATTCGGATGTCAGTGTCTTCTCTCTCTTCCCTCTCATGTTGGAATGCTGGGTTGGTTTGGGGGGGTGGTATAATTGCAGGTTGAGGTCCAGCTGCTGACACTGTGTGATCTCTCCAGCATATTCTACCTTGGCAGAGCATTCTATACCTGCCTCAACAAGCACTGCATAAAGTTCTGAAATTGCACACATTCAGGCACCCAGTGGAGAGTCCAAGGCCCCAGTCAGAGGGGTCTACAAGACACTTTTACACAAATACGTTCCTACATATGCATGAGGATACATGTCTGGTTTGACGTTTTAGACTGAGACTGGGGAATGTCTTTCCACTACAGCAGGGCTTTGGACTCATGGAGTATCCTGCACATTTAAGTACCTAACTTTTCCGTTCTGGGAGAGCTTGTTAATTAGCTGGTTAGTTACATCAGAGGGAAAACCACCAACATGCTCAGGTGTACTCCAGGAAGCAGGGTTTGGGAAAAAAATCTCATTCCCCATCAAATTATGCCAGAAATGAGGAAATATTTGAAACAGAACATGAAAAGAGAACATGGGAAGATATATTCAGTAACACTTCATGATATAATTCATAAGCCTATATGACACCTACAAAATCCTTTAATGCCAGCTGACATCATCTTAACACAACCTTAATTAACAGTTATGAAGGCTTATTCTAACAAGTATCAGTTTGCTTTAGGCTGCTTTTGTCATTGTGTCTCTGTAAGTGTTATGTGAACTGACTCTTTATACTTTACCTACGGTTATTTTCACACTAGAGTTTGGTACAATTGGTCAAGTCTGAAAGCGGTATTTGAGAAACGAGGCAGTCCAGAGAACTGATCCCTCTGGTCCTCCCACAATCAGCTATCTGGGGTTCACTTCCAGCAAACTGTGGTGTGGTCCGCTTCGTGGGTGGGGTTGCGTGATTGGTTCATTATGTAATGTTGCTGCTTTGTCTTATCGTGTCACATACCTTTAGAAATTTCTATGAAATACCTAAACACTATAAAATAGCAGCAAACGGATGAAGACAGTCACCACTATTTTGCAAGCTTCCATCAAGAATAGTGAGGTTTGGAATTGTGAAATCGATCCACAGTTTGGCTGAAATTCATGTTTGCGAATGCAAACTAGTGATAATAAGCCCCTTCCACAAGCAAGCCCATAATTGTGGGCTCAAGTATACGGATACAAGTGTGAAAACACCCTAGTTGTCATGAAAGACTTACGTAGGTGTTGTGGGGTTTTTTGAACACTGCCCTTCAGTAAAGTGTCACTGTTTCATATCTAAACAGAAGACAGAAGATTGTGCAAGGTAACTTCTCCAGTATTAAAAAGCCTCCTTCTCAAAATTTAAACAGTGTGTGGAGACTCACTAAAGAGTCCACAAGATTCTGGGGAGCAAATGCTACTCAGGTTTAATCCCAAATATGCTGTAGTCCTGTGCATGAGTGTACAAACAGAGCCACTTCTACACTCACCGAGGCAGCGGGTCTTGTCCGCAGACAGCACATATCCAGACGGACACACGCAGGAGAAGCTGCCGAGTGAGTTGGAACACTGTCCTCCTTCACACACATTTGGAACAGTGGTGCATTCGTCCACATCTGGGTAAAATTGGAGAGAGATTACAAAATTGTGATGGCATGTTATTTTTGGTTACACCTTAGAAAGTCCTCGAAACCCTGAAACTCCCAGTGCAAGCAGAGTGTTAGCCAAAGGAAGATGTTCTGGACTTTTTGTTGGATGCCAGGTGTTAATCTGAACATCTGTACAACCTGAATAAAGTGTCTCAGTAAGGTGTCGGGCCACCACAAGCCACCAGAACAGTTTCAGTGTCACGGGACTTCCTTGTTCTCTAAAGGAGTTTGACATTGGGACATATATGGACATATGGACATATTTACTACTATGAATCAAAGCCCACTCCCTCAGCAATGTCGTGTCCTGTGGTGATTTCATTACAATTATTATTTTTTGAGCATTATGCTGCTCCATCATCTCCGCTGGACACACGCCAAACACAAAAATATGAAAAATAACACCAGAATGTGAAATATTTGGAGGCAATTATTTGCACCAAATATACCCCATGACATGAGTTTTTGGATTTCAGCCAAATTGTTCAATCCTATGCTTCAAGGTCCTTTACTTTTCACAAAAGGAGCAAATCCACAGTGCCGGCTATCCACTGCAGAAAAGCTGAAGGAGAGGATGAATGGCTAGAATTTAGAATTTGCCGTGAGTGTGATTTTTAAGGCAATAAGCTCTTTATTTTTGAACAGGCACCTCAACACAAGCACTAATAAAGGCTAAAAGAAGACCCAGCGCCGCTCAACACACAACAACATGGAACCCGCATTATCATTTTTGGGTAGGAGAAATACAATTGTTTCCACTGGGTGGGGCGCCAGTTCCTATACCAATGCTGTACATGGAACTGTACTGTCTCAGGAACTGTACTGGAGGGATGAAACCCCATTCTTCTGAAAGATATGACCTCAACTGGGGTTTTGATGACGGTAGTGGAGACTATTTAACATATCAGTTCAAAAGCTTTTATAAGTGCTCATCTGGGTTGACATCTGATGACTTTGAAGGCCACAGCATATGATCTATATCATTTTCTTACTCAGCAAAGCAGTCAGTGACCCCTAGTTAATAAAAGCATTGTCATCCAGGAAGAGACCATTAGGACAGAAATGTTTCATCATTGGATAAAGGTAATGTGCAGTGACCCAAGTGACCGTTACCCACAGACCTAAACCATGCCAGCAAAATGCTCGCTGTAGGGGTCAGGAATGTTTTAAACTGTATGACCCACATGCACTCACTCACTTGGGGAATATATGATAGGTGATTCATCAGACCATATCTCTGTGCTCTGTGCCCATATCTTAGTCTCCACATCTCTGTAGACCAGTGTCTGTGGTTTGTGCACCAATGTACTTTGACATGTGACATTAGTAATGAAGGCTTTATGCACTGCAACCCTGCTGTAATAACCCTCTTTTTGTAGTTGTGGATAGACTGCTCCTGTCGACACTGTCTGATCACGGCAATCTCGGTCACCTGAGGAACAGCTTTTCCTGTGTTTGTCCCTGCATATAACACTAATACATAAGCATCAAAGCTCAAAAGTCAAAGCTAAGCAGTCTTTGTGAACGAAGCACTTTGAAACTGAGCCCTAACAAGGAAACCTCTTTCAGAGTTGTTCTGGGACTGATACTAACTTAGATCTTTTCCCTTTTGCCATCTTAATTCAAAACCGTGGTCACCTGGGCTTACTCTGGATTTTTATACACGCTGAAGGATGTTCTTAATTATACCAAAGTTAGTTCCAACCCCGTAATGTGATTGGCTGAGAGACGTTCTATGAGTGCCAGTATCGCACGAGAATTGCCCACTGGCTGAAGCTCTTCAAGGTCTACTCCACATACATACGTAACCTAGCAAAAAGACGCCAGTGTTTACAAGACAAAACACCAGCCATAACTAAGTAGCAGCGTTATAATCATACAAGCAAAAGTGCCAAAATGAATTGAATATATTTCATCGTTACTGTAGTAATTGAAAGCAAACCTAATTGCTGGAGATTCACACGGTCCCAAACCGCACATAGGTACACTAATCACAGGGCCGGCGGGTTTAAACAGAACAGTGCTCATAAGAAGTGCTGCCAGGTAGGGAAGTAGGTAGGCAGAGTACATTGTGTGGTTTAAGAAAGAAAATTAGATTAGCCAATCACAGGGAGCATGAGCTGCTGCACCAGTTAAGGTAAGGTGGATAATTTGAATACAGAGCGGCCAATTCCAAACAAATTCCAAATCTTTGACAGTAATTAATATGTAATTATTAAACATGGGATTAATATAACCGGTAATATTGCCTAATTTACATTTACATTTTACATTTACGGCATTTAGCAGACGCTCTTATCCAGAGTGACTTACAACCGTGCTTGGACAATGTTTCCCAGCTAGTATAAGAAGGTTAGAGTCTAAAACTCACCCTGAGCTCAGACACTGCCCGAACAAGGGCCAGTGCTGATACCTAGAGAGAATAATACAGAGACATATATAGCATAAGTGCACTACCTGGCAACCCCAACCCAGCGCTCATACCTAGAGAGAAGGAAGGTAATGTTCGCTGCTTGTAACCCTGATGATGGAATATCATGAACTGTTCCTCGACTACTACGACTGAAGGGGACAGACTGATGATGTTGTTTTAGCAGCCGGGTGCCTGATAGAATGAAACTAGAATGTTGATAATGTTGATCATTTTTCTGTCCCCTTAATCTAGCAACAGCCAGCGACAGAGGAACTGTGGTATGATCACAATTACAGACTTGAGGTTTGTGCTGTAACATGAGATATTGGTACACTGGTGTACTGATCTTCAACACTCTGCCTATGGCCTTGTGCCTATGACCGCAGTACACCCATGCCAATATCTCACATTATAGCATGTGTACTATACAGTACACCTGTCTGGACACATCTGCACTTATTTTGTTTCTCCAGTATTTCAGATAAATATACGTAAATAAGCTGTACATTCATTTTGGACTGTGTCTTTTGGGCCGGTCAGCTGGAAATCTTCACATTAAGGATATTAAGGACGGGAGGCATTATTACATGGTGTCAAACATACAAAATCAAATGCCAGTGATGAGATATATATAAACCAGGAAACACAATCTGCCACTGTCTACTGGGGACGTGTGAGCGTTTGGCTCTTGGCTTGAGCCGTAGGCTGGCAACAGAGCAAAGTGACTCCCCGTGTTTACCTCCGCCATGTGAACTGTGCTCTCAGCCCTGGACTGTTAGCTGTGTAAACTACAACTAAGCAGCACTGACATGCTGCATTTCCCAACGGGAGAACACTTCCCAGAAAGGAAAGTATCTAACCACACTGAGCTACAACAGGCCCTCTCTAACACCACTCTCTTGTTTAGTTTCGGATTTGTTAAACTTACAAATAGTGTCCAAGTTTGTCTCCGTTTGGAATTTTCGGAGCACTAAATGTGTCATGATGCATGATTGTCTTTCTGAAAGAAAGCATTCACAGACAACATAATATCTCTAGCCTTGAGTTATTAAGCCTCTTATTTGCAGTGAAGTAAAAATATAATATTTGAAAATTATTTTAAAGTTATGCAGTAAAACTTGAAAGCGACCCAAGCGTGTGGACAACCACAAAACATTAGGTCGTGATTAGCATAAGCGGCAACTGCTTGTTTCCAAAACCCTACAGAAGAGAGTTTAGAGTGTCAAGATAATGGCTGTGGGAAAGGGATACATTTAGCCTGACAGGCGGCATGCAGATGAAACAAGGTAGCAATCAGCCCACCACAGGTCCGGTAAATCCACTGACGTGCTGTGGGCTTTGTATCTGTATGGCTGTTATAAAGTATTCTAGGACCATTTTCAGATTTCTGTGAAGACTTTGACTGTGACACGACATAACTGACTATACACTGTTCAAACGAGCCAGTGGTCCCCAGTGCAGAACATGAGCTTCTCTTAAACAATCCACATTTCTTGTGGCTCCTGACTCAACTGAGACAGGAAATGAAACCCTGAGGAACTCAGGAACTGACCATTCACAGAAAGGGTTCATGGTGCCATGAGACCCCTGGGTACTAGCATCTTTGGAGTCTCCACCCAAATCCCTAACAATTATGAAATAAATACATAAAACAGTCAGAAAACAAAACGATCCATTTTCAGTTGATGTGCAACAGCCTATTATTTCCTCCCACAGTTACATTACCGCCCGTTTTTATCATTATAATGGATTTTAAATAAGGAAAAGGGGTGGAAGGGTCTGGGGTAAGCGCTCTCTATTTAATTTATTTTGACTTTATACATTTAAGGGCTAATTATTTTTAGTCATGATTGCTATGACATTTTAAGAGCAATTTTTAAAACATGTCTTAGTAGTATGTAATCATATGCATTTCCTAAAAGATTATAAATTATAAAATAAGCAATAAAATAAAGAAATCTGTTGATTGACTGATGGTAGGTGTTAATCTGAACACCATAGTGGTATGTAAGTCTCTACTATACATTTATGTTTATGTACTTTGCTACTACACTGCCTTCTTGGATTAAGAACTGTCCGATGCATTATTAAACCGGGAAGGACACTGAAAAACAGCCAACAGTCAGCTTAGCGGAAGAACAAATCATGAACGAGTGCGAATGAAGATCACTTGAACGCTTGGTAAAGCTGAATGGTAATAAATCAACAATAGAACTCCTGACTCTATTTAATAGCCAAAGTAAGGGCTACAATGTTCCACACCAACAATGCGATAACAGCATAAGGTTTGGACTATAAATAGGTGGAAAATGGTCTGATGAGTTCAGACTGACCCTGTTCCAGAACAATGGGGATGTCAGGATAAGAAGGGAAGCACATCAAGTGATATACCCATTATAACCATTATGCATAGTATCGACTGAGGCAGTGTTATTATTTGAGGGTGCCTCAGTTGGTCAGGTCGGGGTTCAGCAACTTTATGTGGTAATAAAATGAAGTCAGCTGATTACCTTAATGCACTGAATGACCAGGTCACCGCATCAAAGGATTTTTCTTCCTTAATAGCATGGCCATATTTCAGGACGAAGGTGGAATATAAGATTCATCTGGCTCAGACTGTGAAAGAGCGCTTAAGGGAGATTGAGGAACCATCACAGAGACCTCACCTTAACCCCACTGAAAGTCTTCGGGATGTGGTTCAACTCTCATCAATACAAGATCTCAGACGAAAATTAATGCGCTGTGATGTTGTGTTAGGCTGTTAAAACGATGTCATGGTGAATTCAAGCCACAATCGAAGCTAAAGGCGGTCCAACGGAATATCACAATGTACATTGTTTTTTCCAGGCAGTGTACACACACTAGAGCCTTAAAAAAGAAAAATCTGTATAATTAAATAGTAGAAAGTAAGAGTGTGTGATGTGAAAAGTGCTGTTTTAGAAAAACTTACGGAGTCCGAATTTTTCAGAATTCACAGCGGTGGTGGGGATAACCACACATCTGAAGAGTTTAATACATGTAAAACTACTTCACAGAAAGTTACAAATCAAATTACACTACACTGCCACAGACATTGTGTTTTAAGTTTGACTTACTCAACAGCAGACAGGTACATACAGGGCATTGTAAGGTAAAATGAAACCCAAAGCAAACTTATTTTTCCAGATTCATCACTATTTGACCATGACAAACATTAAATGTAAAATAATAAAAAATCAATGTAAAGATGTGATTTGATGTGGTTTACTGGTGGTTTTGGATAGTAAATAAAACAGCTATATTTGCATTGTACACATCAAACAACCCCTCCTTCCTATCAGCACCTCTACAACGAACCACTTAACCACTTTGCATCAAACAGCTCTGAACACTTTTTTAATTATTATGATTAAATTATGCAGAAATTCCCCTTTAACAGAACACTGGTATCAGATTCGTGCTGAGTGTCGCTTAAAACCCTGAGCTCAGATATCAGAGTCCGAATCAGGAGAGAATAAACTGGTGTATACTAAAAATACAAACATCAGTGTGTCAAGTTCAGCACCAGGGGAGACTGATAGGGTATCCTGCTCGGGATCACAGTACCTGCCATTTTAGGAGCATGTTATTTGTCCTGTCTGAGAAAATGTGAAAATGACAGGCCTGAGTTAATAGGAATGTAGACACAGAATTTCAGCAGTAAATCATTTTGGGCTACTGTGACTCAGCAGCTTCAGGTAAAGGTATTCACTTTATGACGGTCTAAGTGTTTATGTGTTTAATTATTCAACACTAATTTATCAGTGAGTGCTGCTTTACTGCAACACTGGCATAATATTAAACATTGGCTGCCTACCGCAGGCGGTCGTGCTGGTGTTTACTAAACCATACAACACTGAATACAATACAATAACCAGAATCACATTTCTCTTTAGCTGATGTCGTGGCTAGTTTATAGAAGGTTAGCACAAGGTCCGTTTCAGTTCCCGCACCTTAAACAAAATTTCCAGACACTGAATTTCTGTGTTCACACAAAAACAAACATGTTTGTATCACATGAAATTCCCCTTAGGGGCTTCCTTTTAACACCTCATACCTGACATTAGCGTTCCTAACTGGGTAACGATCACCTTCTGCTGTAAGCGTGAAGTCCAAAAGCAAGATAAAGAGCATCAGTCTTAGCTTCTTGATCTCGTCCTCTTTCCACTGGCTTTCTCCTGAGCCCTTGTTTGTTTTGGTGCTCGTTTAGATGCTCCAGTGCTCATTTTAAAGCTGGCAGAAAGAGCAGTGACCCTCAATATAAAGGCACTTCATGAATGTTTCACCAACTGTTCAAACATATCTCAGTAGTCACCTGCTGATTTATCTAATACGAGCTGATCAACAAGCTGCCGTGAAGTAAAACTGTACAAATATCTTATTTACATTAAAATAATTCTACTGTATTGTGCACAAATGGCCATTATGTAAAAGTTCTTCATTTTCAATGTCAGGAAAAAGCAAAAAAAAAATGATCAGAAAACTAGTAACTGAGTACTGAGTACTGAGTATTTAGTGTGGCCACCTTTATCTTAAATACAGCTTCCATTATTTTTTGGAGAGTTTTCAGGAATCTGGGGTTTCTGTCTAGGGAATCTTGGGATATTTTTCCACACTTTCAGAGTTTTAGAGGCTGACTGCATTTCTGCCTCTCCTGATCCAACTCATTCAGTGATACTGAGGTCTGGATTATTGGGTGGTCAGTCCAATGTTCTGGGCAGACTAGCAGCTTCTTTGTTTGATCCTCCTATTTTCTCAGTAAGAGATTTGTGTCAGCTGCATATGCTTTCAGTCCCATAGTGCAGAATTATCTTCTCACAGTCTCTGCGTAATCATTTTTGGCCCTCCAGTTTTGGAAACATGTTTTTGAACTTTTTTCCCTTCCTAATGCAAGTGAGGTACACACAATCTTCTGAGAAGCTATGGATGGAGCTGGAATGGAACTGCATTTACATCACATACACTGTTATTCCTTCTTCAAATACAAATCCTGCATTTGCAAAAGAGGGCAGTAAAACGAGACGATTCCAAAATCCTACATAACGGCCTTGATTTATTAATATTTGTGTACACAACAACAACAACAACAACAGAGTAACAGCAACAAAATGGTGAGCTCTGTGGAGAAATCCACCTCTGTGGCGGTGTCGGTACTTTTCATACCTTTCCAAGAAACCAACCTGCCAGCGGTACACTGGCTTTCTATGTGCCAGCATCTTAAACAAATATTCTGTTCCATCTTAAATGCTACAGCTTGTACAGGCACCTTTGTGTAACTACAGCACCGCTTAAGGTGGAACAGAAAATTCACAAAAGAAGCTGGTGAATAAGCGGCCAACTGCAGCTCACACCTCTTTAACAAAATTCTAGACGGCTTTAATTCAGAGTTATTAGTTTGCTCTGCACATTTCACTCTGGGCAGTTTCTCAAACCTTGGACAATATTAAGCAGCTCTGTTCAGCGTTTGACCCTGAAGAGACTGAAGAGAGGAGCAGTTCCACCTTTATTAGCAGCCTGTAAGTAGCAGCCATGCTGTGTCACAAATGAATTCAAACAATTTCACAGTGAGTAACTTGAATTTACTTTGTGCTGATGTAAGTAACATTAGCCACTAGCAAGCACAGCTAGTAACTAGCATAGCTAGCGTAGCTATTTAAACAGTATGAGGACTGAGCTTATTTACACTGAGGTTCACTTCATTTTTCTGCCTGTGTTGCTTCTCTGTGATCATCACAAAGCCTCACAGTTAACCAGCCAATCAAAGCAGAGTTCATCAAATCACTCATAAGCTCACCAAAAAAGACCAAACCGCTCGTTTCACTGTAGACTTGTCAGAGTGAGAGTACGTCAGAGTACAATTAAAATGCTGAGTGAACAAATTCTATGGCACATATAATGACTAATCATCTGTTTATCTGAAAAGAAACTGGCTACAGGAGAGGAAACGAGGTCACAGGTCACCAGGAACACAAGGAATGGATGTAAGAATTAATGCAGATTGATGAAGATTGTCCACATCAGTACTCACCTTCACACTTATGTGTGCCTTCGTTCAGCCGATGACCAGCAGGACACTTGCACTCGTATGAGCCTACAGTGTTGATGCAGTGTCCTCCTTGGCACAGGCCTGGCACAGCCTGGCATTCATCAACATCTGTGTAAAGAAGAATTAGAGTCATATTCTGTACAAGACCCATTCTCTCCAAACTCTCATAAAAAAGACACTGGTTCTAAGGAGGAGGTATAAGAAACAGACACAAACAGAAAAGTTGCACGGATCTGCCACGACATACACATATCATCACACCTATAAATAACTAAGACTGAGTCTTGTTACTATTAGAGTTCATCCTGCTGCCAACAATCTGGCAAAAGACATACGACGCTGGGATATTTTTTGAAATGCTAAACTAAAACCAGCATGTCTTTGGAAACTAATGCACTTGGCCCCTTCGTTCCCTATAGAATCACAGGTGTCTCAGTTCACACCGTGTTTAGATTTATTACACAGCCAAATTATTTCTCTGCATTCTGCATTTCTCTGTCCATACTCCTGCAAGAAAGCTGAGAGGCTCCCTCCGTTTTAGCGAAAAGTACAGTAGCAGAATGACAATACTGTCTGAGACAGAAGTGCCATTCATGTGGCAGTAATGTCCTGCAGCCCACGCCCTGTGAAGAGGGGCCCCTTGTACAGAAGGCCTGGAGGCTATGAGTAGAAAGACTGCGGAGAATCGTGCAGCTGCATACTACTCAGTCTGGGCTGAGCGATGAGGATGTGAAAGACTAGCTGGGTGTTAATCTGTGTACAAAGCAGGTTTCCACCAGGTCCTGCTGCACAGGAACAAGGCCACACTTCAGCCCATAGAAAGACGAGACAGGTGAGGTCATTGGAAAAGCAAGGCGGCTCCTCGGAAGCAGAGTAGGAGAAAAACGAGGGAGGGAGGGAGGTATGAGCGAGATCAAACCTCTGTGAATTCATACAGCCTTTACACAGGAAGGATGAGTGAGTGGTCCTGTGAGAAATGTATTACAGTGAGTCATTTAGCTCTGTATATTCTGGCTTCTCAACTAGCGCAGTCTGGACATTCAGCAATACTGAAAAGAAACTGGTTCTCCAAAGCTTTAAACTGAGGTCACTCTTTTACTTCTGGCAAAAAACAACAATCACACATGTTTAACGCTCAGGTCCAACGTACTGAACATTTTCACCAGTTTCAGGCACAACCTGGACACATTCAGCCTGCATGTTACGTCTGAAACCGGATCACCAGTGCAGCTTAGGGGCTTCTTATTACATATCCCGCTCGATTAAAGGAAAACTCCACTGATTTTTTTCTGTAAGTCCCTCAGAGTGATTTGGTGTGAATTGCTCTGTACCACAGGAATTTGCAAAGTCAGAATTGTAATAGGAACCTCTAAAATCTCCCTCATCATGTTGTTACATGAAATAGATACAGATATATGCTGCGTGATGCCTGACACAGTCTGATAGTTTTATAATAAAGTTTTGGTTTAAAATGTATTTAATTCCATTTATTTTGATCCATTTACTAGGGATGGACCGTAATGAACATTTTTGGCCGAAGCTGAAACCGAACAAAGTGAAAAATTTAGCCGAAGGCCGAATACAGAACACGGTGTTTCACAGTGTTTCGTTAATTTGGCCACTTCTTCACCATTGCATAAATTAAATAGGCAAAAAAAAATCCCTGATAGCAAAAGGATGTGGGCCACTTCCAGCAAAGATATGGAACTGCTGGCCCAATGTCAGCACTGGCAATCTGCTGTGATCCCACATATTTGCAACATGCATTAGGTCCACCTGTCCCAACACAGATCTGGTTCACTTCTGGCACAGATATGGCAGAGTTACCTACCTTTGGATGAGGCGTGGCCCTAAAATCTGCCATCTGTCTGCTTCGCTATAATGGCTCTGTTCTGTTATTTACTCTTTCTGAAGTTCTATTTAGCTCGAAAGCTTGAGACTGAATAACACTCTGGTTCCCGTCTACATCCAGGAACTAGACAAAGGTAACAGCATCATTAAAAATGTAACTGTTTGGTATAAATCATTCAGTCTTTTCACTTCTTCATTCAATTATTCCTTTTTGGCCGAATAATTTCGGGTGCGGAACATTCGATGCATCCCTACCATTTACGGTGGAGAGGTACATGTAGGGTATTATATGGTAAAATAGATCCCAAAGAAAACATATATTTTTTAGATTTATGACTACTTTAGCATAACTAACATTACATATAAAGACTCAGACAACTCGTGTAGGTTTGAAACAGTGCTGGTAAGTAAATATACTGTATTTGCTTTGTAGATATTGCGGTTCCAACACCCCTGGCTACCATCACCATCAATGTACACAAAGCTGAGATTCTCTACAATGAACCATTTCACATCAATCCACTCTGAAGGACTGTGTTTACATCACAATGACTGGACTATTAAAGAAATCCTGTTTAGCTAAACTTGGAGCAAGTCATGGTAGCCAGTTTTGCATTGAGTCTCAAGGCTTAAATTTGAGTTTCTCACAAGAGTGTTGTTGAGAGACTCTCTATAACAATGGCAGGAAACACTGCAGACAGACAGATGCACAAGCTTAAAGAATGTTTACCACCAGAATAACACAGTTTAAGCTCCCAGGATCAGATGATGCAGCCTCAATATCCTCAAGTGGTCCTTATTATTGTTTCACAAACTCTGTTTAAGTGCAGGTAAAAAAGACCCCTGTACAACATTTTGGTGGGAAACAACTTTAACACCTTTATCTCTTCATCCCTGAATGTTAACCTTCTGTTTTGTCTACAGCTTCATTATGTAACTGAGACTTTTAAACCCTGCAGCTCATGAGGGAGCAGTTTGTGCGATCAGCTGCAGTCTTAGCAAACTGAACATTAAATTAAGATGCACTGTGGGCGCGTTTTGCTGTCACGTCATGCATATTTTCCACTGCACCTCCAAACATACGTACAGCATATCTGGCCCTCAGACTTCTGCCAGGGTAGACTATGAAATTGACCTCTTCATATCAAAACCCCCAAAAGTACAATTTAGGAGCTCTAGTTCTCCATTCAGTTTTATGAATATTCATGATGGACAGACCAATAGAATTGGTCTAAAATATAGTGTTTTACAAGATACACTTAATACTGAGATTAATGATTTAAAAAGATTTACTTAGGTGCCGAGACTTTTGCATAGCACTGTAGCTCAGTTAAAGTTATTCCAGATACAGTGTCTTCGTTTGTGACGAGGCTTGCAGGGGAGAAAGCGCTGTCTCAGTATGTAATGTAACTCGCACCAAATTGGTACAATATGCAGCGCATCCTCTTTGAAAGTCAAGCCAAGATGTATATAGGGGGTATCCAAAGATCCAAGCTTCTCACTGAAGGAGAACATCAAAAGCACCAGGCACAGAGACAGTTCTCACCGGACTATAAAAGTGGATTCCTCTTTGCTCACCGCAAGTTGCTACCAGCTAAAACCGCTGATTTTTATCTGTTCACTGGCATTACTTGCACAGACTAAACTGACTGGATCTCCCTGTGCAGCGTTTCTGATGTGTCATTTTGTGGGAACCAAATGGAGCCATTTACAGTCGTTTGCTCAAATGAAGAATAATAACTCTTTTGCTCCTGCCTGACAGGGCAGTGGAAGAAAAGAACCAAGATGGTACTAATCAAGGTACTGCTCCACAATGCTGGGGAGTTTATTCCCCTCTAACCGATGCTTGGCATTGGGCATGGTGAGCACATAGCATCCCATTCTACTGGCAATGCATTCCACGGTGATTATACAAGGTGTATGTGAACAGCGGAGTGCCTGTGGCAGTTAATGAGTGCGCCTCAACACAGCTGAATTCGCTAATTAAAGGAGTATCTGAATACTTTTGGATATACAGTTTATCTTAGGAGAAGCTATAAAACATTTATTGATTGTACACAATGCTCACGAGAGACTTTAAGAAAAGGTTTGCTGTGGTTTACACACTTTTCCACCCACTACCAGATGGAGTCCATCAGCCAAGACCCTGTTTGGTGTCCAACTTTTTTTTCTTTAGTTTAGTGTTTCAGTTACAAGGCAACATTGCTAACAAACACTAAAAGTCAAAAGACACCCAAATATTTTCCATAGCAACATTCCCAAAATTTCTCTCAACTTTCCCAAACTGCATTCAGGTCTTCATTAAACGTCGTGTGAACTTGCCAAGTTGGTTTTGGACACAACATGACTTACGGTAAACTAAACTCATCATCAATAGAATAGTTGCACAAATAGCTGCACCTAGAAGGAATCAACTGACAGGAATGAAACTTGGTGGGTAGGTTTGACATTGTGAAACATGCAAATGATTCAAGTCTCACGCTCGGCCATGCATGTGACGTAGGCAAGGACTAAGCCTTATCGCTGTACCTGATGGACCCAACAGCCACGATTATGGACATTCAGCGAGCAGTGACGCCCTCCATGAATCATCCTGTTAGAGCCAGCACCATTGGCAGGCGGCTGTACGAAGCAGGACTGTTATGACGACTACCCTTAACACCATGACTGCAATGGTGTCATGCCAGACTGTGATGGAGTGACTCAGAATGGCAGCGGGTCATCTTCAGTGACGAGTCCCGCTTTTGTCTTGGTGGAGATCACCAATAAATCCGTGTGTAGACACCATGGTCAGCGGCAAGATGAACGGTTTGTTGTCATGCATCACACATCCAGAAAGCCTGGTGTCACTCCACCTCCACCCCTTCTGCAAAATCTGCAGGAACTGTGTGAGAATATTCAAGCTTCATGTGATGGATTATCACAGGACACCATTAGGAACCCCTATAACTCCATACGTCTGGATGTTACATTAGCAACCTTGGTGGCCCGACGTCATACTGAGAGGCACTACTTTTGTATGTGTAGCTCAATAAATATTGTACATATAAGTCTAAATTTATCATCATTTATTGTTCCTTCTGGGTGCAACTATTTTTATGATGATGAGTGTATAAAAATGAACAAAATTCAAGCTACACTGGAGCAGGAGTTTCAGAGTCCCAAGTTTTTGCGGCTTTAGCTCTCTGTTCTGTGCATTATGAGATCGTGCCAAGCTTGCCAGTGGGTGGGATTTAAGGATTGTGTTACAAGATAACGTCACCTGGAAACAGGAATAAATGCTGGAATTTCAATGAGGCATTTCAGGCAGCTGAGAAAAGTGGTTTTCTGTTTCTCCCTCTGGTGTGTACATTGAGTTTTATAACTCTGTAGACCGTTTACATGCACAAACAACTACATGACACGCTAAAGAAAAGAGAAAAACTGGAAAAGTACAACAGATCCCCTTTAATCCTCTGATTGACATTGTATGTTCATTCATGAAAGCAACAGAAATCATGAATTTGAAATTAGAATCATGAATGGATTCTGTAGGTATTTGGCACATTATTGTTGTCTAAAATGGCTAGCTGCAGAAGTTTGGTTCATTTTTGAAGTTCACCTTAAGTCATACTGTGTACTAAACTACATTATCAAGTCTGTGTAACCTTAATGAGGTCATGGATATGATTTGAGCAGGCTGAGAGAAGTTTTGGATGATATGGACCTCTAGTCTCTCTTAGCCCCATAGCTCCAGAACCTGAATAAAGTAGCACAATTTGGACACCAAGCATGTCTTGACTCAACAACTACATCTGGGGTAAAAAAAAAGGTGTACATTTGATTTTCCCCCTGACTATTCCTTTAACAACACAAAGGGTTTAAAGTTTGATGGCTGACTTGTATGAAAGTGGTTATTCTGCTGGCTTTGAAGTCTGAAATCTACTTCGACTGTAAATATTACAGTACCCTGCACTAAGATGCACCGAGCCTGGAAACGGATACAGGGAGAGCAGTGATTTGATAAGGTTAATTATCATACAGGACATCCCTACTCTGTATTCTATATCAGGTGCAGGGTGTGTAGTTATTGTAGTGGAGAGTGGCTGTCAGTGCCAGCATAATAGAAGATCAGACAGAAGTTTAAGCTCACCCCAGCACATTGGCTCCTTCAACTGTGCACAATCACAGGGGACTCACAAAGCATAGTCTGTGCTACTCATGCTTTGGGCACAGGATATCCACCCAGAGCTCAGAGGAATCCTTCTTCTCTGAAGTCAAACAGAGATTTAAAGGAGAGTGTGTCAGACAGAAATGTCCTGGGCCTGTGTGTGTAAAACCGAACGGTCCGTCCATATGCACAAAGCACGTTTGACTCTATATCCGCGTGGCTTAAGTATGCGATATGCCTAATGCTGCACGTCTGCTCCATTTCCCTGTCTGCTTTTAAAACCATGAGGCGGCATTACTGTGCTTCCTGTCTCTGACTGCCCAAGTATCCTGAATATAAAAAGCATCTTTAGGTACAGTTTCCATGCAGCCACTGAATTCTGCCAGTGAAAGAATGTACCGAGTGAATGCTGGAAGCAGAGGATTTTGCTAAATGTCTAAATGTTTACTAGTTGGTGTATTCGTTTCAAAGCATTCTCTGGAGGTCAGTCTGATATGCTTAGACAGCCTCAAGAACAACAACTTGCAAGTATTTCCGTCGAGTTCTAGTAGCTCAGCAATACGAAGCACGGAAGCACAATTCAGGGTTAAAAACATTCTGGAGAGGTAACCATGTAGTGTTATATACCATGGATGGAATACTCCATCAACTGCACACGTCTGTAAGAAAGGTTTCCAACCTTCTGGTCCACAAGCAGGTTTAACTAACCCCAACGTTTTTAGTTAAACCTAGGACTCACCGAATGGGACAGATGATGGTTCTATGAAATACTGAAGGTGAAGCTGATAAGAGGAAAGGACTCAGTTCTACAGGTTTAGATATGGTACTCATTCTGTTTAGACTACAAGTGACAGCGTAAAGTGTTCGGCTTCAAAAATTCAATGAACAAGATCTTAACAAACACAGAGCCACCGTCACTCCTTTTCTGTTTCAGACTAACGGCAAGTACTCACTGCTTTATTTTGGTTTATTCCTGTTTTTCCCAGTTTCCTCAGTCTGAAACGCAGCGTCCACTTATTCTTATTTTGGATGTCAAAGCCTTCATTTTGAAATCACTTGTCGATGAATAAATTTGATAGGGTCAAAACTATCTGGCTAAAAATACTTATTACGAGATAGAAGAATCAATTGGCTGGAATCAATTGGCTGTGTATCTGTTTCAGCCAATTTTTAGCACAAATATGCTGGAATATTGTTGGTGGATATTTCTCTAACTCAGCAGACCCTGAGAGCTGGTCAGTGACATGTGAGCCATATTTCTCAAGTTAAGTAATGCTACGGCCTTGCACAAAGCCCCTTGGTCCTGGACCCTCCAGTTCCTCGCTCAAACCCTAGATGAAAATCCAGACCATTTGATTACGGGACTAAAACTGCAGGGCCTCGTGTGTGTGCTGATGGAAAATGTCATCAGTCTGGCATATTTTTTTAACATAAACGACTTTGTAAAACTAATTTCTGTAGGGTCTTGTAGGGGGAAGCAAAGTAAAGACTCTAACACTACTAACATGATACAACACTTGAGAGTACATCACTCAACTCAGGCTTCACATGTTTGCAGTAGACAGGGATCTGCAAAATAGATATTCCACTGTATTCAACAGAGCTGCAACAGAAAATTCTTGCAAGAGGCAACAAAGAACCCGCAGTGTTGAACAGAACAATCCATTAAGAGTTTACTTCTCCAAACTTTTGCTGTTGACCACAATGGTGAAATAAACAGATGTTGATTTTACTTTTTTCAGGGAGCCATGGATGTCAAACATCTTGTTGAATTCCAGACAAACCCACTATTATACGTCACAACTAAAAGAGTGCAGAGCTCCTCCTGCCCTTTTCCAACAAGCTTTCCCCTGATAATCATCCTACATCTCTGATAACGCTGTGACCATGTCAGTGTTTGCATGGCTTCATGCTACCGACATCGCTATGACGTACGGTATGGCATTTTTTTCAATGCAAACATGTGAACGCAGCACAACAGTCCAGCCTCGCCCTCAAATGGTATTGAACGATTGTGCTGAAAGTTAATATGCAATCTGTACTGGCTCTAAAAACGCTGATCGGTCCATCTCTATTGCATAGAATTATTAGAATAATTATACTGGCCATAATTAATTGCATTTCTTTAAATGTGTATATATTGTAAAGAATTTTAAAGATGGCCAACGTACTCATAATACCACTATGATCCACTGGAGGGCCACGGACAACATACTGAAAACCACTGTACTGCAGCGTGGATCTCTTAATGATATATCAGACACGAAAGGCAGAATTTATCATTTTGTTTTCTCGTATGTAAAAATGGTCTGTGTGCTAATTCGTTATCAGAATCTCCAGTCCTGGTTTTACTTCATTTACGTACAAAGCAGTGACCACTGGTGTGCTGCTGCCTCTGGTTGCCAGCAAGGGTTTTTTTTACACTAAGTCAACATCCAGTGTGCTAATGTATTCTCAGAACACAGGAAGGAGGCCAGGAGAATGAAGAAACTGAGTCATCAGGTTGCAGAAATGGTGACATTATCATTTGTCCTTTAGCCAATGTGACTCAAAGACAATACACTGGGTAACAGCTCATTCTACTAAAATACTTTAAAACAGTCTCACACAGGAGCTGAAGCTCTACAGGGAGTGTTTTGTGGTGGAGTTCAAGGCTCTGCTTCAGCTCAGACCTGAGCTGTAACCATGAGCTTCAATGTGAAAGACAACATTATTATTATTATTATGTATTTTTCTAAACTTTATGTGCATTTGTTGTCTGTGAAACTTGATATGAAAAGGCCTCGTGGCTTCGTCATCTCCTCCACATTTAGGATAGAAACCTCTCACTCACTCACTCACTCACCTTCTAAACCGCTTTATCCTTTTGGGTCACCGAAGGTGCTAAAGCCTGTCCCAGCGTTAAATGGGCAGAAGGCAGGAAACACCCTGGACAGGCCACCAATCCATCGTACACATACACAGACATACACATTCACTTATACCTAGGGGCACTTTAGCATCTCCAGTTCACCTCTCTTTCACAGTCTTTGAACTGTGGGAGGAAACAGAAGCACCTGAAGGAAACCCACGCAGACTCAGGGACAGCATGCAAACTTTAGACACCCCAGCCAGGAATCGAACCCAGGCCCTTCTTACTGTAAGGCGACAGCGCGACCCGCTGCACCACCTAGAAACTTCATTATCCTAATTATATATGTAACTAAACCTGCACCCATGGTGTTAAATACAGTTAATGAGGTATAACACAATGGCAGCATCAAAAATCCAGAATGACTTTGTATGATAATGATTTTGGTACACTACACTAACATCGTTACATAATTGTATATTGAATCACATCACTAACTAATTACACTTTAATCATTACACTAGAATCTAGACATTCAACATAATGTATTTACTTTTCAAGCTACAAGTGAAAAACATAATAATAATAATAATATTAAAATACACCATGCTTTTGTTATCACTGCTGATTAAACAATAATTTGCAACAGAAAAATGGTAAATGGTAATCATAGGCTGTCTAAGTACTGACCTTGGCAGGCTCCAGTGCGGATGTTGGGGATGAACCCTCTACGGCAGGGTTGGGGTTGAACAGGACACTCCTCACACGGATGACCCCAGGCTCGGCCAATAGTGGCACAGCACAGCGTCTTGGTGCAAACAATGCCACTCACCTGACCCTGGCACATCTGGTTGACCACCTGGGAGAAGCAAGGGCCTGTTCGGTAATCTGTGAAAAGGTGCAGAATCACATGTTAGAAGTGTTAAACTTATTTACGCAGAGGTAGTGAAAAAGTTCTACAGTGAAGTATAGGGAAATATAGACTAGTTAGAATCTCAACAATCTATAAATAAGGTCAAAAAGGCTTATCTGGCAGATATCTCAGATATCTCCCATAAACAAAGAATGGTTCAACCAGTCTTATGCTGACCTTACACCAAACGATTTTCAAGCGATTTTACTGTCACAGACAAATTTCCAAAGTCAGAACAAAATCATGAGAGTCTTGCTAGAGTTGCGTCGCGCTCGCGTCATCTCGATCGTTAAGTGTAAGGTGGTCAGGATTGCAGTTTTAAGTCAGTCTTTTTCTCGTCCTGGCGTTCCGATAAAATCAACCGTGTTTAATATGATCAAGTCGTAGGTCTTGGCTCACACAAATAGTGACGTGAACATTGTTGACAACCAACAGGAGAGCTCTTTTCAGCTCCAAACGGGAAGCCACGAGCCAAGTACAGGAATGTCTGGTGGAGATTCGACATGGAGGGGAGTCTGGCGAGGGCTCGGAAACCGCGGTTCTCCTGGACTGTTCAAAAGGAGGAGAAGCTGGTGGAGCTGTGGAGTGAACAAGAGTGCCTCTTTGACGCATCTTCCCATTTCTACCACGACAGAATGGAAAAGGAAAAAAGGAGGACAGAAATTCCTGAAGCCCTCGAAATCCCCGGGGCTAACGGGAGCCCGAGTCATGGGTCCGAGACGTCACAAACATAAACACATCCAAGAGTTCATTAATGCGCAGTAAACAGTCCGATTCTAAATCACACACGTTTTAAAGCTATTTTCACGTTATCCTATGTTGTAACGAAGTATAGTTATGCTATGCTAAAGCTAACTAGCTAGCTAGCTAAAACACTGCCGAACGGGGCTACAGTGTTTACATTTAGCCTACCAGCGAACATGACAGGAAATAAGCTCAAAATCTAGTTGCAGTTTTGTAAATAGTGACTCTGCAAGATTCCCAGTCTTTGCAAAATCATAGCCTGTGACTAAAAGTCTGTGACTTGTCTTTAGATGTGAGAGAGTGTCAGACTTTAGTCTATTAAATGTCTTTTCAGAGTCTTTTCAAAGTCTTCTAGTGTATGGTTAGCATTAGTCTCAGCCACGCTGAGCTTGAGTATACTAGAGAATTTGCACAGTGGAAGAATAAATCTCTTTCTGGTTATTTGATTTTGAATGAGAATACAGACTTTTCCCCCTTTCCTCAAATGGAGAGATGTCGTTAATGAAAAAGATTATGTACGGGATAAAAAGTAGCTGAAAATAATGTAAACATGATTTTGGAGGAAGGCTTGGGATGGCAAACGTTGCTCTTGCTCTTCATGAACAAAAATTGAAATCTCATAAGTTGGTGGATTTAAGACCCAAAGAAGAGCACGTTTCCACTTGGGCCAACGCTTCGGCCACTTTGTTTCAGGATAAGCTTGTCCTTTATGTCCACCCCCTGGACTCTCTCAGTTCTATCAGCATGGCAGAACAGACAATAATCATTGTTTTTGC
Source organism: Semaprochilodus insignis (assembly GCA_034552555.1). NCBI lineage: Eukaryota > Metazoa > Chordata > Actinopteri > Characiformes > Prochilodontidae > Semaprochilodus > Semaprochilodus insignis. The sequence goes on along the minus strand of CM067490.1, from coordinate 4,065,018 downwards.
CTTTTCCACATGCATCTTGTCACTTTTATAGACTGCAACGGGTGACTGGAACATACAGCTGCTCTGGGACACTTCCGCAGTCCAGGCACTGCCACTATTACACCACTTTTAACGGTCTTATAAACATTTACAGAAAGCTCGGAGGCCAGGATGGGGAGTGTCTGTAAGGCAGATGACACGAGATGTAAAGGCTCATACACCAGAAAGGTTGCTTTCATTGCTCGAAACAGATCAGTGAGTGTACATGTGCATTAGTGAGTTAGTGCATGACGTTCAGTATTTGAGAAGAATACTGGATTAAAGCACAGACTGTATGTGTGAGGGTGCTCTGCTCTTTAAACCAAATGCCATAAGAAACATATACAAAGTGACTGAAAACATTGCATTTAAATTTTTTGGCTCAATGTATTTTGTAATGAATGTTTTGTAATGAAATATAATGCGTTTAAATGCATTTATAAAAACAAACACGTGCCTATGACACATACATGAAAAGAAATTATTAAAAAAACATTATTCAATGATTTAGAGAAAGTA
>CM067490.1:4011056-4054503 GCA_034552555.1 Semaprochilodus insignis | reverse complement strand
TCTCCAAAATGGGTGTGTTATTTATAGCATTGCCAAAGCCTACAAAACCTTTTATATATATATATATATATATATATTTTTTTTTTTTTTTTTTTTTTTTTAGCTGGTTGTAGTGCTCAGTATATAAGCTAAAAGTAAGCATTTCTAGGCATGTTTGATGTGTGCACCATTTGAGAGCAAAAAGAGCCTAGTTAGATGTGCATTATGTGTGCAAATTCATCTGTGGCACTTTATTAGAATGTTAGAGAGATTTCATGTAAGCAAATAGAGAGATTTCATGTAAGCAAACACTTACAATGCACATTAAGTACCATATTTAAAAGCAATACTTTAGTATATATAAACAGTGGTTGGTGTGTATGATCAGTAGGTTGGTATTCGCAAGACAAGTCTTCTGGGGTCCTAAAGCTAAAGTGGATGGCGTGGATGAGTGGATGTGCTAAAATGAACCTCATGGTTAAAAAAAACTGACATAGAGAATAAGAATAAACAAATAACAATAAGAATTTGTTTATATTGGCACAGGCTGTTCATGAATACAAACGTATTGCTTTTCAAACATGTTATTTACCTTTTATGGATGTGTTATGAGATCCCCATGTAGGTAGTCTTGAGTGCAGTATAAGCTGACACTACTGTAAAAGCACTACTCTAAAGCTTTGAACCACCTGTCATATTAATTAATGCCATTTTACTATAATCGCTGCTATTTTATCCAATAATAATATATGCAGTATAAATATTATAGTGTGTCAAATAATATAGGGGTTCGAATATGAAGCATTCTGGATGCTATTTTTATTATAACTTAGAACTGTTTTCAATCATTATAAAATTATATTCATAGTTTTGGCAAGTCTAAAATGTCTTTGTACATCTTCCTATTAATTTGTTGAAACCCAATGAGATTTTTTAATAAGATTAATGTGGTGGTTCCAGACTTTTGAACGGTGACCCCAAACGTCTAAACAGTAGCGTAATCTAATTATGCCACACTCAGTGTAATCGAATTAAACCACACTCAGTTTAATCTAATTATGCCACACATTTCCATGAAATCACATTGAGTACACTCAACATATTGTTGCTGTTGCAGCAAGAGCTCAACTCTGCATTAGAAGATAAACAGATTTATAACTTTGAGTTTAAGTTAATGTAACAAACTGAATTCTAAGTCATTTTGGACTGTTTCTATTGGTTCATTTGTCATGAATTTTTGACACAGCGTAAACACCAGCTGGCATTTCCATATAACTTCAGTCTGTAAGTCGAAAAAACTTCTCTGATTCTTTTTGCATGTACTTACGCTGCCCACAGTAGGTTCCTGTGTAGCCCTTCTGACACTGGCAGTGATCCTCCTCACACATTCCTCCATTCATACACCTGATGCTACACTGCTGGGCTGCAGCACAGAAGGGAAGACAGACACTGTAAACTTGGCCATACAAATCCGTCTGCAGCCTGTTAAAACTCCACAACACTTTACGATCCCTGTAGGACGCGGTTATCTTTTAGGCAAATGTTTTTACTGTCAAAGTCATAAAGCTGCTCAAGAAGAAGACAATCAGAAATGGTGTTTAAACATCTCTGACAGGATTATCTTCCCCTTTTCCATTTCAAATCTTATGCTACTGACTGAAACTTACGGGATTTGGCTGCACAGGATGAGGCGATTTGACCAGTGGGGCACGTGCACATGTTGGGCCTGGAACAGAAGCCATCACCACAGCTACTACGGCAAATGGCTGTAATGGAAAATAAAGACGAGTGACAATATTAATAGCCATCTTCTGATTACAACAGAAAACAGGTGTTCCAATAAAAGGCAAACAACTCACAATGACATAGGTTAGAAATGTCCTATCAGGGCATAAAAGAAAAGAAAATGGAAGGAGAGCTTAGTTTTCCATATGGATTCTTGAACATTCAGCCAAGAGAAAACAACCTGGGGCAGTTGATTTACGTTCACTGAGTTTTTCTGTAACGTCTAATTCAGAGTCAGTACGTACATGCTTATGTGGATCATATCCAAAGTGTCCATTTAGCTAAATTTAACAAAACATCCCAGATTATAACACATTTGGAAGAGCTCTTAAGATTCAACACAGCTACGATGTAATGCATCTGTTGTCCTGAGGTAGAAGGAAAGTCTAAATATGTTACTCCGTATGCTAGCATCATCAATTTAACCAATACTTTGAACTGAAACTAAAGTGGAACCCAACACAAGACACTGGCCTCCAGTACGCTCCATCTGCTAGGTACATGGACCAGGTTTCTAAATCAATCTCAAATAGATCTAAAAAAACACCTACACAAAGACGTTATTGATTCAGAGGAGAGCGGATGGAGAGTGGGAAGAACTAGACAACTGGCTACACTTATAGCCTTTTTAGTGGTGATTTTTCATGAAACTGATCTTCGGATGAAACGCTTTGTCCCACATATGGTGCTGCACATTTCAAAAAGGCCATTAAATAAAAGTTACTCCTTTTTCAAGAGATATTTCTGAGGAGATTAGACGTAAGACAATCCACTTGGGGAAAGGAAGGGGAAAGTTTCCCAAGCAAAAATTGGAAATACAATTAATTAAATTGTTAAAAAGAAAATATACAACATCCTAAAACACTTAGTAGTCCACCAAAACGGTCACCATTAGATAAACAGTACTTAAAGTGGGACTCTGTCCATCCTTCCCAGTGGAATGACAACACTATGGGTCTAGAAGGAGCTGCCATTACTGAGTTAAAGAAATAGCCAAAAAAGAAAACTGGCAAATCAAACACAGAGGCTGGGGGTGTTCTCTGAAGACTGGACTGACCACCCCAGAGTCCAGATCTCAACATCATTGCATGTGTTAGGGATTATGTGGGTCATGAGAAGCGGAAAATATGACTTGAAAGACTGAAAGACTGATGCAGAAAAATCAATAACATCGATTTAATGATCATTTTGACTAAGAAATTAAATAACTGGAGGGTCTCTGACTTTTCCACAGTACTGAATTTTCATGGTTTATGCTTTTAAAGACATACATTTATTTCTATTCTCAGATAGAACACACAGACCTGTCAAGAACAGCACATGAAACATCTGGTACATATCTAGGTAACGGCAATATGTCAGAAACACTTGTTTGCAGGTGGAACTCTAATGTATACTCAATAAGTTAATAGGCTCTTAGTGGGGAATAATGCAACCCAGTCATGCCGTCAAGTATGTTTTCATCTCACTATAAGATAAAGCTATCTGTGCTCAGTTATCCTAAAAATGCTTCAGTTTCTCCTTTAAATGTAACTTCAACATGAGTCAACTAAATGGCATGACTAGGCAATGTTCTCCACGCCAATCAGCCTGCTGTGTGAAACAAACCAGCAAGCAGAGACATAAGCAAAAGTGTCCTAGTTGCACATGTCCCACTGACCAGCTCAGCAGAAAGACAGTTTATCATCCGCAACATCTGGTGCATTACTTACGCACAATACACTGGTTGCCCCCGGGCAAAGTCTTCCAGCCTGGACAGCAGTAGGAGTGCAAACGAGATCCACACACGTTCGGCCTGTAGAAGAGCATTGACAGCCTGAATCAGTGTCAGAGCTTGAGAGAGAGTTTGAATGACATTTTTCTTAATCTGAGAAGTTCTTTGGGAAGATGTAATCACTCAGCTTTTAAGCAGCTAAGACTATGCTTAAGAGATTCGTAGATATTTCCATATTCCATTTTCAGTCTGTCAACACCACTGGTATTTTTAAAAGACAGCGATCATATTTCATCTCACATTCCTGTGACTAAAGGCTACTATATGCCTTTTTTGGATGTACATCCCCAGTCCTCCTTTAAAGGTTTGATGCTGTATGTAAATCTTGTTTGTATTCACTCCACATTACATACAATCTATATAATATGCAGCAAAATTAGTGCATTTAAAACACATTACTGTGTATTTACATACCTTATATGGCCAAAAGTCCATGAAATTTCTGCCCTGTTAGATCTGCACCGGTCAACTGTGAGTGCTATTACAGTGAAACGGAAGAGTCTAAGAGCAACAACAGCTCAGCCACGAAGCCACAGACTGTAGTACAGCAGTACTGAAGCAACCAGCATGTAAAACCCCACTGTCCTCAGCGGCATCTCTCACTACTGAGTTCCAAGCTGCATCTGGGAGCAACATCAGCACAAGAACTGTGTGTTGGGAGCTTTATTAAATGGGTTCAATATCATACCAATTCCCCTTGGTCTGGAACAGGTCATCCAGCAAGCTCACTTGTGACGGTCAGGTGTCCACATACTTTTGGCCATACAGTGTATAGCTGCCTATTCAGCCTATTTGCCTAGCCTCCCCATTCATGTCAAAGATCTAAAGAAGTGTTCATACTCACTGCCCCTACTCTCAACCCAACAGGAAGTTTACGTGCCATCCACAACACAAATATAAAGAGTTTAAAAGGGAAAATAAGAATCGCAGCTACTGACAATTTTACACTAGCCTCTCAGAAACGAGGGCCAGTGTTCAACTATAGGCGCACACAGATGCAGTAGTGAAGCCAAATGTCCCAGCACTCTGGTCTGTGGAATAGCATGATCCTTTTCAAATCCCAGTCAAACTTCTTCTTCATAGCCATGCCATTCCCATGCCATCACTTACTCCAGGGTGGGACGATGTGGGGTAAAACCTCCTGACTGAGCCAATTTGGACTTGGCTCTGTCACGTCCAAATTGAAAAATCCTGAAGATCCTTTTGCTCTTTTCATATGATGAGCATTATTAACAAGTTCCAGTAAAAAGTTACACGTGATTACCTGTCACATGTCGTGCGGTTTGGAGGTTTTCATTACTCCTACCAGCATGTACTGAAAGGGCTGAAAGACTAATTGGGGCACAGTGAGTGGATAGGGAGGGCATATCAGGACAGAGCCCAGATATACATAAAAGGCATTTAAATAGGACTGCAACATAAAGTACAGGTTATAGAGTCTATTCTCTACTCTAACACCTTTTAATGTTACATAAACAGAACTGACCATACTCTGCATCACTTCAAGAGTCACAACAATACTCATGAATAACTCGTGATGAATGATTTCATGAATAGTTTCATTTAATAGCTTCATGTAATGGTTCTCTGCAAGGCATAAAAAGCTATGGATGCCTTGATCTTACCACTACTGCAGTGAGCGATTCACTGTGGATGACCCGGTTTATTTCCTTCATTCATTATTTTATAATGTTTGAAAATCCAATAATGTTTATAAAATTTTATAATATTTGGAATTCTCCTTTTAGTGTGAAATTTATGACTTTAAAGGAGCAATATGCAAGATGAAGCAATCTGTCAAATTCATACTCCACACAGTCCTCCCTCCTCCCTCTTCACTCCTCCCCTATTTTACTTACCTGTCTGAAAAACAGTTACGAGTTCAGCATCAAAGCATCAATTCACCCCTTCACTTACTCAGTAAGGGCTGTCTTGTGGAAAGCAATGGCAATGTTAACTCTCTCTTGGCTGCTATTTTCATCACATGTTTTCCTGCCAAATGCTTCTTCTTCATCCACTAATGTAGGGATTAAAGGCAGACTCGACACTACAGTGACTCACTATCGCTGGGGCTAACTGGTATGCTTACTTCATAGTAGGTATCTCTGCAACAGATACATAAACGTCTCTGACATTCAGTCAAAGCGATTACTTCTTCACATTCTGTTGACAGTTTTGGTTCATTTTGCAATGCTTTAAACTAAAACTTACATATTGTTCCTTTAAAAAGGGGATTCCACTGATTTTCTGACTTTTGGGCTACAGTGAACTCCAGAGGTATGTATGCAGGGTGCTGTAAGGCAAAACAGTCCTTAAATAAGATCATTTTTCAAATGTACCACCATATTACAGTTATCAACATTACATAAAAATCAGAAGACACATGCAGGTTCACTGGTAATTTTGGACAGCAAATAACAAGATTGTATTTATGTTGTTGACATTGGAACCCCTAGTTCCTATCACCACCACTGTAAACAAACGACTCAGTTAGCGACTATACAAATAACGATTTCACACGAAAGCACTCTCAGTGAATTTGTTTCCACCTCAAGCAGTGAATCATGAAAAGTACTTTTAAAGAACCGGAATTCTCCTTTAACCCTCGAATGTGAATTTACCACGTATTTTCTGAAAGGATGACTAACAGTCAGTTAAAGGGGAATTCCATGTCATTTGGAGTGGTTTGGTGTAAAATGGTTCCCCGGACAGAGAGTTAATGACTCTGGTTTCTTTCTTAGTGATGGGAACCAGGGGTCACCATGCCTACAACACAAATATAGCCAGTGTAATTTCCCACTACTGAGCCTACAAGTGTCTTCTGAGTATTTATATCACTGCTGTCCAAAGGAAAACAAGTATCTCCGAATCGGCAACTTTACAGGAGAGGCCAAAAACCTAATCTAATTTTAATGTATATCAATCGAACCAGAATTAATTTTCCAAGCAGTTTAGGGCCATTTCTGCTGGTTCTGCTGGTTCATCATGAAATTTTCAGACAATGTAAACAGTAGCTGTTGTGTTCAAATGATGCATAAAAGTAAAAATCAACAAAATGGACATACGTGTTTTTCTTTAGAGAGGGACGATATGTAATGTTTATGATGGTAAAATAGTGGACTACTTTGCCTCACGATGGCCTGCATGTATGCCTCCACTTTGAACTGAATCAAATAAATGGATTAATAAGGTGTTTTATCACAAAGTTACTGTAAAACGGTGTAGCCAAGTATTTGTGATGGAGCATTTAGAGGCATTAGAAGTCTTCACATTAGACATCAGCTTCATATCACCATGATTGAGTGAGCCATTCTGAAGTGGTAAGCATTTGTAGAATAAAGCATCATTTAATTATGTAGAGAATTTTGGTTCCCCTTCAAATTGGATTTCTGAGCAGTCAACAGAGCTGTAACTGTACACTGCTGGTTTAGTTCAGAACACCACAAGGAGGCAGTTGGTAGAGACAGAGTTTTACATTTCACTCTCCAGCTTTCATTTCTTGATACCTGTCCTCGTTACCTCCTCGGTAGTAATGGAGAAGCTCCAGAGTCGGCGCCCCTCCTGAAGCCCCCTCACTCACTCACCCTCTCAGCGCCTCCTGCTTCCCGCGTCTCCTCACTCTGATGGCCGCGCTGCTGTCCACCTGAAGCCGCTCGCTTCTCACAGGCTCAGCGGGCAGCTCCGCGGCCACTTTCCCCACCAACACAGCCAGCAGAGCCAGGTACCCGGCCAAACGCCGTAAACTCCTCTCAGACAACACCATACAAACCGTAGACCGTCTCGCTTTCGCCATAGCAGAGCTCAAATAACCGCGACTGTTCCCTCCAAAAAAACGGGTCTGCTCTGAGAGCAGCTAGTCCATTTCACTCCTTAGACAGGCGAGCTCTTCTGAGGTGAAGCACGAAGAAAGAAAGAAAACAGAAAGAAGAAAGAAAACTACCGTAAACGACTAAAGACACCAAAGAGTGAGGGAGAAGTCGCAGTACATATCCCGTTGACCGAGTGTGTTGGAGAGAAGGTCTGAGGGAACTCGGGGGTTTCTTCCAGTCATCAGTGTGGAGGCAGAGTCACAGCGCGGATCCAGTGTCTCGCGCCCCTCCAGGCTTTCATCAGCGCGTGCACAGGTCGTGGCTCACAGGTAGAGGCGGGCAGGCACGCTCACTAACTTGGCGGTCACCCCTACAGCAAAGAGCCAGCCAAATCCATGGGATCATATTCAGCGGAGTATATGGACAGTGGGAAAGTGAAAGCCTTCTTGGTTTTCACGCCGAATGTGAGGTGTAAGACTGGTCACCAGCAAAACCAGCATATGTTGTGTTCTGAAAGCTGATATATACAATGGGAGTTAAAGTGGGAGTTAGCATGCTGGTCAACGTGCTGGTCACCAGTAAAACCAGCGTATGTTGTGTTCTGGATGCTGCTATGTTGGTCAATCAGCAGTGGGAGTTAATGTCCTGGTCACCAGCAAAACCAGTTGTGTTCTGGATGCTGGTATGCTGGCCAGCAGCAGTGGGAGTTAATGTGGACCATTTAGAACCATTGACAATTTAGAATTTAATTGGGGGGGGGGGGCAGTTTGGGGTTAGGTACCTTGCTTAGGGGCACCTCAGTCGTTACTTTCGGTTTAAGGAACTGAACTGGTGATCCTCCAGCCCATCAGGGTTAAAATGTTCATGTTATGTAGCACAGCATTGCAGCTCTCAGCCTATTTTACATAAATACATCACAGTCAATGGGAACCCCTACAGTGATCAGCAAACTCCGACAGGTAGCCACTGATAAACAGTTAAATCAGTTGTGCTAGCTGCAGTGGTGAACCCTTTAGCACTTCCATTTCTTTAGAATTTTTTTTTTTTTTTTCAGCCGAAAGCATAATCAGATTTTCATACAAGTCCTACAAGAAGACAGAGACAGCGCAAACACACAAAGGAGACACAAATATTACACTCATTTACATATCTGTGTATATATCTCTATGGCCAAAGTATGTGAACCTTTGCTTTCAGTATCTGGTGTAACCCATTTGTGCAGCAGTAACTGTAGCTAAATGTTACCTGTAACTCCTGATTAGTCCTGCACATCGGTTTGGAGGACTTTAAGCATGTGCCTCTGTACGAAACAGCTTTAGCTCTGGGATGTTGGAGGGTTTCCTCAAATGAACTGCTCACTTCAGGTCCTTTTACAACATTTCAGTAGGGTTAGGTTCAGTTGGTCATTCCAAAACATTAGCTTCATTCTTCTGGTACCGTTCGTTGAATGAACAAGTTGTGTGCTTAGAGTCGTTTTCTTGCTGCATGACTCAAATTCAGCTCCGGGGACAGATGTCCTGACATCTTCCTTTACAATTTGCTGGTATAATTCAGAATTAATTTTTCCATCAATCATGACAAGCCTTCCTATCCCAGATGCAGCGTTACAGCCCCAACCCATGATACTACCACCACCACCGTGTTTCACAGATGGGATAAGGTCCTTATGCTAGAATGCAGTGTTTGTCCTTTTTCCAGACGTAACACTTCTCATTTTGGTCTCATCGCTACACAAACCATTTTTTCAGTAAACTTCTGGCTCGTCCATGTGACTTTTAGCAAACTGCAAAACTTATGAAGACCCGACTTTGTCGTCCCATTGATGACACACGCTTTTGACACTCACAATATTGCATAATTTTACTCAGTACCCAAAGGATCAAGCATCATTTTGTTCTCCCTTATATGTTCAAATGGGTTCACGTTATCTACTTTTAGGACCTTTGTGAAAATATGATTGTTTTAGGTCGTATTTATGCACAAATATGGAAAAAGTTCACAAACTTCACAAACAGGGACCACAAGCATTGCTGATTTAGTAAGGAGCTCAGTGATTTAGCTATCTAGCATTGAGCCCAGGTATCCACCCAGAATGTGCAGTCTTTCATAGTGCACTTCTACTGAGGAGCTCATCAGAACAGACTTCTTCTAGTCTTTAAAGCTGGACATCTTGCTGTAGAGACTGCACAGCTGTAAGAGGTCAGTCGGCTTGTTTATAACAGAAGTAGCTATAATTTGTCATTTTGGCCGGAGTGCCCCTGTTAAGTACAACTTTGATTGATTTTGTACTTTTCTGAGTCTCTTCAACTGTTAAAGCTCTCACTTCTGAGCTTTAGATCCTAAAACGAGAAGAACAGCACTTAACAGTGCAGTGGTGGTAGAAGCTCCACTGCAGTTCTACACGGAATCCCTACTTGGACTTCTTCAGACTTCAGCTGTTTTTGGTAGTTCTGTATACTGGAGTCATTTACTGAAGTGACAAAGCATTGCTTACTATAGCCAGCTCTGCTCCGCACCCTGAACAGGACTGTATAGCTCCATAGCTCTTTGGGTAAATGTAAATCTGCTCATACATACAGAACCCATAAATTGGAGCGCTTGTATCTCTACCACTGTATCTCTCTTTCTTTTTCAGATACGCGGCAAATAATCATTTCACAACCAAAACACACAATTCTTTCACTTTGTAATAAGTGAATTGTTGCTGGCCAATGAAAAATATGCATCACCATTTTTGATGATTTTTACTTTTATGCATCATGTGATCACAGCAGCAGCAGTTTTTGGCCTTTTCTGTAAAATTGCCATTTTGGAGATACTTGTTTTTCTTTGGACGGCAACGATGCATAAAAAGAAAAATCAAAGAGATGAATATTCCATATGTAGGAACAGTAAACATGTCACTAGGCAAAGCTCCTCCATGTTCACCTAATCTGTAATTTCCTCATCTTTCAGTGCACGCTAGCCTATAGCCTCTGGCATTCCGTCGGTAACACTTAACATTCATCCTGTTTGGCAAAGCAGTGTAGATGTGCTTGGAGGAATCATTTCTTTTCATTAATTGCACGCTCAGCATTATTGCAAGCCCTCGGTTTAAAAGCATTCCAGAGATGAATGCTTCTGTAAAGCTGGCAGGAACAGATGCTTTTACAGTCCACGTTTGGAGTATTGAAAATCAGCTTGTCTTTGCCGACCTCTAGTGGAGGGAAGACGTTACCTAGGGCAGTGGTTCTCAACCTCCTCCGTCTCAAGCCCCCCAAAAAACTTATTTTGTCTCTTGTCGGTCTGAAAATGTCATTTTTGTCATTGTCAACGCTACTTTGTTTGGGTGCCTATGCTGCCACATGTGATGCAAATCACTGAACATAAAATATCAGCAGATTAGACTAACACAGGATTGTCTTATACCAGAAATCGAGCAGAATGGTGGCAAATTAAGGAACCGGTCAGGGCGAGTGTATTATGTTTCTTTAGGCAAGCAGCAAAAAGCCGCCCTGCTGTGTCGACTTGTATTCACAATTAACACTTTCAATAGTATGACATTATTTTACAATTATTTTTTCATGTAATTTCCATTTGTCAAGTATTTTATTCACCAATTTTCAAGACAAAGTGCCCACTACAGTGGCTCTAAGACCACCAAAGTGTAGTCCATGGCCCAGTGAGAAACCCTGAACTAGGATACTTTAAAGTGTTGCTGTAGTTGAATACATATCTACACAATTTATTTAACAATGGGATAGAAGTAGACATCATAATAGAATACACAAGGTGGTGCAACTGCTGATAAAACCACTATAGATAAACACATGACCAACACAACTGGCAATGTAAACCTCTCTTTTAACAATCTAGAGTTTTGTCTAGAAGCATTTAATCGTGATTATTAGACATTTAATAATAACAAGACTGATATAATCAATGTGCCCTCCTGCTACCACCACAAGTTGAAGGCACAGCTAGTGTGAAGACTTCTTACTATGTGAACTGTGTGTGAATAACAGTTCTTAACCCACGGTCAACTGGCAAGACAGATGACCTGACGATGAACTGGTACCAGAGTGATGATGAAAATGCTGAATGAAAAAGAGGCCTACTGCACATGAACCTCAGTTTCATTTCAGAGCCAAAGCAGCAACAACAACAACAACAACAACAACAACAGCCATAATCTGATAAAGCCTATTTTATTTTGATTAACACCATCACTGAGATGCAATGAGATGAGTTAACAGTCTGTCTAAAACACGTATTTGCAAAAAACCTTTAATAACCTTAAATCTGTAGTACACACTCGCGTGTAAAAGTACAATGCAGCTTACATCATGAGAGGAAATGACCTGAATTCAAGTGATACGTCTCCCCCAGAATTCAAAGCCCAGATTTCCATAATTCGGACTTCCAGATTTAGCAGCAAAAAGGTACAGCAGTTAAAAAAAACCATTTTGTACAGACTGGGAAAATGTATCCATGATACATTCTCTTTACAACAGAAGAAGAACTGAAGAAGGATTTCTTACCCTGACTATACAGAAGGCAGCATAAACAAGCCTTGATTAAAAACTAATTAAATCTAATTAAAAAGATGTTTAGATATGATGTACACAACATATAATTCAGCTCCTCTGCTATGGACATATGGCAACTACAGAACAACAGATCAACCTGCCAGTGTTACAAGTATAAAATACTGGGAAATGAGATGTGTGGGAGAATATGTAAGTGTATATGTAACATACACTTACAAAAGAACATTATTATATACGTTTCCCTTTATCCTTAATCACTTACCAGCACACATGAACAGCCAAATCACATTTATATTTTAGCCATATGCTTACTGATGTCTAGCTACTCAATTTACAGTGTAGTATGTCAGTAACTGGACAGTGACAGGGTATACTGTTTAGCTAGTAGGTTACTGGAAAAGCACTAGTCTGGAAAAGCACTAGTCATGTACAGTCATAGGCAAAACTTTGGGCACCCCTGATCAAATGGCATGTGTTACTGATTAACTAAGTGGAAATTAGTTAAACACCGCCTCTTTATGTGCTCAGATGAGGATTATGAAAAGTTATTGCACAAATTTAGATTCTGTACATTCCTTGCCCCCCTCGCACAACCCCCACCCCCTCACATTGTGCTTAAAGTTTGCAAGAATAAACGTCATATATAAAGTTAGTTTACTGGATGCGTTTACTTATTTTGCATATATGGTTGTAAGGCTGCCAGTGAAAGTGAACTGGCTTGCTGGTCTTTACTCATGTAATGAGGTGTAATGTAAGCATCTTAGTTACAAAGCTCAAGCTAAACGCCTATAGGATCGACTCAAGCCTTTGCACTTCCGACCTTATGGCCACTGATTCACTGTCCAGTTACTTGCTTATCGCACTGTAAATCTGACAACCGACGTCAGCTTGAATCCACGTGGTGACAAAGGTTAGTGTGTTTCCAGCACTAATGCACCACAGAGAAAACGATAAACCTTGTGGTTGTAAAAAAAAGACACTAACAAAAATGTTAAGAATATGGATTGTGTAAAATCATCCATACTGGGGCTCTGTGTATTTTCAGCACCACTTTTGCTAACTGTAATAATCCCTTAATCCTGTAGTAGTAGTAGTTGTAGCAGAATTACTCCCAGATAAACTGCTGATAAACATTTTATCAGCTGTTAATGTTCAAGTTAATATATTATTAAAAATAAAAAATAAAAAATTGCAGCTCAAACCCGGGACATCATCCATCCAAGTCAAACCATACGGCCATTTCACACTGTAGTGTGCATAAAATTCAAGATCAGCAACATGATCCTTTACTTGAGGTGTTCAGAGTCTTATCCTTCCTGAGATAACTTCATCATAAACACGCTGAGAGAGGGGCACGTAGGTTTTCTTACAGCTGTCAAGGAAGTAGAGAGGGTCTTGGACGGCCTGTGGGCAGAATCCGTCCTCCACTAGCTTTTTCTTCTGCTGCTTAAAAGTCTCGGTCATGTCCAAGGACGTCTGTGGGGAAGAAGGAATACTAAAGTTCAGAACACCAGAGATGTTTTCTCCCCGGAGAAACACTTTACACAGACTAAATTAGACAGGCTACAAGAAAAAAAAAAAAAAACAGCCTGTGGAAAGTGGAAAAACTAAACGAGTTCAAAGCATAGCTCGCCATAACTGTTCAGGGTACATGCCACACATGATAATTGAAGGCTATAGAAGGGGAAAACCAGTGCTACTGGCTCATTAACGGCAAGCTGATTCACTGACAGTGGAAATCATCATACAAGTTCATTAACATCAAAACACACTCCACAGAGAAGAGCAAAGGGCAGCTTCCCCTGCTGTCGTCTAGTGCTCCTAATGCCACTTTCAAGAAGCCACCATGCTTCTTGCCGTAGCCAGGAGGAGTGTCTGGTGTACAATCAGTGTCAGTCAATGCAGAAAGCCCCTCCCCAGTGCAACGGCTTCAAGAAACACAATGTCGGATATACAACCAGTAAGTAAAAAAACTTGCCAACAGCGTACATGACAAAGACGACAGAAGAAGACACACAAGGTGAAAAGCAAGGTGAAGAGAAAGAATCAGACAGAGTCTAAGATTAAACAAGGGTAAATATCTGAGTGGCTTTTCAGAGATACAGGGAGCTATGGGACCTGAAACGCTTCACATCTGATGCAGAGTTAACCAAATTTCTGCGTGACTGTTAATTACCCCTGCTTTTTTATTCGATTTTTGAAAACAGCAAGGTTTAGATGGTAATGGTTACAGTAACACTATATTAAGGTGATGTAAGTCAGGCTAATGGGCTAACAGCCTATATGAAGTGTCCAGGCAGTCATAATGGTGTCACAGTTAATTCATCTCTTAAGTGCTTATTTAGTACTATTCATAAACGTTTGTTATCAAACAAATATCTAGTATGTGCATCTGTGCTAGCTGGCATGGTTGGTAGTAGGGGTGTACGAAAAGATCGAAAGTATTGGGTATTGAGATTTTGTTTTATGATACTGCATCGATTCTCAAAAATATAGTATCGATTTTTAATCCGCAGTTTACATGCAAAGATTGGCAGCAGGCTGTGATTTGTTCTGTGTTGTGTTTACACCTCTGACCATTAGAGGGCAGCACTGTTGTCCATTTTCAGCCCTCAGACTTCTTCACTGTGAAGTAAACAAGAAGTGCATGGGCGAACTGCTAACATTAGCATTAGCAAACCTATATACAGAATATAGTGGTGTTTTTTTATGCTAAGACAGTTTTTTTTTTTTAATTAGATTTTTAAAATTGCAATATATTGTATCATAACCCCAGCATCATGATATGTATTGTATCGCCAGGTTCTTGCCAATACACAGCCCTAGTTGGTAGCCTGCGTGTGCACGGCAGCCTCATCTGTGGGGACAGGCTATGGCAGCAGGGCTGGAGTGCGCGCGCGCGCACACACACACACACACACACACACACACACCCACACCCACACCCCTAGGGCCAATTAACAATCTCCAACCTGCCTGACTGTATGTCTTTGGACTGTGGGAGGTATGGGGAGAACATGCAAGCTCCACACAGAACGGACCCTGGTAGCCCAGTTGGGGAATCAAACCCAAGCCCTTTCTTTCATTCAGATGTTCAAGCCCAGTATTTCTTCAACCCTACCTACTGCAGAGTTAAACATACAACTCATCTACAGCTCTCTTACCTGCACCCGTAAAAACCAGGGCCAGGAGTACGCAGGAAGGTTCTGCACCAAATGACTGTAAAGGCTTTCTCCATCCAGGTCATGGCCTTCTTTCAACACTACAGCTGCCATCCCAGCTCTTCCCTCGTAACCTGGAAATTGATCAGAATAAATTAGAATAAGAATATTGTACAATTTTACACAGAATACACAGCATATGAAACACTACACACCATCTACAACAAAGCTGTTATTACGGTATGTGAAGTACTACACTTACTAAATGACAGATGATGTATTATCACATAACTATTAGAAGAAGACTAAACTAAATGGAGGAATAATAAAATACTGCTATATGTTTTTCCCCATTCAAAGCTGCCCTTTGCCGATTAGTGGTGAGTCTTACATATGGTACACAGCAAAAGGGCAGAAATTTCTGATTTATTTAATCCACTTCTAAATATTTAATAGCTTCTTTGTAGAACTGCCCCCTGTAAGCCATCGAGTCAAATCACCAGTCAGAGATCCGTCAGTCAACTGAGATTCAAGTCGAGGAGTTAAGAAGGGTTTTTTTTCCCCCCAGTCAAAACAGACATAATCTTACAAAATAAATAAGAATAACCTTCTAATGAGCAATTCTAAACAGAGCAAATCATACAAATTTTTGTTTATTCTAGCCAGACTATCTGACGCACTTGGTTAATAACCAGGGCCAAGGTCAGCGGTTATCTAATGAGAACTGAGGTGGAGTGGTTGATTAGCAATGCTATCTATAACCAGTTCTTAGGCTGCATTTTGATCTTTTGAAGAACTTACAAAGCAACAGAAGTGTTGGGTATTTATCTGGCCTGATTTACTATATACTGTATGTACATATAATGGGGACAGTAAGTCAAGTTATACTCATACGCAGAATGTTTACTGGCCGGTGGGAGAGCAGCTGCTAGCGCCAAACCTTGTCTCTGTTCAGAGAAGCTCACAGACTTGTCTGTTCAGATCTTATACTGCAAGTGTTTAAAAAAGATACGATTTATTTATTACGCATAAAGAGAAATACTGCAGCCTAATAAGCCCAGGATGAGCAGTTCTTATTTCACAGCACACAATGCTGTCTGTGAGTGACGCTTCACGCTTGTTGTTTTTTTAATCTAAAAATGATTCCAATCTTAAATAAATCCATTTCTTCATTTAGATGTATTTATGAACTTTTATGTTTAAAAAGAAATAAAGAAGAGGAGATGTCAGTTAGTTGACGGTGGTCAGTGCCAGGAATCTATCTCTTATTTTTCCATTTACACATCAATTTTTATATTTAAATGGGCTGTAAGAGGTTAACGGGAATAACAGGAATCCACACGTGCTGCCTGTCTCATTATTCCACAAATCGACATTCTGAGTCAGGTACAGCCCTACCTCTTTGTTTGATACCCGTCTTGAACTTCTCAGCAGCGAGATCATTATACTGTTAAATTAATTTTCCTCAGTCAAATGTCCCGAGGGTACTGTGTGATTTTGCAGCATTGTGACTTGCACTGTTCCTCCAGCATGCTTGATCCATGGCCTTCTGTTACCTCCAACCCTTCTCCACATCTCAGGTGTCCAGCTATGGTGTATTCTAATGCAAATTTCCTCTTTGTCAATGTCCTTTCCTCGTTAACGGCTTCCTGACAGTTAAGCACACTTACAGATCCATAGAGTTGTCTTCTATCTTCTTATAAATGTGGAGCTTGATTTTCTCCAATCTTTCTAAGATGCTTTAAGCTTTAAGTACTGCTTATCGATGGTGTCTCTTTGAAGGAGAACATAATGTCAGGGACTCCTTAGGAAACGGCTTTTGTGGAGAGGACATTGCACAGTACCGTAAATGTCTGCATTACTGTTAAAAGCTGAAGGTGCCCAAATTGAACCCCAAATTGTGATTATTATTTGTTATATAATACGGTCTCAGGCTGTTCAAGTACAACACGCTCAAATACAGGGCTGAGGTTCCTGGTAAGCTGCATTTTAAGTTGATCTGAGAGCAGTTTGCCCTTTTCCCTACAATTAAAACTGGAATTTGAGTGCAGGGATCTCATTCCATATCCACATTAAACTTCTGCCCTCCGCTAATAGTTTTGGTATGTTCATGTGAGACGAAAAGAAAATATATTATTCAATAAAAATTAAAGCTCCCGCAAAACACTCCACTGTTGACAAGGCAGCTGTTAAAGTGTAGCCTGGCTCAGCTTCAGAGGAACATGACTGATCCTATAATTATAAGGTCACAGAGGACTTCAGTCACCTGGCACAGTAACACCGTAGACATTCGCTTCCTGCAGGAAATGCAAACAGCCTAAAACTTCCGACACCTCCGTGGTGGCTACGTTCTCTCCTTTCCATCTGTCAACGACACAGAAATAAAGACTCAAGTATTATTCTTGTTTATGATCAGACAATCAAAAACTGAATTAAGCAATATGAAGGCTCTGTCCTGAGTTTACATTGTAACCTTGAAGGCGAGCCGTGCGGCATATAGTTCAATGCCATTATGAAGGCACAACCTTTTCAACTCACAATGCTTACTGATTAAACAAACAGCTGAATCGTGCAACTCAACAAAGAGCAGTAAATAATCAAGCTCAACAGCCTTAAGCCTCAACTGTAATTCTCCCAGACAACAGTAGATGGCAATGTTTGTTCTGCTTGTTTGTTCTTTCGTGCAATCGCGTTTTAAGTACTCTTTCAACATGCTTACAATCATCAGGTCATCCAAAGCACAAACAGAGTTGCGAAACATCCTTCCGTATGTTATGTGGAAAAATGACATATTTCCATCGTAGCGTAGCTTTAAATTTCTTGTTTTTCCTGTTATTAGTCTAAAGGATCTGCAATAACAGTTCCTTCAGAAAAACATCATCAGTGGCAAAATCTGAAGAAAATTCTAAATTAAATGTAGTTTAGAGACAAGCTTGGAATTGTTGCATATTCCATCTGGACTTTTTTGTATACTACATAAACTTTGTACACAATACCTACATAAGGATGTAGGGAAGTACAGGGTCAAAAGTACCTCCCCCACCCCACCCCTGCATGTTTCTGTTGGTAGTTGAGGCCTTTGATTAAAGAACACCAATCAGAAGTATTTGGCAAAGTACTTCCAACTTTCCTCTTCCAATTAAACAGATTTTGTTAAAGGGAGCCCTACAGACACAGACCTCTAATTGCAGAGTTACCTCCTTAAAGAAAAAGAAAGAACAGAGGGAAAACGGAATAATACTCTGATACATCAACTGAAACACTGCTGATTTTACCAGGGAAAAACAACAGTAAAATACTTTCTCTAGGGTCCCACTGGCCCACATTCAATATTTCTGTCTCAGAGTTAATAAATGACCATGTTTTTTGTCAAACTTTGTGCTATCCGTGACCTGCCAAACCCAAGAAAGACAAACGGCTCCATTGTGACCCCTGCTTTCTGGTATCTTCAATCAAGGCCCCAAGCTTTTGACCTGATGGCACGCTTGTTAATGTGCCTATTGTTCTCCGATCCTCTTGTCATGACGGCCATTTCCCCATTAACATCCCAGGGACCCCTCAACCAGCCGTGGAGGCTGTTCTCTTTTACCCTACTCTAAAGTACATTACTCTCTATTGACAGGCCGTCCCCGGGATGGGCTTTGGCAGGGGAGCCTTGCGTCACTGCTGGCATTTTCATGAATGGAGGCAGCCTAGATCTTGGCCTCGCTCTTCAGAAGCCGTGCCAGGCTCTATTAGTTTCGGCCAGGGTTTCCACAAGACTGGAGGGGTTGGGAAGCATTCTCGTTGGGGTGAGCTCATTCACATGAGGACTAGAATTAGAGATAGTCAGCAGAAGGGCCAAAGGCACTGGGAATACAGCAGGGCGCTATCAAAGGCTAATTTCAATGGGGACGCAGGGCTGTTTTGATGAATGGCAGCACATTAATCTTAACTTTCAATGGCTCTTTCTGATTTGCTGTGGAATGGAAAGGACCTGATTCCGTGACTTCAAAGGAAAGATCAGACTGAATATGCAAAAAAGCTTAATCATGGTCTAGACTTGTCAGACATGTTAGCAAGTTTAAGTAAGGGCTAGCAGGCTAATCAGGGAGTAACAGTGGCAGAGAGCGAGAACAGCAAGCTTTTGATGGTAGTACCTGAATGTGTCTCCGATCCTGTCTTTGAAGTAGACAAAGTCTCTGTAGTCCTGGAGCATCAGGTCTCCAGTGTTAAAATACACATCACCCTCCTTAAAGACATCTCTCAGCAGCTTCTTTTCAGACATGGCCTCGTTTCCCGCATAACCAAGAAAAGGGTTGGTGAAAGACACGGGTGCGACCAGCAAGCCTATTTCACCTGTAACAGCAGAATCATGGTCAGGCTTATATATAAGAGCGGACTATTCGACTCAGTTTAGACTTATGAAGGAAGAAAAGGAAAATACAGGTTACACAGGAATATATACAGGAAATGCAACTATACATTTAGATGTTACCTTTGTTCACCTTCACACAGCGTCCCGTCTCTGTTCGGACGGGCTGGTATGTTTCTAGGTCGCATTTCAGAAACTCAAAAGGTACAGAGCGCTACAATAAAGCAAATGGGGGAAAAACAAAGTTATTACAGGAGTACAAAGAACAAAACCTCCTTCGATAAGTAATATTTACATACCATCTACAGCACTGTGCAAATGTCTTAAACAGTCAAGAACACAGTTTATCTTTGCAGAAAGTTTATTTTATTTGAATAAATACAAATCATTATTTTTGTTTTTGTTGTTGTTGTCGTCGTCAATATTATTGGATGGCAATAATTGTTATCCGATGGTAACTCCAAGCTCTGGGCTGCCTCGAGGTTTAGAAATTGTTAAACTACCACACTGGTACTTTTCCATGCTTTTACATCGTGGTTTACTGTTTTTATTCAGTTACCAGTTAAATCATGTTAATACTGTATATCATTATCTGAAATGACGCAAGACTTTTGCACACTGCTGCATGTGCACTATAATTACATTAGATTTAGAGATCTGGCCTTCATCTGTAATAAACCCAGTAGATAATAAGTCAATACCCAGATCTGGACTGGGCACCTTCCAAGCAAATTTGGTCAACCTCAAAGTCTGGAAAACATCATTAACCTTGTTGAAATAACTGGCTCTCCCGATGGGTCCGATTTCAGCGGTGTAGTTTAGAAAGCCAGTGCTGGCTTCGGTTAGGCCATATCCCTCGCGAATCTGGATTTTCACGAAGCGTCTTGAAAACTCCTTCCAGACGTCTGCTCGAAGACCACTCCCTACAGCAATCCGCACTTTGTGTGCCATCTCCTCTGCGCTCTGGTAACAGGATTAATAAAACGAATGACCAAGTAAGGAGAATCAGCGTACTCCGGAATAACAAAGCTAATGAAATCACATTACATTACAAGTGCAAAGATAAAAGTACCTTGGGCTGATTCACCAAGTATCGGCACAGCTCTCCAATATACTGGAACACTGTTACGTCATATTTGATGCAGTCCTTCCAGAACTGGCTAGCAGAAAATTTCTTCTTCAACACGCATGTAGCTCCTATGTTCAAAGAGTCAAGCAGAGGCTGAGGTTTATTTAACTTGCTAATGTCAGTACATCCTACAAGGGCTGAGTAAACTTCTGCAGTACCAACCAGACTACGTCAATACTGAATACTGAAAATGTACATATCACCCCTAACTTTTTGGGGTGTGCAGGGGGCCAAAATGACAAATTACAAAGATAAAAAAATGTATTTTATAACATCACACTTTATTTTAATACAAGAATACAATTTTAAAAGCAAATTAAGAACTTAATAAGCTATATAGACACAATATAAAACCATATTCTCGCATTGGTTTAGGTGGGGGAGCAACTTGCTGGCTATTTTTCCCCACGGTTGACACTTTGGGCTGCCATGTCCTACACAATAAATACGCTAACCACCTAACTGACACAGTAAATCAGATGTAATGCTATAGAATTTAGTCCTACATGTTCAACTTAGGATGGATAGGCCACCATTTTTCAAGTCTCAAGAACACAACCAGTTCCAGTGTGCAAATTTGCTAGAGATGTTAGTAATGGATCATAATCTGGAACAGTTCTCAATTGTCACATTGTCTTTTTGGACCAAGCTTAGCTCATTTCTTTGGCATCCAACTGATTTTACACTCAAATTTGATACACAATCCTAGATTGACTCGGCCTTCTACGTAAAACGATCCCTAGAAGTAAATTCATAATTTTATCCATTTCTAAAGAAAAAAGTGTTTAATAAATACACCGTATGGGATGTGTTTCGTAAAGACACAAGCAGCGTTGCCTAGCTGTAAATCAGTTTTTTCCTGTCTATACGAACATACCTTATTTTATTATTATTCCACTTCCTAATCCTAGCCATGTGGGTAAAGACTTCCAGGAATTGTGCATGTTTGTAAACCTGTTTGTTGCCACACTATTTCCTGAGGGTAACACCGTAAGGGATATCCTGCAGGCCTTAGAAACAGAGAACCACATAAGCCATAAAATGTATGTTCTCAGCAATTTAAGGATGTCTTTGGATTCAGTACATGGACATAAAGACAAACTCAAGGCAAACTATTTTACATTTCCAGCAAGTCAAAACTTCATACCTAGATCAATGCATCCACCGATGCCCAGGAGAGAGGCGGCCATGTGGTAAAGTGGCAGAGTGAGATAGAGGTTGTCATTTTCTTTGGCCCCACATAGGCGGAGGAAGGCCATACTCATCACTGCTTTCATGTGACTTACTCGAGCAGCTTTCGGAAGCCCTACATGAAAAGGAGCAAACATGAACATCGTGCTGTGGGGTTCTCCAAGAGCAACACATGTTTAAATACTAGATAACTTCCACTGAACACTGAGATCAATGTTTAGTTGCTTCACAACTTTTAAACTCATCTGCATGAACAAGCAAACTGAGAATTTGGCACAGAACCGGTTTACATACTTGATGGTTGTGGTGATCAATTCCAGACCTCTGCCCAAACACGCTACACCTCCCAGTCACACAGAAAGTTACTAAAATGTGGTTCCATGTGAACGGCTAATGATACACATGTGTACTCACAGTCCATGTCTACTGTCATTCTCAGAGTCCTTTCTCTGCAGCCTTAAAAGGGAATTTTATTTTCTTTTAATGGTTAAAATGTTAACAGACTCATTGTGAAATATTGCGTTCTAGGATAAAGTACTGACTTATAATTGTTCACAGTTGACAGGAACAAGACGTTCAAAGATTCAATGCTTCTAAAAGTTACCTCACAGAAAATTTTTACATGAAACAGTTACAAATATTTTGCTTAATGCCTGAAATGAGTACGCATTTATGGCAGACAGGTCCATTCAGGCCACTGAAAAGCAAAATAGTCCCCAAAGAAAACACATTATTTGGAGTTTTACCTTTTTCAACACATATATATATATATATATATACACACACACACACATACACACACACACACACACACACACAACATTACATATAACAAGTTCTGTTTCCTACCACCACCTTTGCAAAGAAATCAAAGTCGGTACGTTTTTTCCCCTCAAATAAAGCATTCCAGATCATGCCACCACCTCATGACTTCATTTATACCTAAATCTAATACACAGATTAGCTATGAATTATGCAGAAAACAGTGAAAATCCCATATGAAGTTATTCCACTGATGCACACACACACGACAGTCATGAATACGGATAGGGCACAAAGCACATGCAATTTGAAGCCTTGAAGTCTTATGTGAAGCACTTCCCCTGACCAAAGCATGTATTTACAGCTTCAAAAGCAGCCAATGAGTGTCACTTCAAAAGCTGTCTTTTGTTAGAACGCCATAAATATAATTTGTCTTGGTCAATAGCTGTTCACCATGTGTGCATGCATCTGTTGTGCTAACACAAGGTGACTGAAACAGATGAATATGTTTTATGTAAAAACAATAAGCACTTGACTACATTAAAGACTACATTAAAGCCTACAGAAAGGCCAAAGACCACGAAAGCACTAAAGTGCACTCTACATCTGCCAAGCCCACGCTGGGAAGTTCACGGGCTTTATCTTTTTTTGGACAAGGGCGGAGCGCTGCTCTGCTGCCCCTCTCCACTTGGGAAAAGAATGTTTTCGCACACAAAATTCCAGCACCCAAACCACATCCTCCGCCCATCAACAAAAGGAAAACAGTTGGGAAGTACCTGTGGTGCCTGAGGTAAAGATGAACAGGAAGGTGGACGTGAGGTTTGGCGGGGGCATGTCTATTTGCGGCTTCTCCGCCGAGGCCAACTCTACTTTGTCCAGTAATGTGCTGACGTTCTGATTTGATGAGCTTTCGGCCATTACCCACACATCGATCGCATTGTCTGAGAGGGTTGGTAGGATGTCATCCAGATGTTTGATTAAATCTAGGGAGAAAAACAGATTGCTCAATACAGTCAACACAGTGCCACTTAGTTCTATCTAAGAGCTGTGTAAACAGTGTAAACGTCTTTTATGCACCAAAAAAAAACAACAAAAAAACATATACATTATAAAACAATGTCATATTAAGACATTTTACACAAGCAGATCTCTGGCTCTGTGGTCTGCAGCACGCGTGAATTTCATGCTATAGGCTACTGATGATTCCGTAGAGACTTCCCCGGTAATGTGCTAGTTTTTCTGCTAGATACAGATCTTTGCGCAGGCTTCAGGCCAAGTGTTTTAAAAGAGATCCAGTGGGAAGGATCAGATGAGTGACCCAAGGCGAACGGATTCACTTCTTATCCCATCAGCACTGCCTTGAACATGGATAGGAGAAATGTGCTACTGATGTAACATGTTGATCTTTAGATAAGGCATTGAGAAGTTACTGCTTTCACATTACCCCCTACCAATCCCTGATAACTGCATCTTATCCCAAGTACAATCACTGTGCTTTAAAACAACAGCCAGAGAACCGAGTATTGCAGGGATCCAACAACATTTGCCTCGGAAGCCACGGTATTCCGCCGGTTTGTTGGAGAAGGACTGCGCCCTGCCTTCAGCTCAGATATGGAATAGGGTCTAACGAACACAAACTTCTTCACCGATAGATGATGGATGTAGTAGGACATTCCGCTGCACTTCTACAGGGAGCCCAGGATTTGGACCTGATGCCTTGTTGCTCCAACTCATTTCGTTCTGCTCACTACTTTTACTTCTGCTTTAGTTATTATTGTATGAAAGTAACATTATTTCCTCTGTGTGGTTTTTGGCTAAACCCGACACAGAAGATCAAACAACAAATGTAGCATTCAATTGGCAGATTTCCTGGACATGGATTGTGCCTAGTGTTACTTAAAGGGGACCTTTTATGCTTTTCTAGTTTCTCCCTGTTTATTAGTGTGTTTTTTAGCTTTTTGTGCATATAAACGGTCTGCAAAATTCGAAATCCCAAAGCGAGAGGAAGAAACCCTCTCCCATAGGAAACCGCTTTTCTTGGCTGCCTGGAATGCCTCACCGAAACTCCAGCTCTGATGTCATCTCGTAACACAATCTGTATTGCCTGCCTACAGGCAAGCTTGGCACACCCTCACACAATGCACAGAGACCAAAGTGTAGCTCAT
The DNA here is from genome assembly GCA_034552555.1 of Semaprochilodus insignis. Classification (NCBI taxonomy): domain Eukaryota; kingdom Metazoa; phylum Chordata; class Actinopteri; order Characiformes; family Prochilodontidae; genus Semaprochilodus; species Semaprochilodus insignis. The sequence goes on along the minus strand of CM067490.1, from coordinate 4,029,865 downwards.
AAAGGTGGATCTGCCAGCTTGGAATCTACCTGATTTTCTGGATCAGACTCTGGATCAAAATGATACAGCAGGACCAAAGCCATTGTAAGAATACCCCCAACAGTGTGGGGGCAAAACTTGTGAATGCTGTTCTGGCAGTTGACCATTCAGAACCGAGTGGGTGAAATGACCAATCAGAACACACTGAGCTCATTGGGAGGCAGGCCTTAAAAAACAAATGAGCTCCAACGGAGCGTTTCAGATAGCGGATGAATACGAATGTATGGGAAAATTGAAGTATGCAAATCTGTACTAGTAGACCCCAAAATTATTATACCTTTATGAACACTGAAAATGAGCATAATAGCTCCCCCTTAACTGTAATATCAGTAGCAAGTCACCACTGAAACATCTTTTAGATGAACCACTTTTGGTTCCCCAATAATAATAATAATAATAATAATAATAATAATAATGATAAAGCAAAAAAATATAATAATAATAATAATAAATAAATAAATTACAAATTTTCTTTGATAGTTCTTTTGAAAAACATTTCTGTACGCGAGATGTGTGAGTGTGATGAACCCTTTTATTGTTTAATATTAGAATAAGAAAAGTCCTTAAATTAGAAAAGAACCCTTCTGTGAATGTTCTTTAAGCCTCTAAGCCTCCTTTTTGAACATGGTTCTGTAGGAGACCATAAGTGGTTCTTTGAAGGCTTTGCTCACAATCTTATTGGGGCACCCTTTTTTAATGTAGTTGGTGGTGGACAATAAAGCAAACGTTTATCATTGTAATTTTTGTTATCATACATGTGTGAAGCCACCATCTGCACTTAAAGAACACTGACAGACTCGTTACAAAGACAGCACAACTAGTCCTGTTTAACTGGAGTAACTGCAGTGAAACAGTTATACCCAAAGTTCCTAGGAGTTTTCCAATGTTTGCATTTAAAACACATTTCAAATATGCTGTCTCGACATGCTGACGTTTTAATTTTAGGGAATCAAGCTATTTAGGGTTTCTATCTGAGGCGGTGCATGATTTACACTGTTTGGCACCAAGACACGCTGCTTTGTTTTTAAATAAGTATTTAGTTGAGCCAAACCAAACTAAGTAGTATACACTTAGTCCTTGCTCAGACTGCCAGCTCAATGCACAAATCCGATCTGATCACATGTAAATAAAACAGTGGACTGTAGTCTTAAAAAATCTGATTTGAGAACCCAATCCCAGCACTTCTGCCATTCCGGATTTGACATGGTCCCGGTTTGTCGTGATGATTGTAACACAAAAGATACCTAAAATCTGATTTGAGCGTCCAGAGTGACCAGACTGAGATGCTTCCTAAAATCCGATTGGTGTCACATTTCAAACCACCTTCAAATGTGGTTTGAATCCAGTTTGCAAAAATCAGACGAAAACCGTATGTAATAAAATCTTTACCTCAGAAACGAAAACCATACCGAACTGAATCTTTACCTCAGAATCTAAAACTGAATCGAATCTTTACCATAGAATCGAAAACCGAATCGAATCAAATCTTTAACTCAGAATCGAAACCGTATAGGATTGAATCAAATCTTTACCTCAGAATCGAAAACCGTATGTAATCGAATCTTTACCTCAAAATCGAAAACCGAATCAACTCAAATCTTTACCTCAGAATCGGAAACCGTATAGAATCGAATTTTTCCCTCAGAATCGAAAACCGTATAGAATCGAATCTTTACCTCAGAATTGAAAACCGAATCGAATCTTTACATCAGAATCAAATCTTTACCTCAGAATCGAATCTTTACCTCAGAATCGAAAACCGCATGGAATCGAATCGAATCTTTACCCCAGAATCGGAAACCGTATAGAATAGAATAGAATCTTTACCTCCGAATCAAATACCGCATAGAATCGAAGCGGATCTTTACCTCGGAATCGAAAATGTATAGAATCAAGTCGAATCTTTACCTCAGAATCGAAAACCGAATCAAATCAAATCTTTACCTCAGAATCGAAAACCGTATGTAATCAAATCTTTACCTCAAAATCGAAAACCGAATCAACTCAAATCTTTCCCTCAGAATCGAAAACCGTATCTAATCGAATCTTTACCTCAGAATCGAAAAACGCATTTAATCGAATATTTACCTCAGAATCGAAAACCGACTCGAATCTTTACCTCAGAATACAACACCGTATCGACCATTAAAACACAGGTATCGTCCGGAAAGCCTAATCACAACCTAACAGTGCCTCTGACTGAGAATACAGCGTGTGCTCTCAGCTCAAACAGCTGGTATGTGTGCAGGAGCCCAACAAGCTACAACAAGCTGACTGAAAGCTGGAGTGTTCACTTGGTGAGGGGGACAGTATGTGAGCTGCTCAGTGCTAGCAGCTACGTGGTTAGTCGACGTGCTTTGGTGTTTTCGCTCACTGACAGAGTTTCCCTCAGAAAAACAGACGCGCTGAGCCTCAAACTTCTACTGCGGGCTGCAAGCGCGACGACCTACCTGCCCCCACGACCAGAGCCCGGGCTCCGCACGTCTGAAAGCAGTGCTGAAGCGCTTTGGGTCTGATGTTGGAGTTGAGGAAGGCGACCTCGCAGCCCAACTTGCACAGCCCGAACCACACGCACACGAAGTCCGGCTCGTTGCTCATCCACACCGCCACGATGTCACCATGTTTGAAACCCGCCTCAGCCCTGAAGACGTTGGCGAACTTGTTGCTCCGCACGTCCACGTCCCTGTACGTGAAGACCTGGTCCTCAAAGGCAATGAAGGGCTTCTCCGGGCTCTCCCCCGCCCGGTGGACGAAGCGGTCGAGGTAAGTGATGACCCCCCGCATCATCCTCGCCATGGTCGCCTTTCTGACCTTCTGAAGCTGTAAGTAATAAATCAAGTCGTCCCAAAAGTAAGGATAGAACATCCTCTGGAAGACCCAGAGAGCAGCGGCGCCTGCCAACAGCGCGGAGAGCGCCCATGAAATCATCCTCGACACAGACAGACAGACGTGCACTGATTTCGGTGGATGCTCGAAGGCGCTGAGAGCCGTTGTTGTGCGAAGCCGTAATGTCGCTAATATTTAAATGCCTTCACGCGCCACGGCGCATGCTCAGTCCGCAACGCTCGACCCCTTATACTACATTACACTACAGCGGCTCTGAGCAGCTTCACGACCTGTAAACTCACTTTACACGGGATTTCACAGTCAGGCTCACAGACAGTTTGTACGGTGTTAAGAGAAGGACAGACAGAAAATGCGAACAGGGGACACTGTGATTGTTTTTAATAAGGCGTGACCACAAATGAATATATTGAGGCCACGAGTTGCTATATTAAGGTCACGAATTCCTACATGTAGGTCATAAATTACTATATGGAGAACATAAATTATAATTTTGAAGCCACATTAAAAAGTACTAAGGGCGTAAATAATTATATTGAGGGCACAAAATAATATTTTGAGGTCACATATTTGTATATTGAGGCCACGAGTTGCTGTATTAAGGCCACAGATTACTACATGTAGGTCACAAATTACTACATTAAGGCCATAAATTATGTAATTATAATTTTGACACCAAATGTTCATTATATCGAAGCCACAAATTAATATATTTGGGCCACAATTTATTATACTGCGGCCACAAATTAATATTTTGAGGCCATAGGTTACTGCATTAAAGCCATAAGTTACTATATTGTATACTATATTGAGGGCATACATTAGAATTTTCATGCCACATAATTGATATACTGAGGTCATAAATAATTATATTGAGGCCAAAATGTATTATATTAAAGCCACAAATTAATATTTTGAGGCCACATATTAGTATTTCAAGGCCACAAGTTACATGGTGAAGCCATGAGTTACTATATTGAGCCACAAATTACTATATTTATGCCATAAATTATCATTGGTGCCAGAAATGATTATATTGAGGCCATAAATTATTATATTAAGGCCACAAATAATTATATTGGGGCCATAAATTATTATACAGAGGTTATATTTTATTATATTGAGGTTACAAATTAATATTTCTAGGCCACGAGTTGCTATATTGAGCCACAAATTACTACATTTGGACTGCAAATTACTATATAGAGGACATGCATTTAATTGTAGAGGCCATAGATTTGAATATTGTCTCCACAAATTATTCTATTCATGCCATGACTTACTATACTGAGGCCTCATGAAAGTACTGACACCACAAATTAATATACAGAGGCCACGATTAACAGTTGAGGCCACAAATTACAATACTGAAGCCAAGAATTACTACATTGAGGCCACAAATTAAAAAATCGAGGGCACAAATTATGCAAGACATAATATTAATTCCTTGCCATACCTCATTTAAACAATATCACCATGTAATTTTAGGAACTTAGTAGAAATTGGTGCAAACTGAGTGGAATACGGTTTATAGAGATAAATCTAACTTGGTGTGTTTATTTACTTGACTGGCTGTACTTAAAATGTATCAAATTTAGCATCACAACATCTTCCAAATGCATCACAATATTTGATGACCTTTACATTTGTATTAATAAAGTTAACAAACCCATAGGGTTGCTTATTACTGTCATTCAATGCTAAAACAATTGTGGAATTTGGTCTTATTTCCCCCAAAATGGCAAATAAAATAATGACAAATAAAATAATAACTAAAGAAAACAGTAAAGTAAACAAAAAAAATAAATAAATAAAAAACTGAAAACATGGCAACAAGGACACTGCTGTTTGAAACGTAATGTTATTATGGATATAAGACTCTTTAACCTTAAATTATCATCTTTAACGTCACAAAAACTATACCATAGTGTGTCCATATCACGATATACCAGTGTATATGCTGTAGTGTCCAGTATTACATGATATAGTTCTTTAATCCCCTCCTTATAACTATTCACTATTAAATTAAAGTGGCAACATGTTTCCTTCTGTTTGGTTTAAAGGGGCCTTCCTGCCTAAAACTAGCATTTATGTAAGTAACGTAGTTTTCCATAGCACAGCATGGTATCCTTCCTCCATTAGTTTAACAGAATTCACAATTTCAAATCCTTTTTGTCCATGAATGTTCTCTCACTACAATACCCAGCATGCATTACACAAGTGGTTCATACGTATTGCCCCACATTAGCACACACCTTTAAATGAGTTTAAAGACAATAAGCCACTTTAATTGTACTCTGGGTGCTGTATGTGAACCTGGTATATTAAGATAGCACTGCAATTACACAGGTAGATGCAGTCAGGTAACCTTCAAACACAAAACTCATGTTTTTCTGTCAAAGCGCATTTATTTTTTTTCTGTGTTTGTTGCTATCTGGGGTCGACCTGAAGAGGATGGGTTCCCCCTTTGAGTCTTGGTTCCTCTCGAGGTTTCTTCCTTTTCCTCTAAGGGAGTTTTTCCTTGCCACTGTCGCTTTTGGCTTGCTCAATGGGGGCTTGGACCCGGATTCTCTGTAAAACTGCTTTGTGACAACATTTGTTGTAAAAAGCACTTTATAAATAAATTTGACTTGTCATGATGAAGTCATGCAGGCCCTACCCTGTTCCAATACAGAGGCCTAGGCCAAAACAGAGCTCAGTGAGTGTACAGTATGTCCAGAAGTCTTTGAGTGATCTGAACTAGGAAATACGATATAAAGCTGAAATGAAGTTCACGTCGTCAGCCACATGGTAGCGCCATAGCACAAGGAAAGGAATCCTTGCTTTGAAACTGAACTGAAAGCTCATTTGCAAACCCCACAGTGTGGGCTGTCAGTCCACAGTACCATTGGCCTGGATGTCATAAATGAATGTCATTTATCATTTAGGATTCTTTAATTAGAGATCTAATCAGTTTTCCCAGACACTAAATAATTTAGCCTACAAAGATTTATCACTGAAAAACACTGAGTGTAATATTTTGATTTATGTTCAGTTTAAGGCAAATTGTCAGTGACAGTGTCCAGATAATCTGATCTAAAGTGGCTCTTACATACGCCCTGCACATTCTTTCAATACACTTACTGCAAACTGAGTTCCTCACTAAGCAGACTTTCTCTGTCAAAAGAAAGAATCCCACTGGGACGTTTTGTTTTGTCAAGTAACTGGGAGTCATCTGACCTTAAGACCATTTCCACTGAGCCTTGAGGATCCTCTGGCCTTGAATGTCTGCTGAGCACTTATACAGGTTAATTCAATTACCAATGAAATCATGTTTTGCAACATGTTTTGCAGCTTAGTGTCATGTATGTTGTTTAATGCGTTAGCCCAAGCTCAACCCTGGTCCTGCAGATCTAATCCCCTGCCCCAACGTAACAACCTTCCTCCAATGTTTACACGCTCCTGACCACTTTGATTAGGTGGATAAGTTGTGTTACATTAGCTTTGGGATTAAACTCTACGGAGTGCAGTATTGGCTAAAGGTGAAATAGCCTACAGTGGCTGATCCTTACATACTTGAGTCAAGTTTTTAGTCATTTTACTGTTGATTACATAATGAAAAACTAATACAAACCTAAATTAAGAAGACTACATGACTTGTGTCCGATTATCATACATATACAGGGGTTGGACAATGAAACTGTGTCATTTTAGTGTGGGAGGTTTCATGGCTAAATTGGACCAGCCTGGTGGCCAATCTTCATTAATTGCACATTGCACCAGTAAGAGCAGAGTGTGAAGGTTCAATTAGCAGGTAAGAGCACAGTTTTACAGTTTTGCTCAAAATATTGCAATGCACACAACATTATGGGTGACATACCAGAGTTCAAAAGAGGACAAATTGTTGGTGCACGTCTTGCTGGCGCATCTGCGACCAAGACAGCAAGTCTTTGTGATGTATCAAGAGCCACGGTATCCAGGGTAATGTCAGCATACCACCAAGAAGGACGTTTTCCTCCACCAGCATTACGTAGTGACCTGGCCACTATCCTGCAAGAAGAATGGCTTAAAATCCCTCTGACCACTGTGCAGGACTTGTATATGTCATTCCCAAGACGAACTGACGCTGTATTGGCCGCAAAAGGAGGAGGAGGCCCTACACCATACTAATAAATGATTGTGGTCTAAAACCAGGTGTTTCAGTTTCATTGTTCAACCCCTGTATATAAATGTTGGACAAGAGGGCCTGGCTCACAATCTCCATTCTAGCTCATCTCAAATGTGTTCGATTGCTATGTGCACTAGGGTATAGTCATGAACAGCAAAGGACCTTTCCTAAACTCTTCCTACAAATACAGTTGTCCAAAATGCCTTGGCATCCTGAAGCATTAAGATTCCCCTGCTCTAAAACTAAGGGTCATAGGCCAACCCCTGAAAACAGCCCCGTAGCATTATCCCTCTTCCACCAAACTTTACAGTGGTTACAATGCAGTCAGTCAGGTAACATTCCCCTGGCGTTCACCAAACCCAGACTCGTCCATCATACTGCCAGATAGTGAAGTATGATTCATCACTTCACAAAACACATTTCCACTGCTCCACAGTCCAGCGGTGAAATGCTTTACACCATTCCATCCGACGCTTGGCATTCTGCTTGGTAATATGCGGCTTACATGCAGCTACTCGGCCATGGAAACCCCTGCCCTGAAGCTCCCGGTGCACAGTTTTTGTGCTGATGTTAATGCCAGAGGAGGTTCGGCGCTCTGCAGTTATTGAGTCAGCAAAGCATTGTTGACTTTTACGCGCTATGCGCCTCAGCACTCCGCAACCACGCTCTGTAACTTCACCTCATGGCTGAGTTGCAGTGGTTCATAAATGCTTCTCCTTTTCAGTAATGCCACCCATCTGAGTCATGATCCTGGAATATCAAGGAGGGAAGAAATTTCACAAACTGACTTGTTGCAAAGGTGGAAATCTATTACAGAGCTCTTCAGAACGACCCATTGTTTCAATAATGTTTGTATAGGCAGACGCCTTTGTCTGCCTAACCCTAACCCTAACCCTCGATTTTATACACCAATAAAACAGCTGAATTGAAATATATATATATATAATCACCAATCAAAAGTTTAGACACACCCAGCTAAATGGATGTTGTTGGTTAACTTAAAGATTCTACAGGCTTAAACTTAACAGTTCCAACTGATTAGATGTCTGAAACAGTATATATCCTGATATACCATATATACTCTTGATGTATCACAGTATTATATTTCTGCCATATCGCCACGTCTAATATAAATTCAGTTGTGGAAAAAAACTTGTCTCTGCTCTGGTTCCCCTTTCAGTTCAGTGAATATTCATGATGGACAGAACTGCTTAGAAAATAACCTTGTTATATCAGCCTCCACCACTGCAGAAAGCTGTTTCATCCTCTTGTAAAGTTCCACTGTGGAGTTTTTTAAGGTGGACTGCATAGTTTTATAGTTTGATGTCATTTTTATTCTAAAGTAAAGCATTTGTTTAGACACAGCTACTCTTAAATATATATATATATATATATATATATATATATATATATATATATTAAAGAGTAGCCGTGTCTAAGTGTGTTGAGCTGGTCTGTGTGGATCAGTAAAAGCTGAAATCAGTGGTTTGTTTGTCAGTGTAGCTCTATAAACCTGCTAAAAGTGTTTGGGCGTGGCAGGAGGAGCAACGGCAACAGCGGTTACTGACAGTCACTGATAAAAACCACCCAGAACAATCCATATGCCTCGCTGCAGGACACGCCCAGACGGAGGACACGCCCATTGCCCTCGGCTGTCACGCCCACTTGCATAAACCGCGTGGCCTGCTAAATGACACGCCCACTCCTAAATCACTGAAAGACACGCCCTCTAGTAAGGTCCACATGTGGAAAACACGCCTATCTGGTTGTACAACAACAAGAGTCACGTGACGCCGAGCGCCTTTCATAAATGTACGATAAGGAAAGTACGGCGGGCATTCAGGAGCACGCGCCATTTCTTCATCCCTCCTTCTTCACTCCTGTTTTCTGACAGAAATCGGGTTTGTGTAGCACCGCCAGCAGCGACGGAGTCATGTTCTTCTCCGTGACATGGGCGACTGCTCTGCTCACGGGTATCTTCTCGGTGCACATCGCCCAGCGCCTGTGCTTCCCGTACTTCTGGAAGGACCTCTTCTACCTGCTGAAAGTGATCCGATACGGACTTCGGCTGGAGGTCTACAAACGCACCAACAAGATCGTGACTGTGCTGGACAAGTTCGTCCAACAGGCGGAGCGGATCCCGGATAAGCCCTTTCTGATCTTCGAGGGTGCGACTTACACGTACCGTCAGATGGAAGAGAGGAGCAACAGGGTGGCTCGAGTGTTCCAGCAGCAGGGAGGAGTGAAGAAAGGCGACACGGTGGCGATGCTGATGAGCAACGAGCCGGACTTCGTCTCCGTCTGGTTCGGGCTGACCAAGCTGGGCTGCGCTGTGGCTTTCCTCAACACCAACATCAGGTCTAGGTCACTGCTGCACTGCTTCAACTGCTGCGGGGCCAAGCTGCTGGTGGTCGGTGCAGGTAAGCGGAACCAAAGTAAAGTGTTTTCGGGGACAGTTGGGGGTCGGGTACTGAAAGCTGAAAGCTGGTTTCCCACAATCAGAGAAACAGGCAGTCCTTGTTTACAAGTCGGCGGAAACAGCCGCTCTATATCATCTCCACACTTACTCCACCCATCTGCTGCTCCAGTGTGGAGAGCAGCGGTGTAGAGCCTGTGGAGACACTCAGGGGTGATTAGACAGACACACTGGAAGTTTGGCCTGATGGTTGATCCAGCTTGGTGTGCTGTTTTGTGTAACTGCTGTGCTGTAAAGTCTGCTCCTGTCACTCCTCACCAGCAAGTTTACAGTCACCACTTGAGAATTTTCCCCTTCTTGTTAGGGGTCAGTGCACCAACACTGGAAGTGCATTTAAGTTACTGGATAGCAGTGTGCGGTTGTAAAGGGGAACTCCACCTAGTTTTCAGAATTCCTCATGATTAAAAGATTAGCATGTCATTTTAGAGGGGTTTGGTGGGACGTGTTTTCCTCCAGAGTCAGAATTCTTCACAGTGGTGGTGATGGGAACCAGTTGTCCACACCGCCTTCTGTGAGTAGCCGTGTCTAAACTTTTGACTGGTACTATAAACACGCACACCCACACACCAGCTTATTGGTGGTTCAGCTCCACGTACCATATAGATGCACTTCGTAGTTCGTAGTCCACCTGTTTCTCTATATACCCTGTTAAGCTGTTCTTCGGTGGTCAGTACCCCCACAGGACCACCACAGAGCAGGTATTATGTGGGTGGTGGATCATTCTCAGCACTGCAGCACTTTCCCTTCTTGTTCAGGGTCAACCACTAGAAATGCATTCAAGTTATTGGGTAGCAGTGTGTGGTTGTAAAGGGGAACTCCACCTAGTTCTCAGAATTCCTCCTGATTAAGAGATTAACATGTCATTCAGAGGGGTTTGGTGTGAAGTGTTTGGCTCTAGACTAACTTGCCGAATTCTTCACAGTGGTGGTGATGGGTACCAGACGTCCAAAGCTCCTTCACAGACAGTTATTACATGGAATGGTTATGAATATGCTGCCCGTTCAAAAACATATTTTAATGAATTTATTTGAATGCATTCATGGCGGAGGGATATATGCAGGGCAGTGAGAGGCAAAATAGTCCCCAAAGACAGTTTATTTAATTTTTTGAGATGTATACTTATGTATACTTTATCATAATCAGAATTGCATATATAAACTCAGAAGACTCGTGTAGGTTCACTGGTGGTTTGGGATTATTATTAGTTAATAAAATGGCTATATTTGTGTTGTAGACGTCGGGACTCCTGCTTCCCATCACCACCACTGTAAACACAATGTCGGTACGGTTCTCTGCCAGTGAACTATTTCACACCAAAACACACTGAATTACTGTTTCCATCTCCACCTCTGAATTGTGCAGAAATGTTTGAATTCCACTTTAAGGCCGCCCATATCTGCTTTCTGTCTCTCTTGTTTAAAGGGGAGGTCCACCAACATTTTTGAAAACTGTCCATAATTCAGTGGTTGAGATGTAAACTAAGTAAGTGTGGTTTGATGTAAAATTCAGTTCAATTCAACTTTATTGAACTAAAATGGTTGATTGTAGAAACACTGATTTCGGTGCAGTGGTGGTGATAGTAACCAGGGGTCACAATGTCTATAATTCAAATACATACATTTTATTTAGTCACCAGTGAACCTACAAGTGTCATCTGAGCGTTCGTATGATAATGGTATCAGGCTCTGTATTCATGAGGGAGCTTTTAGAGGCATTGAACTCTTCAGGCATGTATTTCCTATCAGCCCCACTGTGAGTCAGCAAAGTTGTCTAGAACAACCAAATCAAATCGAACAGTTCTGAATGACTTTGATGTCTTATTTCATTATAAAGAAATTTAGGAAAACCCCTTTAAAAAGTGGAATTCCCCTTTAAAGGATTGGCTCATCTAGCTACAGAACTGTACACAACTATCCCCATTGCCCCAAATGTAGCTGATCAGCCAAGACATGTTTGCTGCCTGAAGTTTGCCTCTTTAGTTTTGCAGTGGAGCTATGAGTCTACTGTAACCTGTAAATGATAGTCTCTCAGAGCCTTTAAGGATGGCCTCAGGCTTGTAGCTCCACTGCACCACGAAAGAAGCAAAACGTGAACCTCAGGGACAGTTAGGGTAATGGGGACGACCATGGGCGTGAATTTTAAATAAGAATAACTGCCTAAATGCTGATGCATCTGATGTGCCCATAGTCATTTCCCTTCACTTGCAACTGTGCCAAACCAGCATTGAACTAAGGCCTAATTAACCTCAGAAAGGTTCACAAACAGCCCATCAGGATGACCTCTGGATTACGCCACCCTGCTTGGATTACGTTTATCACCTGTTTCTCAGGACTTAGTGTTAGTGTACAGCTTGACCATTGCCTTTGTCGACCAACCAGCTGTTACAATTAAAGGGGAACTCCACTGAAGTGTCTAAATTCCTACATAATTAAATAGCTAAGCTGTAAAGAAAGTCGTTCAGAGTGGTGTGATGTGAAATGCTCTAGACAAACTTGCACAGTCAGTATTGCTCACAGAGGTGGTGGTAGGAGGCAGACGCCTCTAAAGAGGTGAATTCCTTTAAAGCTCCCTCACACAAAGTTATTGCTCGAAATGTGTACAGATAGTTTAGAGATCAGATTTGCATGCCAGCGTAATATAGTAACTGAAAACTTCTCAAATCTTCTACTATTTTGCATCATGACATACAAAAACTCCAATGATAAGTGTAGAGTAACTAGTCAGTTTGTATAATACACAGTCAAGTCACATTATTATGACCGCCAGCTAATATGCACAGTAACTGCCGTGTGCAGCACGGACTAGACGGGCTGGCAGTGACTCAGTAAGGTCCTGGTAGGTTGTCACAGGTATCTGGAGCCATGCTGACTGCAGTGCATCCCACAGCTGCTGGAGGGTGTGTGGGGGAGGATCCATAGAGTGAACATGACGTTCAAGGTGGTCCCACAGATGCTCAGTTAAGTTAAATTCTGGGAAATACGTGAGGCGAGGTAGTACGTGGAAGTCTTGGCCATGCTCTTCCAACAAGTCTCAGACATTTCTAGCCATGTGACATGTTGCATTGTCTTGCTGGAAAATCCCATCCGCCCCAGGGAAGACAATCAGCATGTATGGGTGTACGTGACCCGCAAGGGCGAATTCATATTATACAGGAATCGGTTGAGAGTGCCTTCCACATGGATGAGTGGGCCCAGGGAATGCCCAGAAAAATGGGACCTCCTTCATGAGTTACGCGCTGCCGCCATCGAAAGTATGAAGTAGTGGTCACAATACTGTTACTCGTGTATGTAAATAAAATACCTATATTTTGCATTGTAAACATTGCAGTGGGTTATAATCAACACCATTTCAAAGAGAAATTCTGTAGAGGAGTCTGTACAGTGAACTACTACACACCACGCCACTGTGCATGACTTAGTTTACATCTCAACAATTGACTTGAAATTTTGAAAAAATGGTGGAATTCTCCTTTAATCCTGGAAAGCGTGTAGTGAGGTCTGGCTGCCTTAGCCAGACCTTCCTTACTCCTCTGCTGCATATGTGAGCCCCCCCCGTACGTGGCCTCCTGCTTTCCTGTTAAGACGTGGAGCCAAGCCTACAGCTCAGGAAGTACAGTACTGATTCTCTGGAGATGGTGTAATAATAGGAAGCAGCGATCGCTGAGTTCGGCCCGTCGTGAAACAGGAACGTCAATAAAAGAGAAAATCTCATTAAATCCCAGAACTTGGCAGGCAGGCACGGAAGTTTTCCCTAGCTTCTGGCTTATGTGCCCATTCCTGGAAAAACACCACAAAGCAGATTCAAATGCTATGATGCAATGAATTTGGTGTAGGTTTAGGATTTGGGTGACCAAGTTCTGTGACAAACAGCTGCATCTGAATTCACATACTTCTACTCCCAGTAGCATGCCAGAATATTGTCCAGTAAGATCTGTAGGATTCATGATTCAAAACAGGAAATCAAATGCTGTACTACAGCTGGCCAAAACCCCAGTGCATGAACACCGGAAGCTACTTAATCCTATTAAATCCAGAGGTACAGAATTCCATGGCTTCTGAGGGAGGTTATTAACTCAGCAGATTCAGCAGACAGTATTAGTAACAGAACATATATGATTATTATTCTTCATTTATGTTGTAAAGGTACTGGCTCAGCAATATTATTAACTCTTAAACTATAAACTATAAATAATACAGTTTGCTATGGATAAATATATCTCACTTTACAATGAGGCAAGAAATATATACAAGAAAGTCTGTCTACAAAAAAATACAGATATAACTGTAGACCCGTAGAAAATATGTAAAATTTGCGGCGATAAAAAGGCAGTGCAATAATAATAAATAAATGTGCAAGGGGCGCAGATATCAGCAGATACTTATAATACTGAATAAACATAATAAACATGTGTATATATTGGTATTTAGGTAAAGTGTCTGGAGTGTCCAGGAGTGCAGATGTACAGGATATACAGTAAAGTGTAATAGTGCAAATAAATACACCTCTGATTTAACATGAGATTCAGTCCTCATCTGTCCTCTTCCCTCTTCCGGCCCCACTGGGAAGAGTTGAAGAGCCTGATGGCTCTCGGGACAAAGGATCTCCTGAGTCTGTGTGTAGAGCAGCTCTGTGACAGCAGCCTGCCACTGAACTTGCTCCTTTTGTCCATGATGATGGTGTGCAGTGGGTGCTCATCATCATCCATAATGGACAGCAGTTTGTGCAGTGTCCTTCTCTCCGCCACCTTCACCACAGAGTCCAGTTCCACACCAACAACTGACCCTGCACGCCTGACCAGCTTGTCCAGTCGCATCTCGTCTCTCTTCTTAATGCTTCCTCCCCAGCACACCACAGCATAAAACAGACAGCTGGACACCACAGTCTGATAGAACATCTGCAGGAGCTTCCTACAGATGTTAAAGGACCCCGGCCTCCTCAGAAAGTAGAGCCGGCTCTATCCCTTTCCAATCATGGTTATCAAACATTAGCTAGTTCTGTGCTAGCTATAATATAACATTAATTAGCTGGGTTGTTAAGCAGCCAGCTGATAGTAATTGTTCTACCATTTTTTGAGGGAAGCATGTGCACAGTGCAGCCTGTCCAGGGTGTTTCCTGCCTTCTGCCCAATGAGGGCAAGGATAGACTCCAGTTCCCTCCAACCCAGAAGGATAAAGCAGTTTAGAAGATGAATGAATGAATCAGAATTCGAGATTCATGGTGTGGTTCTCCCAAACCAAGATCCATTTTTAACAGTGTATACTGTCGGAAAGTTGATGAATGCTTATTCTGTGTGTTTTACAGACCTGTTGGACACCCTAGAGGACATCCTGCCCAATCTCCAGGAGGACAATATCTCAGTATGGGCAATGAAGCATAAAGTCTCCCACCCTGGGGTTCACTCTCTGCTAGACAAGATAGAGGAGGCCTCACACGAGCCCATGCCTGCTGAGCTTAGGTCTACTGCTTCACTCAAGGCTGCCAATCTTTATATCTTCACTTCAGGGACCACCGGTATGTAATCAGTATTAACAGATCAATAGGCTGTATGTAACCCGTAAGAACCATCTGATTTTTGTTCTGTATGTACAGTTGAAGATACATTGACACTGAATTTCTCAGATGCTCAGACGTTTCTGGCACTGAATTCTTAAAGGAAGATAATCAAATGTGAGGTAAAGCAGTCCCGTGCTTCGTGGTGTGATTTTGGAAGCTAGGTTGGGTCATTTCTTGGGGGGGAAACTTTAAGAGCAGTGGATTGTATGTGTTTATGTAGTTCTAGATAAATAAGAGCAGTGTGGATTATAATGTGTGGATGTAGTTCTAGATGAATAAGAGGAGTGGGGATTGTATGTATTGGTTCTAGATAAATAAGAATAGTGTGGATTGTATGTGTGTATGTAGTTCTAGATAAATAAGAGGAGGGGATTGTATGTGTTTATGTTGTTCTAGATAAATAAGAGCAGTGTGGATTGTATGTGTTTATGTTGTTCTAGATAAATAAGAGCAGTGTGGATTGTATGTGTGTATGTAGTTCTAGATAAATAAGAGTAGTGTGGATTGTATGTGTGTATGTAGTTCTAGATAAATAAGAATAGTGTGGATTGTATGTTGTTCTAGATAAATAAGAATAGTGTGGATTGTATGTGTGTATGTAGTTCTAGATAAATAAGAGTAGTGTGAGTTGTATGTGTTTGTGTTGTTCTAGATAAATAAAAGCAGAGTGGATTGTGATGTGCATTGTAATGTTCAGCTGTTCATGAGTGTGAAGGCTTGTGGGAAGGAGCTTCTCTGTAGCCTGGTTGTCTCGATCCTCATTTGGCTAAAGCGCCGGCCTGAGGGAAGACACTGGAACAGGTGATGGCCAGGGTGAGACGGATCAGTGATGATCTTCTCTGCATGCTTCCTGGTTCTGGATGTGTGCAGTCAGGCAGGATTGTAATGAGCAGGTCTAATAAGTAGCCATTGCAGCGATGACTGATTCTTTATTGAGTCATTTCAATCTAAACACTTGACAAAGAACAAAACACATGTAGCTCAGCAGGGCCTATTTTACTACCCTGGCTTGAATCCTGAGGGAGTGGTATGTCATTGGTTCAGACGTCCTTCACTCTCAGGCATCTAACCCAGTGACCCCAGGCACATAGTGTCGTTGACCTGTTTCATACCTGTGGAGGGAATTATGAGAACGATGAACCTGATACTAGATATTGGTCCATGTTATGAGGAATTCTGTGCAAGGTCATTCTTCCAGAATATCATACCTAACATAAACACATTCTGAAGAGCTTTGGAAAAGTTATGTTTTTATGCTTTTAGAGAGAGATTCAGACCTCCATTAGTTTTGCATCATAGCATCAGGACAGAGATTTGTCAGCCCTGAAGCCCAGAATAAAAATGTTCGTTGGTCTTGAGATTAGGTGTCCATTGTTTCCTCTGTCCGTCTTTGTAGATGTGTTTGTCCTCTTGACCATCTTGACCGACCAGACTCTCAAGTGGTGGTCCGGCACCACCGTTCACAGCATTTTGCCCAATCCGTCTTTGATCTTGCCAGTCTTCTTCATGTCGATCCCATTCGCATTCTTATCTCATCTTCCCATCTCTGTGAAGGCCTTCTGAGTGGCCTTACTTGGGACCACTTGGGATCTGCGCAGGTCTGCCTGTCATCGGTGAACTGTGTGGCATGTCCCAATTGAGCTTGTTCTTCGTATACTCCACCCCTTGCTCTGATCTCCTGGTTCCAGATGTGCTCTTGCAGCGACACTCCTAGAATACACCTCTCCATGGCCCTCTGAGCTGTTATGAGCCGCTGTTTCTCCCTCTTCATCATTGCCCAGGTCTCACTTGTGTACAGCGTCACAGGCAAGACTGTGCTGTTGACAAGGGCGGCATGTACAGCTTTCCCTTGAGCACATCCCTGATCGAGTTGAACGTCCTCCATCCTGCCCTTGTTCTGCGAGATTCTATGAGATCTCCCTCTCCATATCTCATCACATCCCATGTTCACCTCCTGTTCTAGGTAGATGTACTCCAGAACCTCCTCTATGAAAATAAGAGTAGGATAACACATTGATATCAAGACCATATGTGAGTTAAAGACTAGAAAGAAATGCTGAGTGGTATGTTGTGATGCCCTTTAGGAATTGAACTGTCCCCATAGTCACCGATACCTCTCTGAGGACGGCCAGTGCCATTTCTGGTGCTGGTGCTGGTTCCCAGGCTCTACTGAGCCCGTTAAGAACGGGTCCCCTTTTCCACTTGTTTGAGAGAGGAGCGATTACGTATCTGGAGGTGGGCGGCCCTTAGTCCGTAAGCAGTAGTTGGCAGACGATGCATAAAAACAACATGGCGGAACATTTTCTTCAACTGCAAACTTTACTTCTTGCTTTGAGGGCATATCTCACATATGCCCTCGGTTGTAAGTCGCTCTGGATAAGAGCGTCTGCTAAATGCCTTAAATGTAAATGTAAAAAATCTCACCGCCTAGAACCAACTTTCTCAGCATGTGTGTGCAGCGCAGAGGGATTGTCATATGCTAACCATACACTAGGAGACTTCGAAAAGACTCTGAAAAGACATTTAATAGACTAAAGTCTGACACCCTCTCACATCTAAAGACAAGTCACAGACTTTTAGTCACAGACTAGTCTCAGGCTATGATTTTACAAAGACTGGGAATCTTGCAGAGTCACTATTCACAAGACTGCAACTAGATTTTGAGCTTATTTCCCATCATGTTCGCTGGTAGGCTAAATGTAAACACTGTAGCCCCGTTCGGCAGTGTTTTAGCTAGCTAGCTAGTTAGCTTTAGCATAGCATAACTGCCCTTCGTTACAAGATAGGATAACGTGAAAACAGCTTTAAAACGTGTATGATTTGGAATCGGACTGTTTACTGCGCATTAATGAACTCTTGGATGTGTTTACGTTTCTGACGTCTCGGGCCCATGACTCGGGCTCGCGTTAGCCCCGGGGATTTCGAGGGCTTCAGCAATTTCTGTCCACCTTTTTTCCTTTTCCACTCTGTCGTGGTAGAAATGGGAAGATACGTCAAAGAGGCACTCTTGTTCACTCCACAGCTCCACCAGCTTCTCCTCCTTTTGAACAGTCCAGGAGAACCACGGTTTCCGAGCCCTCGCCGGACTCCCCTCCATGTCGAATCTCCACCAGACATTCCTGTACATTCCCGTTTGGAGCTGAAAAGAGCTCTCCTATTGGTTGTCGACAATGTTCACGTCACTATTTGCGTGAGCCACACCTACGACTTAATATTAAAGATGGTTGACTTTATCGGAACGCCAGGGCGAGTAACAGACTGACTTAAAACTGCAATCCTGACCACCTTACACTTAACGATCGAGATGATGTGAGCGCCTCTAGCAAGACTCTGGAAATTTGCCTGCGACAGTAAAATCACTTGAGAATTGTTTGGTGTAAGGTCAGTATTAGGCAGTTAAATACCGTATGTATAGTGACGTGGAACAAAGTCTG
This sequence comes from Semaprochilodus insignis, assembly GCA_034552555.1. Taxonomy (NCBI): domain Eukaryota; kingdom Metazoa; phylum Chordata; class Actinopteri; order Characiformes; family Prochilodontidae; genus Semaprochilodus; species Semaprochilodus insignis. Next base: position 4,011,372 of record CM067490.1, on the reverse strand, counting down.
TGGAACTACAATAACCAGCAAAGGGTCCGAGCCCAACTCCTGAACAACAACCCCACACCGTAATCCCCCCTCCAGCAAACTTTACACTCGGCACAGTGCAGTCCATCAGATTGCCAGACGGAGAAGCGTGATTGGTCACTCCAGAGAACACTCTCCACTGCTCTAGAGTCCAGTGGCGGCGCTTTACACCACTGCATTCGATGCTTTGCATTGCGCTTGGTGATGTAAGGTTTGGATGCAGCTGCATGGCCATGGAAACCCATTCCATGAAGCTCTCTACACACTGTTCTTGAGCTAATCTGAAGGCCACATGAAG